>JAIFZK010000007.1:15800000-16020000 GCA_027481765.1 Tenualosa thibaudeaui
AGGACAATGTCGCACCCTGCAAAGGCTACACTGTGAACTGGACCTGGCCTACTATTAAATAACGTCAGTGCTTCACCTGTACAGAAAGCATTCGCACATTAAGTGAAGTTCAACAGGCGGAACTTTAAATTTGCGTAAAAGTTGACGTTAGCCAGTATATGACTCAACTAATAGGCGGGCGGAACTTTAAAAATTGGGCGTAAAAGTTGACGTTAGCCAGTATATGACTGCTAACTAATATGAATACTTGGGCTAGTTAGAAAGAAAAGTAGTTGTCATTAGTTGTCTGCAGCCTGTTTTTAATATATAGTATTGAGTGAGTATTGAGTTGTATATAGTGTTTCATAGTTTTTAATTAGAAGCCTGCAAATCTGAGGTTTTGAGCTTTGGTACAAGAATTGGAGTGTTGGAGTTTAAGTAAAAACCTTTTTTAATCAGGAAATATATGCTGTACAATACACAATTGATATTGCTGTTTAAAAATACAAAAGTATGTTTTATCTGATTGCTCGATTAATCGATGAAAAAAATCGGCAGAAAACTTGATTTTCCAAAAATATTTGATAGTTGCAGCCCTAGTTGTTTTCAACTCAGGATCTTTACGCAGTCTGCAGAATAATACTAAAATCATTTTCATATTGAATCTGAGGCACAGGGTAGCTGCAGTTTCCTTTTTGTAGCGACATTGGGATGTTGTTAATGCGAGGATATGGGCCTATAAGATGAAGGTCTCACTTGGTATACTTCCTGCATGTGTTTCCTGTCTTAGTCACTAAACAAACCCATGGAGTTAAAGTCATTAAACACTTTACCCCACAGACCTTGAGGTAGATGTTCTATGACTTTAATCAGCTCTTTCAGAGAGACCTTCAGGTAGATATTCCCTGACTGTCTCTCCATTATGTGGTTTAATAGAAGTCATTTGGCATTCATAGTAGTCTCATGACTTGGTCCTTTCTTGACACATCTCCATGGCATTGGTATTTACTGCCCTTGATTTGTCACCTCTTGCAGGTTATTGCCTTGTATGTCAGTATTTTTATGACAGTCCCCCTATGCGCACCCCCTACCCCCCCCCCTCCCCCACACACACACACACACACACACACACACCATGTGAGAGGCCTCCTCTGTCACAGTGGCCTTGAATAAGTCAAGTGAGTGAGTGAGTTGTATAGATTTGTCCTAGTGCTGTTCATGCTGTGGCTTATTCTGACCCCCCCCCCCCCTGAGGGGAGGATGCTTCATCTCATCCAGCCCCTGCCAGCATGGCCATTGATTTGGCCTGGTGTTGTGAAACACAACCCTCCAATAATGCGAGTGTAGAGGAGCATGGGCAATGGGTGTGGACAGTACAGTAATGTGCCCTACTTTACCAGAACCCACAAACTCTCTCATTTGTTGCGACACACACACACAACCTCACACAAACTCGCACACTTATTCACTCTCATTCACATACACATTCAAACACACATACACATCCAGTTATGCACAAACACACTGACAGTTACACTCAAACACACACACAATCCTGCTGGCATGCATGTACACATACCTACAGATGCACACCCCAGTTTGTATTGCCTCTTCTTTTTACTGGAACCACAGGGTTCCCAGTCAGATGTTGAAGGCCCCCTCTCACATCACTGTCTTATCACCAGTGTATGTTGCATAATTGTGATAATTAAGCCTAAGACATTCCAAGACAGTAGTTTCATTTGAATTTCTTCCACCTTCACCCCACACCAGGCCAACACCATTCATTCATTGTTAGGAGATTCACTGAGCTCTTTTACAGCAGTGTCCCTGAGTAATTAAACTGCACATGCACCATACACACTAACATACACCAAACCCTATAAATGTACAACTGTAGCACCAGTAGAGTTGCATTTGACCAGATTTTTTTCCCACAAGACATCAGTACAGAGTGAATTTCCTCCAGCTCCTGGGCTAAGACAGGCACACAGAAGAGCTGACTCAGATGGCTGGTTTCTGGGGCAGAGTGTCTGAGTTTGGGTGGAACAAAATCGTGGCGGCTGCCAGGCCTCTAACGACATGGTGGCGGCAACATGGTGGACGTCTTTATCACACACAAGGTTGATGATGACGTGTGAGTGTGTGTGTGTGTGTGGCTGTGGCTGTGGCTGTGGCATGTTAATCAGATCCAGTTTGAAGGCTGGCTGAGAAACCTAAGCACCCCTTTGCTGTTCTGTTAAAGTCATTTGCAAGCGTGCGTGTGTGTGTGTGTGTGTGTGTCTGTGCGTAAGAGAGAGAGAGTGAGTGTGATCATGACTGTCTAAGGATGTCTGTATTATATATATATCAGAAATGAATGCAAACAGCCTAAGACAGTCATGATCACACTCACTCTCTCTCTATGTATATATATTTGAGAACAAATATATCCTCATTGTGCGTGAGTGTGTTTGGCAGCTCGATCTTGCGTGCTGGTGTGTATAAATGTGTGTGAGTAACAGTGTACTCATTGGGGTGACTTTGCTCTATTTATATGGACTAATGCTGTTTGTGATCTACCTCCCAAGAAGGGAATAAAAGCGGAACAGGCTGGGCAAGTGTATTTGTGTGTGTGTTCGTGTGTGTGTGTTGCTTTTGGCAGTGTGTAATACTCCTGTCGTTAGGTCCACATGTCTTTACGTTGCCATCACAGTAGCTGTGATTCACACAGCAAGTCTTTAGTTCTACTGTTGTGTGTGTGTGTGTGTGTTCAGTTAATGCTCCAGGTGACTATAAATCTAATTACCTCCTCTGTGTGTTTGTGAGGTTATTGTAGGTGTGTGTGTGTGTGTGTCTGTGGCAGGTTAATTCTCCAGGTGGTAACACCTGACTGGCATGTTGCCTTAGCCTCATATGTGTGATCCATCATTAAGGCTGATCTGGATTACTTGCCTTAGGACCATATTCACACGCAAGAACACACACACACACACACACACACACACACACACACACACATTCCCTCACTCTCTAGATTCAATTTTCTTTCTTTTGAGATTTTCCTCTCATTTGCTATTCATTGTCAAAGATTTACTGTGACGGTACCAGAAAAAAATTATCAAAACGATTGTTTACAAATAGACTGAAAACGGTTTTGATTTGACATGAGTCAACAGAGTAAACTTTAACTTATGAGTCACTATATTTGTTCGTGAGAAAGGGGCCTAGCCACTTAAGTGCTCCATTCTGACTGTGCAAGTGGCTGTTAGTAACCACTTTAACATCTGGTAACACACACACACTCACACACACACACTCACACAGGATTCCAGTTTGATGCCTTAACACTCCACAAAACCTTTCAAGTGGGATCATGACCTCTACAGCTCTATTCTCTTATCTGTTTTAAGCATCAACTTTATCTGCAGACTGATTCTTTAAGGACATCATATGTGAGGATTACAGTGACCTGACTTTGCCCTTTGCCCTCCCAGCATGACCAGATCCAAGTTGCTGCACCTGCAGTGACGACCTTCATGCAGGTCAGGAGCAAATTAAATTTACCCAGGTCATGGTCTGGGAACTACACACCTCCCTTATCCTGGCGCATTTTTTTCTAGGATTCAGGTGCACAGTTCCTGTGTGTGGGAACTTATTGTGTTATCGTGAGTTTAGACACTGCAGAAATGAAAAGCATGTGACGCAAGACTGGTAAACTTTGTTCTGCTTTGTCACGGCACATAAATATCCTCCCCCGTTGTGTTGTGCTAAACTGCACAGTTAGCACGCTACAATACCATCGACTGTCATTTTGTGTAGTCCCACTTGCCCATCCTGTTCGGTGCTTTGCTGTGTCATGCCTTTCAGCGGAGCTCAGCTGCCCTGTCCCGTCCCCACCCAGGGTACAAGCGCTTATCTGAGATGGCTGGACTGAGATGGGCTAAGATGAGATTAGTGCAGAGTCGATTGAGTTAGAGGCAGGCCTGTGTGCGCTAAGTAGCCACGTCGGCAGCCTCCGCTCCGAGTCTGATCCATCATCCAACAGTTCTACTCTCCTCACAGGAGAAACCTCCCAGCTGCCAGAGACCAGCTGCTACAGGGATAAATTATATGCTAGCCAAGGGCTGGGTTATTACTGTGACCAGCATCCAGAAACAGTACACCCAAGATAGTGGTCATTACATTGTCCTCCAAGACATGTGAGGAAAAAAGATGAAGAGCAGTGTCAGTAAAAGTAAAGCTGTGATGTTTCCCAGACTGCATGTCTGTTGCTAATGATGCATTGGTAAGAGAGCAGTAAGGAATAGATGTGTAATGTGTGGCAATAGAGATGGAACTCGGCAAAACAGGACTAAACAAACAATGCACCTACATCCAGATTAGAAGCGTGGGCGTGTGCGTGTATGAGTGCCTGCATGCTTCTCAGATAAACACAACCAGTGCACCAACAGTCTCAGATAAACACAATCACAATCAATGCAACTACAGTACATTCAGATTAGAAATGTGTGTGTATCCGGCATGTGTGTGTGTGTGTGTGTTTGTTTGTATGCATGCCTTTGGGTGTGTGTTTATGTGTTCGTGTGCGCCTGTGTATCAGGCCTTTCATGAGAAATGTCTTCATTTAGATTTGTGGGGTTCGTTACATGTGCACTGTAGCCCTTTTCAGCACACACAGATTGCTTTCCTTCTTTGAGATTTGCCTGCAGTGTGTTGTGGCTTTCAAACAGTCCCCATTTTTTACTAGAAGCGCCTTGCTCTTCAGAGGACTGTATGTTGCTTTAGATCCAGCTAATTCTCTGTATGTCAGACAGCGTCAGTGACCTCGGCAAACTAAAAATATAAGAGCTTTAAGTTTTTAGCTCCGCTCAACTCAGATGAATGCTCGGTCTCTGTCTGTGTCTATATCTGTGCAATTCTTTCCTTTCATTTCCTATCTGCCTGCCTGCCTGTCTCTCTCTCTCTCTCTCTCTCTCTCTCTCTCTCTCTCTCTCTCTCTCTCTCTCACACACACACACACACACACACACACACACACACACACACACACACACACACACACACACACACAGCTTTATTCTGTCTTTTCATCTTTCCTACATAAGCAGTATTTCACATTCATCATCATCATCATCATTCCATATTGCTCTGGGGGCGAGCATGTCTAAGAAAGCAGAGTGCAGTGCATTACACTTTGATTACAAATGGTTATGGTTTATAATGTCTGTACTTCATTTTTCTCTCCCCCACTCCCTTCTCCCCTCTCCCTCCATGCAGAGTAAAGAGATAGCTTTTCAGCTGCAGGAGGACCTGATGAAGGTGCTGAACGAGCTGTACACGGTGAGTACTGGTGTTTTGTTTCTCTCTCTCTCTCTCTCTCATGTCTCTACCTCTTCACCCCTCATTTCTCTCTCTCTCTCTCTCTCTCTCTCTCTCTCTCTCTCTCTCTCTCTCTTTTTTTTTCTCATATGTCTCTGTCTCTGTCCCCCTCATTTCTTTCTCTCTCTCTCTCTCTCTCTCTCTCTCTCTCTCTCTTGCTCTGCCCTTCTCTCAAGGTTCCACTCTGTCTCTTCTCTGGATCCACTGCATTTAGCCCAGATCTTGTCCCCACTCTCTCCCAGCTTGGAGACAGCATCTGCACTCTTATTCTACACCAACTTTATGCCACTCTTCCTATTCCTTGGTTGACAATTTAAGCTGTATGTTTGTGCAGTCTATTTGTGCTTCTAAAGGTTTTAACAACGTGGGAAAGGACCCTTTGTTTTATTGGTCTCTATGGGTTCTCTTAAAAGGAACAAGAAACATTGGTGTTGTTTCCTGCGTCATGCTTTGTGCACTTCAGGGTAGTGCAAGCTCATTTTGTGGCTAGCATAGATTGGGATCATTAGTGATCATGAATCACTTGACTTTAGATCATTTACTTGTTTTTAGGTTTATATCTAATTTTGTTATGATAAGCAATTGGTTGTCTAAGTTTCCCGTACATGACGGTGTACTGCTAAAGTTATTGTCTCTATTGCTGAGTCAGGTAGTTTTCGTAGTGATGAATACCGGTAATGACTAGTATCTGCATCTATGTTAGATGATTAGTTCTGAATAAGTCACACACCAACATACACACACACACACACACACACACACAGGAAATGATACTCTGAACTACTTCCAATGACCTTGGCTGGAGGTTAGCAGCGGAAAAGGCACCTTTGTGGCATAACTCTGCATTCCGCTCTTATCACCAGCGCCACCAAACAATCCCAGCTCCACTTCCTTCTCCTTCACCACACAATCACAGCCCCACTGAATAAACCAATGGCCTTTACCAGCTCCATCAGACACAACATCGGCTTTCGTGTCTCTCTTAACCCTCCTGGGTGACAACAGTGATCCACGCGGGACTATTTCCTGTTGTCATGGGCGCTCGATCGGCCTTGTCTAGAAATAAAACCTTTTAATTGGTCTGCTGAACTCCCAGAGCTCTCTTTCTGCCAGCGGTGATGTACTCACACAACTGACTGTGGTGAGAGAACTTCTGCCTTGTATTTGCTGAAACTACAAATAAGTTTGATCAAACTTGTTTTGTTTTGTTTTGTTTTGTTTTGTTTTGTTTTGTTTTGTTTTGTTTTGTTTTGATTTGTTTTGTTTTGTTTTGTTTTGTTTTGTTTAGTAAGACAGGATTTCTGACATGTCGTAAGGGTAGCTGCTGTGCTCCACACAAAGATGAAGATACAGGGAGAAGCGTCTGCTGTTCTGCTCTGGTGTGCTGCCTGACCTGGTTTACCCTGCACAGAGGCAGACGTTGTGCAGTGGGGCCCTTTGCATCAGAACGCAACGGCATCGTGGTAGGAGGCCCGCCGCCAGCCAAAATAACAGGCCTGGTGCAACGCTAAATTCTGTCCTTCTAAAACGAGCAGGAACACAAACAGTGCCACGCCGGCTTCCCGACCAAGACCGAGCGAGTGGGCAGGTTAAGGCCCCCGTCCCTGGCCGGGCTGACTTAGTGGCTTCCCCAGTTATCCTCCCCCGAACTCGCCAAGCACAAACACCACAGCAGGGCAGGCCGAAAGACCAGGGCACATAGAGGCCAGACCTCTCTCTCTCTTTTTCTCTCCTTTTTTTTCTCTCTCACCCTTTCTTTCTCTCTCTCTGTTTACTTTAGAGAAGATCAGCAGGAGGTTTGGTGGGGCCTGTTGGCAATGTGTGTTCTCGGAAGGGTTTTTTTTTTCCCTCCCCTAAAAGACAGTTTGAGGTTTGTGTCATGGTATACAGTAAGAAAACAGACAGGCGTTGGAGAGGCCAGGTTAGACAGGCAAGGAAGGCAGGCAGGCAGGCAGGCAGCTCTTGGTTTCCACTCTGGGGCTGGTCACCTCAGATGGCCTCAGACTCAAACACTGTCTGACAGTCAGCTCAGCTTAGCTTCATTTAGCCTCAGCTTGGCCAATCCTATATATGTCCTGCTGGGCTCTGTCCACTGCTGTGACACCTAAAAAAATTGTGTTATTTGAGGTCTGCTTCCAGACAAATGTTACTTTCCTTTCCTGCTCCCAAAGACACTTTGGGCACTAGGGCTGTGTTACTATATTTAAAGTAAACACAAGCGCAATATGAATGTTCATTGAATTCGCACTGTCCATTTGAATTTTAGTTTATTTATAGGGGTACCTCATCTAAACCAAATTCATACATGCCTGTAACATGAGGGTGATAGGTATTTGTTTGAGTGCTCTCACGCTGTGCTGTCATTCTTGGATTTGGGGTTGTCTGGGAGTCATCACCTAGAACCATCTTGATTGTTTTAAGTGGTACAGAGGACCTGAAATCATCGTCAGCTAGGAGCATTTGCAGGCACAGCAGAGGCAAATCAGCTCTGTGCAACCTGAAACAAAGCAGGCTTGATAGGTATGACATGTCTTGAGCACTTTTAGTATTTTTCCAGTGATCCTAAGCTCCCAAGCTCAGTACTGTAGCCTTGGCATTACCTAAGATGAAGCAGCCTCTGTAGCTGTGACTTAGATTAGCCCCGTTTACATGGACACATTTAATTGGAGTCGAAGTAGAATTATAGCTCAATCAGAGTAGAGATGACCCATGTAAGACTAAAAAATTTAATCGGAATGAAAAGGGTGGTTGATTCCGATCCTATTGCAATTGAACAATCATGTAAACACTCACGCATGCTCATTGCTCACTTTTCAATGTGATCAAACCTGTATTTTGTGGAAATAAAGCCTCTGAAATGAGAAAAAATGCCATGATCAGCCACAGCATTTCACTCACACGCCGGACAAGTAAGGGACCATGTAGGCTGTTGATGTCTTAGGCCAAGGTAACAGTAGTTTTCTGAGACAACTTACAACAGTTTACTGTGCTCACCTCTCATCCAAAAGACATCAGTGTGATGAGTTACCCTCCTTTGGTTACGTCCTAGCCACACCGGAAATACGTCTTTGATTACCATTTTGAGGTGATTTTAAAAACAGGCTAAATGTGTGCCTATTTCACACAACCACTAACGTCTGATCAGAATAGAATGTTGTTGCATGTAAACAGCCGACCCAGAATTTTTAATCCTAATATCGGAATGGCATGGAAAATCTATCCAGTCCTATCTAATGTATGTGTTGAAAGGTTTTACATTTATATCACCTGTCAAATAATGACGCTCGGACATAAAAACTTTGGGACACACTCACGACCAGGCCGTTTGTTTGTGTGATCTTTATTTTTAACGTCCTCCATCTTCTCTTTTTAACATCCTCTGCCTTCTGACATGAATTTGGTTCTGGGCTCTGTCAGTCTTTACCTTAAGGGGGAGAAAAGGACATTGTGTGTGTGTGTGTGTGTGTGTGTGTGTGTGTGTGTGTGTGTGTGTGTGTGTGTGTGTGTGTCTCAGTGTCAGTCATCACAGCTGTATGGTACTTCCTGTCCTTTCTGCTGGTGGTGTGTGAGACTTAAGAGTAGAGTTCCTGGAAGAGGCTGTGTAGTGATTTAGTTACTGGAGGAGAGAATGGGTTCTTCCTCTTCTCCTTCCTCCTGCATTAGACTCCATTTCTTGTGTAGTTTTACATTCCTGTCAAACAGCAGTGATAAAATCAGAGCAAGCCTCTTGATACCTGCTCTCTTTCTGTCTGACACACACACACACACACACACTTCCACACATACACACACACACACACACACACACACACACACACACACACACATGTATGCGTTAGTGCGCAGGATCGTGAGTAATGGCTGTGAGTGACTCAGCGAAGGGAAGTGGTCGTTATCTCTGCGCTGCTGGAGCGCAGTGCTAATGTGTGTGTCTCTGCAGGAGGCCGCAGAGTGCTCTGTGTGTGTGTGTGTGTGTGTGTGTGTGTGTGTGTCCTTTGTGGGAGGCATCTCTTTCAAATGAAGTGAAACATGTCATAGTTCCATAGCCCCATGTAGCTGTTTCTACCCACCACCTGGGGACGATGGTTCTTGTAATGAAACAGGCAGACAGCACGATTCCTAATAAGGAAAACATACAAGGATAGACATCATAGAATAACAGTGTAGGACTTAGCAGAGTATAGTGCAGGAAATAATGCACCGAGTTAGATTGGTGTGTGTGTGTGTCTGTCTGTCTATGTGTGTGAGTCAGAGAGAAAGAGAGAGAGAGTGAGAGAGAAAGATCATGAGAGCGCAAAATAAAGAGGAAACGAGAGTTCCTGGAATTCTGGAAAAGCAGGGGGTTGAGTACAGAGGTAACAGTGTATCTGCTGTAAGGAGTGTGAAGATTGGCTGGGGGAGTGAGTAAGGCTGACTGCCTGTCAGCACCATCCAGGATGTGTGTGTGTGTGTGGTGTGTGTGTGTGTGTGGGGGGGGGGGAATAAAGAGGTATAGGGGTGTATATCACTTGCCCCCCTTGTGTCCTATTAGTCTGCAGGCTTTGCCCCTGTGTCCCCAGTGCGTATTCATGCAAAAATCCAGAGCGTGTTATTTCCATACTGGAATGGGGAATGGGGCATGGATTCCAGGCAACAGGGATGACGTGCTGAGCCGCCCGCTGAATTGCTTTCTTTATGATTTCCCAAGGTCACAGCAACCTCTCGCATGTGAGAGAAAACCCTCTCTGTCTCTCTATCATGCTCCCACTTCCTTCCATGGTTCGCCTCAGCCACTGTCTTTCATTCATTCTTCTCTTTATCTCTGTCACATTCTCTCTCTCTCTCTCTCTCTCTCTCTCTCTCTTTCCTTCGCATTCCCTCTTCCTTTCTTTCCCTCCCTTTCCCTCTCTCCTCACTCTTTTCCATTTTTCTTCATTCGTTCTCTGTCTCCTTTCCATCTTTGTAGTGCACAGGGTAGGATTAAATTTTGTGAGATATTATGGACATAGGCCTATGCGACCTTTAACCTTTCCCCTTTTCTCCTCTACTCTCCCTCAGGGCACCAAAATGCTTGTGACACACACATGCACGCACACACACACACTCATAAACATATATATATATATATATATATATATATATATATATATATATATATATATATATACACACACACACATATACACATACACACGGTCTGTCCCTTAGATGTATTCATAAATTATAGATTTGAGTACTCCCTGTATTACAGATGTACTGTAAAAATGTTCAATTACATCTCCTCTTCCTCCTCCTCACTCTCTCTCTCTCTGTTTGCAGGTAATGAAGACGTACCACATGTACCATACGGAGAGCATGAGTGCGGAGAGCAAGCTGAAGGAGGCTGAGAAGCAGGAGGAGAAGCAGAGCGGTCGCTCGGGCGATCCCGTCTTCCATCTCCGCCTGGAGGACAAGCACCCGCGCCGCAGCTCCGTCAAGAAGATGGAGAAAATGAAGGAGAAGGTGAGGATGGGCAACTCCCACATGCATGAGAGATACACACATATGCATGTACACACACACACACACCCTTGCCAGCAGCTGCTGACCGAACAGATGTGTTTCCAGCTGTGTGTGTGCATGTGTGTGTGCACACGCGCACACACATGCACAAATCAGACTATGCTAAGACTAAGCCCTCAAAGGCTCAGTTTTTTGGTCCAGACTGACGTATATCCTAGCAAGTTGCTGACTCCAGATCAGTTTCCAGTTGATATCTTCCAGACTTGCCTATTATGTGTGATACAGCCCTTTGAGTCATGGGAGATGTTATTGTAATTGCTTAATGCAGTTTCACTTCAACATTTCAGTACTGAAGAATTTTTGTAAGTATATTAGTCCCTTTCCTCATGCCTCCCCATGATGTAATGTCTGTCTGGATTTTGGATACTAGACTGATACTGAACCTGTTTCACCCTCACCTGATCTACTCTGATCACTGGAAGTGCACTTAATGCTCTTGAAGTTAAGTCAGAGGCCTCAAAGGTTCCAGCACTTTCAGGCAGGGTACAGGTTAGTCATAGGACACTGGTCTGTGTCAAGCCCACTCTTCCCCATCCACGCAGTTGTGATGGAAACCATTCCTCCATCTCTTACACATAACTGTGGTGGTGATCATGTTTCTTAGAACTTGGTTCTTTCGTTCTCCCTCACTTCCTGTCTATCCGTCTCTCTCTCATTGTTGTGCCTTCGCTTCCCCTCTGTCCCTCTGTCTTTAGGGTCTTTTTGCTGTGTGTGTGTGTGTGTGTGTGTGTGTGTGTGCGTGCGTACGTGTGTGTGTGCGTGTTTGCATGTGTGTACACGTGTGTGTGTTTGCGTATATGGGTGTATGTGTACATGTGTGCGTGTGTGTGTTAGTGTGTTGACATTTTTCTGTCTATGTCAGTCTACCTGTCTGTTCATTTCTGTTCACTGCAGGCCTGGCTTTTGTTAGTGCTTAGTCTCTTGATTAAGTGGCCATTGGAACCAAAGTATCCTCTGTCCTTTTTTCATCTACGTTTCCTGGAATGTAGTGTGGAATGACGGTAATATTTTGTCTCTCTGTGTGTGTGTGTGTGTGTGTGTGTGTGTGTGTGTGTGTGTGTGTGTGTGTGTGTGTGTGTGTGTATGTATGTATGCATGTATGTGTGTGTGTGTGTGTGTGAGTGAGTCAACGCCCACTGGTCAGTCACGGCAGAACTTGGGCATGTGAGTAACACCTCTGCCATGTCTGGGCTGTGGGACAAGAGGAAGAGGAAGTTTGTTAATCATTGTTGTGCTTTTCTCTCCCTGTCTCTCTCTCTCTCCCTTCTTTCTCTCCTCTAAACGAGTGCCAGTGGTGCCTGGTCTGTTGTTTCTTCATCTCCCATCAGTATATTTCTGTCTTTGCTTTGTGACACACAGGGGGGCCTAATTATGTCTTGTGCTGGTATGTTTAGACGTGGGCGCTTGCTAGTCTGCCTGCAGAGAGCAATGAGTGGCTTAGATGGACACCAAAGCCTACTCAAGCAGACAATAAAGACAGGATTTGCTCATTATATAAACCTGTCTCATTTTTTCCCCTTATTCTTTTCTCTCCACCACTCCCCACCCCCTGTCCCTCTCACAACAGCGGGCAGCCAAGTACTCAGAGAACAAGCTCAAGTCCATCAAAGCCCGGAACGAGTACCTGCTGACGCTGGAAGCCACAAATTCCTCCGTTTTCAAGTACTACATCCACGACTTGTCTGACTTAATTGATGTAAGTACCATGGGAGGCCGTCTCACTGTCTTCATGTTATTTTTAGCCCAAGAAGCTTTTATATTCAGAAGAGGAACCAAAAAGAAGCAGACAGGCAGACAGATGTGGTTACAGAGTTAAGTCACATGCCGACCTGAGTATGGGTTTTCTTTTTTTAAGGATGTCTATTATTTCTGGGTTCTTGATTAATACTGATAAACACATTAGTTGCCATCGCCTTCACATCCACTTTGATGTGTGTGGTGTGGTGTGTGTGTGTCTGCGTATGCGATCAATAACGCAAGCTCCATTCTTAAGGTTTCTTGAGATCTCTGGACAACCAGGGGGATATATTCAGTGTATATATACTATATATTGTATAGAATGTCTATGTAGCCTACTGTGTGTGTGTGTGTGTGTGTGTGTGTCTTTTTTTTCTTTGTTGCCACTGTATGTTGAAATATACTGTGCATTCAAGTGTGTGTTTGTGTGTACTGTGTGTTTTGTGTCTATGCAGTCATGGATTTGTGTGATCTGTGTGGTAGGAGACGGAACACTGCTGCTGTGCAGGTTGCATGCTGGGTTGGAAATTGTGTTGGCTCAGTGGCAGTGAGATGGAAAGTTCTAGAAGCTCCGAAGAGCTGGCCCTGCAGGCACACTGACCTCACCCCCCTCCACAGACAAGGACACAGTCAGCATGCTTAAAACTGGGCATGAGTTTCAAATAATACACTCAGTCATTGGCTACAAACCCACTCTGGCTAGGCTAATTAACCTCAAAACTGTTAACGGTCTCTGATGTGACTCAGGAGTAGTCTAAGTGAAGAAATGAGAAATATCACCACAGCGTCCATTTATCTTAGGCTGAATTGTTTTATGCTTGTGAAATAGTTTACTTGGCTCAAAACTGCCATTGCATGAGTCCAAGGTTACAAATGTGTAGGCATGGCCAACTGCTCGACTTCCCAGCGATCAACAAGCAGCTGTGAAAACAGCTACCATACGCCCTCTCATGTACAGACCCACCTCTCAACACACACACATATACACACACACACACACAAAAACACAAAGTCATACACACATGTGCACACACACACACACACTTATTCAAATATTCAATCAGTCAGTGGCCTGGAAACCCAGTTTGTGTGAATGACTGAGTGGTTCTCCCTTGAGGTCGTTCCTGTTTGGCTCTCTTCAGTCTCCAGACGTCCATCTGATCCGTTTGCTCATTCTTAAAAACACACCAAGAACCCCCAACCCAACCCCTTGCCTAACCTCTCCATCATCCCCTATGCTTTATTCATAAACACTCTTTTCTAGCGTTGTTTTGTACTAATCAAGTCTAAAACATACAACTTTTCCAGGCTTTTTTCTGCATTGGGGGATGGGGGGGAGCAGGGGATTGTGGGATTGTGGGATGTGACTAGGGCACCCCTCTGCTGCTGTTCTTTCTCTCGGTGGAAGGCAAGAGGGAACCTGACCTTTCCTTAGTGGCTCGCTATTCACACCCCTACTCGTTAAACACTGTCACTATTTACATTTATTCACATTTATTCACAAGTTAAAAGATCGGGTCTGTGTGGGTTATTTATGAAGCTTAAGTTTCACACAAACCTGCTCACCCACAGACACACACACACAGACACACACACACACATACACACACACACTTAGAGCTGCAAGAGTCTTTTTGGGCAGCTCTAAAATAAAGCGTAGTGTGAAGCTGATCTTTAAGCGTTTTCAGAGGGCTTTTCTATCCCACGACTGTTCTAAGCTACAGTTCAGAGTGCTATTTAAAAATAACAATAAGCATGTTAACTTTGTTCTATTTCTGTGCATCTCAACTAAACTACAACCCACATGTAGAAGGAAGTGACTCAAATATTGGTTGATGTTGACCCCTAAAGCGACTTCCTTTACACGTACCGTTACCTTGTAAATATAGCCAGACCTAACACTGGTGTGATCTTGTTAAGTCTGACCAAGTTAAAGTTGATTCACACCGTATACTACTGCCACAGTACCAGCATTTATCAGTTCAAGCTGACAAGCTTTATCTTAGACACATTGCGGCCACAGGTGTGTGTATATAGTGAGCTATATGAAGAGCATGACCCTTTGAATATTGCACCTGTTGTTTACTAGAGAGTGTATATATATATATATATCCTTACAGTGAATGTAATGGTGCTCCCTGAAGTCTGCTGTGTATTTGTGTGTGTTTGTGTCAGTCCTACTGTTTTTGTGTAATCTGCCTCCTGCAGTGTGTTGTCCCATGTCGTCCTTGAGTACGAGTTGTCAGTGTGTCTGTGTGCATGTGGTGTGCATATGCTCTGTGTGTTGTACGTGTATGTGTGACCCGTGTCTGTGTGTGTGTGTGTGTGTATGCATGCATGGTGTGGCCTGCAGGGGCTGGTTTAGACAGAGAGTGAAGTTGGTAGCAGAGCATATGCAAAGCTTTGGCAGGCATCGGCCTGGAGCGACACTGAGCCGTCTCAGCCTCCAGCGGGGCAGGAAGCTTTTCTTCGCCATTTGCATTGATCCTCTGAGCAATCTCTCTCTCTCTCTCTCTCTCTCTTAAAACCCACGGTGACAAGAGCATCCCAAAGGCGACTCACACAGTGACAAAGTCAGACAGTGATGGCAGACTCTGAACAGGGCGGTGTTTTGGGCTCAGCTTCACAACAAGCCACTGTGATTAGATCAATGCAGTTAAGCTCTTACTAGGAGCTGACATGCCTCCTCAAGTAACCTCTTAGTTACAATCATGTGAAAAGTATGCTATTTAAAATGTAGAAATATAGAACTTAGTCATTCTCTATACATGCCAATGCTGCAGCATATGAGGCCTGCCATAATGTGGAAATCATTGTTGAAATGCTGTCCTATTGTCTAGTTCTCTAAACTTGTAATTGTTTACAAACAGCTGATTAACAGAATGCTCATGTTTGTCAGCAGCTCTTTCTAAAGCATAAATGGTTGATTGTCGAAAATGTTCTAATCAGAGCCAATCACTATGAGTCATGTACATTTGCATAATGTTGTTGTAATTACAGATGATTATTCAGTCCTATGATGATATCTCTGAGAGAATATGTGTGTGTGAGGGAGGTAGGTGTGCAGCTGCTCTGGTGAGACTAATCATACTGCAGCTTCAAAGACTCTGTGATGGAGATCTATGGATTGATAAGCATGACTAGGCTTTTTTCCTCTTTTAAACATGCTGAAGCAATCACACAATTTACACAAGTAAACCAATTAAAGATTTTGTGAAATAATGGATCTTCACTCTGTATTTCTGTGTGTGTGTCTGTGTATGTGTGTGTGTGTGTGTGTGTGTGTGTGTGCACGCGCACGTGCATGTGTGTGTGGCAACAGTGCTGTGATCTGGGCTACCATGCCAGCCTAAACCGTGCGCTGCGCACCTACCTGTCAGCTGAGTACAACCTAGAGACATCACGGCATGAGGGCTTGGACATCATTGAGAACGCTGTGGACGGACTGGACCCTCGCAGTGACCGCCAGCGCTTCATGGAGATGTACCCCACCGCCTTCTGTCCGCCTGCCAAGTTCGAGTTCCAGCCCCACATGGGGGACGAGGTAAGTGTCAGTAGGATTTCTAGAAACTTCCACTGCAATCTTGATAGTAAAACCTTTGGGTGTAACGATTTCTGGCATAACTAGAAACTTGTCCCTGGTCTTTGTTTGGTGTAGAGGATACTTTGTAATGCTCACTAACGCTCTGCCACAGACAAACATCGAAATTGAATCAAAAGTAATCAAAATTGCTACCAGCGGGGCCGTTTCCGTGAAGCTGACCTCAGCTTAATGCAGCTAAGTGGGGCATTCAGACAGTTTGCTGCTCACATGCGCTCCAAGTTAGGCCATATCAAATCCAATCAAAATAGGTAATTGGTCTCTTGCACAGTAGATTTTACAGTCGGTGTGCTTTTTGGGGCCAGTGGTTGCCAGGTGAAAAATTGGTTACACAGCACTCAGGGTTGTTTCCATAGGGATACTGTGTTTTTTTTTTTTGTTTGTTTCTGTTGTTGAAAATGAAAATAGATTTGAACTAGTCTTTTTTTTTAGGGAAAAATAAACAAAAGAAATTTGAAACACCTGCAGTGCGTTTTGACATTTGAATCTCATAACCTAAACAGACTTTTTTTTTGAAAGACCGGTTTCTGATTTGTATTTGCTGGAGTCAGCTGTACAGACTGGGTCTGACAACGGTAGCCGTGCCTTGTCTAAGCTGCCCCACAGCCACTCTTGAGCGAATCGAGAAAATCTTTTTGCTCTGTATCCCCTTCGCCATACTTCCTCAGATGCAGTTCAGCTGAGATCCTCCAGGCCAATGGAGCAGACAGAGGCAGTATTAGTTTATTTTTCCAGCCTCAATAACATCAATAACACATTTACGTTCTGCTAACACGACTTTGTCTACACGGAACACAAAAAATATGCAGCCTTCTTAATTACTGTGTAGTGCTCTGCCTTCATTATGTATGTGTGTATGTGAAGTTAAAAGCTAATCCCCTCGATGTAGTGTAGTCTGTTGAATGCTTACTGAATGTTTACCGAATGTTTTTCTAGATTATTCTACCCAAAATGGCGATGCCTCCCACTGCTCTTCTCTGAGATCCACAGGAGATTGCCAGCGTCGTGAGGAGCTAAATGAGTTGTGATTTAGGCGGCTTCATTTCCTCCCAAGGCCATAAACTGCCACTTTTTTTTATTGGACATTTCGGAACAGATTGTTCCCTTTTTTTCCTGCCTTGAGTGGGTTTTAATTCTAGCTTTATTATTATTATTATTATTTTTATTGAGGTCTCCTCTCAGACTGGGCAGTGCTGTAGAGTGTGATATCATGTCTGCATGTGTGTGTTTATAGCCCATTGTTATGGGACTGTCTGGATTGTTTCTCTTCATTTTAACGGCAGTGAAAAATAAACTGTGGCTTGGCCCTAACGAGTTGTGCTCGTGATGGCTTTAACAGGTATGGGAAGGGTGTGGGGGCCTTTGTGTGGGATTGTTCCCCGTCACTGGCTGATTTCAGGTCAGGTCCGGGTCAGTGGAAGGAAGTGAAAGATGACTCGAGGTCGCAAGTGCCACCTTAGCCATGCCTAATTTAATTCTGTTTCACAGCAGTAGGTGTTTTTGGTTATGGTGCATCCTGTGAAAATGCCTTGAATAGTTCAAGCAGACTAAACATGTATGAAATGTATAGACTTTGGCATTGTTATTTGTTGATTTTGCTTAATCATAGAAATCATATAATTGTTCAGATTATTTTGTCCCCTCATGTGTAATCCCATATGCATGTGCTGAAGTAACTTAACTGTAGATAAATTCAATTAAATTAAATTTAATTGAAAATTAAATGTATACAGCGTACAATAGTATTGTCTCATGGCACTTTACAGACGCAAGGAAAAAAATCCCTTATGTTTAGTTAGTCTTGTAAGAATCCTTGGGCAGATCCATGACTCAAGGGGCTAACCCAACTGCCAGGGGTCATGCAGGAAGAGTACAATCAGTAGTAACCATGATAGACTACAAGTTGTCTATGGTTTTAGCTAAGGATCATAATAGTTCCAGAATATTATCCCACTTTACATTACATGGTAGTCAGTCCATAGGTAGTTATCGGGAATTATGGATGGACAGTATAGTAATGGCCAGACATAGTGTTAAACTCAAGGAGTGAGATCATGGGTGACTTCTGCTAATTGTTGATCATTAAAGCTTTTATGTGTGATTGGTCTGTGCATCTCCTCACCTCTCCTCTCCTCTCCTCTCCTCAGGTGTGTCAGATCACGGCCCAGCCCCCTGTGCAGGCTGAATTAATGCTCCGCTTCCAACAGCTGCAGTCGCGTCTCGCCACGCTCAAGATCGAGAACGAGGAGGTGAGTCAAAAACACCCTGTGCATGAAGATCAGTGTTTCGAAAAAGATATAAACAATGGTCAGCGCACACTCAGTCCAAAGTGAAACCACTAGAGAGAAATTAATGAGGGAGGGAACCTTGGTTCCAGAACAATGTTTACTTTGAAGATTCTGGTTCTAATTTTGTCAATATAACCTGCCGGTTTTGGCTTAATTTCTAATAAAGTGTATGACGCCATACTGTCCCATGCTTTCCGCTATCATTGACTCCCAGGCCTAAGTGAAGCCTCATGTGGTTTTTAACTGATCCAGAGTCAGTCAGTAACTGTGTCATATACTGTGTCTCCGGCCACTTCTCATTAGATTGCCACTCATAGTAGCTTTGCTTTCTGGGCTTGTTATTGTATGCCTCCAGAGAAGAAAAATGCTTTAATTTTGTATTTTGTGCGTCAACACTAGCCTCAAAACCAGCATCATGCCAAGTCTCAGATGAGCATTCTGTCTAGTAATCAAATGCTGTACAGCTAGCTGAGTGGGTGGCTTCATAACAAATTCTCATACTGTATCTGGTACACAGCAATAACAGCAGGACCCGTGTAGTGCATCTACAAGTCTGGGACCACAGCACAGCGATATGGACCCCTTTTGTAAATAGGCAAACCATCATGAATAAAGCTAGAACAATGTATATTGATAGATATTTCTGAATTGACAGGCTGTGGGTAAAAAGGTAAAATAAATGTGAAACATGCACACACACCCACACACACACACACTTCTGCTGTCCAGCTCTCTGTTTTCATTCTTATTTGGCCTCCCTGGTGAACTAGTTCTGAAGAGTTCTGTGAGAAACAGAAGGCGGGTTAGTTCCAGAACCGGTGCCATCAAAACAGCGGCCTGTTTGGGATTACGGTCACGTCTTCCCGACACCCACACAGCGCTTCACACTGTTTCACACAGACAAGTCTCTACAGCCCTTTCTTCTTCTCCTCTTCTTGTTCCTTTCTTTCTCCCTCTTCCCTTATCTGCGCTTCACCTTCATGCCCCAGTGCTCATCCTGCCCCACCTCCCCAACTCCTCCGCCGCACTCTTTCTCCCCCCCTCCATCACACTAGTTTTTCAGACAAGTCACAGGGGGGGTAGAAGTTGGAGCTCACAGTTAAAAGAGACAACACAAGCAGGTGGGGGACATGAGCCATGTACTTGGGAAGTTGGAAGTGTGTGTGTGTGTGTGTGTGTGTTTGTGTGTGTGTGGTGTGTGTAAGGCACAGCGAAGGGGAACCAGCCTAACCATAACCACCAGGCACCAGACAAAGATCTGCACAGCATGTTGATGCACACAGCCACAGCAGTAAGTGTCCAAAGCAGCACAGCTCTTTTGTTGCGGAAACAGCCGGCATGTTCTTGTTGCGGAAACAGCCGGCATGTTCTTGTTGCGGTTTTGCACAGTCGGTGCATTCCTGTGTGAGTGCTCTCAGCCAGTCCGTTGCTACGGTGGCACAGATGGCCCAATCAGGTCCCATCACTTCCTCTCCTGTCTCTTACGGGAACAGTGTTTGGCCCAGCTCCTCGCCGTCAGGACGTAGAGGAAGCTCCCAAGGACAGGAAGTGAGGTCAGGGCGTTTCCTGCTTTTGAGCAGATGCCTGTTGTCTCTGCCAGACTCCCTCACGTCACACAAGGTTTGAGGGTGCTTTTTGCCAACCAATCCAAAAGCTGAGAGAGCGCGCTGGGACAGATGGGATAGGATGCTTTTGTTTTTTTGTTCTGGTTTTATTTTTTTATACTTTTTTAATTTTTGTAGAGGAATTCCGAGACAGCTGTTTCCTTGACAAAGTTAGCCCTGGACTCCACACAGAGTGGGCCAAGGCAGCCGGACTGCTGATGAATACTTTAGTAGTATCAGCTTGGAGCTGCCTGACTCCCATCCACCAAGGGACAGGTGACACCCGTCCTCTGTAAGAGAAAGTATGTGTGTGTGTGTGTGCGCGCGCGTGTGTGTGTGTGTGATAGTTGGGCGTGTCAGCAGCAAACACTAGCAATGGTGGATTTTGGCCTTCTTGTTGGTTTGCCTCTACCTCTGACCCGCCAAGGTCACTAGTTTATTTAAAGAGCAGTGCCGGATGGAGCTTTCTGTACACCCCAATGCTCAGGCTCTAGTGGAAGGGGGCTCTCCTATCAGTTTATCTTTTCCTAATATTTACACTAGTGTGTCATCACTGTTTGGACACAGATGTTTCAGTCTGTGTTGCTGTTGTGATTTTTGTGTGCCAGTTTATAAGAAATCATCAAAGCTGATGCACAAGCAATTTTATATTGTAAGATCACAGCTCTGAAACAAGCTATTTGCAGTGGTCGAGGTTTTGAAAAGAAGCCTAGGGTTTGTTGCTGTAGTGTTGACAACTCTTATTCTCCCAGCATGCATTGCTGCTGCCCGCCTGCAGAGCTGCACCTCGCAGCAGCCTGGCTTGGGAGTGCAGGCTCGGCACAGCACAAGGAAGACTAATCTCAGCCTGAGGAAGAGCGACGCCTCGTCTGAGGAAGAGAGATCTGCTCAGTTTGTTTCAGTTGATATAACACTCTGAGAACCAGATCAAAGCCTGGGTTCTTAATAATCTCGCCTTTCAAAACACACACACATACAAAATAACACTCTCTCTCACACACACACATACCAAATCACACTCCCACTCTCTCTCACACACACATACAAAATAACACACACACACACACACACATACAAAATCACACTCACATACACACACACACACACACACACACACACATAAAAAGAAAATGCAGCCTCACCTCTTTTCTTGGAGCTACAGAAGGTGGGTACTTTATCCACCTCATCAATAGCCTTGAGCTTCATTCAGAGAGCGGATTGAGGGAGGCACAAGAGAGGATGAATAAAAGACAAGAGAAAGTGGGGAAGGAGAGGATCTGTAAGGCAGTGATACAGCACAGATGAATGAGTAACTTTTTAGTGGAATTCAGATGTAACTAAGAAAACTTTGTCAGTCCAGTCCAGTCAGTCTGTGGTTACAGACGTACTTTGAGCTGAGGAGAAGAGAACCCACTGATGCTGATTGTTGTGTGTGTGTGTGTGTGTGTGTGTGTGTGTGTGTGTGTGTGTGTGTATGTGTATGTGTATGTGTGTGAAAGGTGAAGCTCTTTTTACCATTATCCACATTTAGTGTCCTGTATCTGGTACAGGTCCATCTGTTAATATCCAGAGGCCTGAACATTGCCTGCGAATTGACCAGCTACACAGTGCCTGAACATAGTCAGATGCTTCAGCCATCTTGAGTCTGTGGTTGCTTTTAGTTATACTGAATGTATATAAGTGACCCAAACTCACCCATCCTTAGCAATCATTTTGGACTGCTTTTAATTATTCATTGCAGTTTAAGTAGCTTTTAATGGTCTTGAGTCTCTGGTCCACTTATTGGGCATTTAACCCAGCATTGCTTTAGCGTCTCGTGAAATTATGTAAATTTAATGACCAGTAACAGTCATGTTTATCTACTTTGCAACATAACCCCAAGCTTAAATACACCCATTTTTTGTGCACTTAAGACTGATAAGTCTCTCTCTCTGTCTTTCTCTTTCTTTCTCTCTTTGTCTTTCTCTTTCTGTGTGTGTGTGTGTGTGTGTGTGTGTGTGTGTGTGTGTGTGTGTGTGTGTGTGTGTGTGCACATGCGTGTGCATGTACACTTGTGAGTGATACGTAGGCACAGGCTTCTCTTTAGGATTCTGATGTGTTTGATGTGTACAGGGAGCACTTTCTTATGGTCTGTTTGATCCTTCTTTTTTGTGTTCTGTCTTTCACACACACACACACACACACAGTCACTTCCCCTTTTCTGTTGGCCTGTCTTAACCTGCATGAACCTGCTGTTTCTCTCTGTGTGTGTGTGTGTGTGTGTGTGTGTGTGTGTACACAGGAGGTACTGTGTCCGCAATAAGGACATGTGCCAAACCCATAGAGATTTGTGAGAGAAAATAGTTCTGTTACAGCCACTCAGAGAGCCAGATGAGCAATGGTGGTAGAGAGAAAGAGACAGAGAGAAAGAAAGGGCTTGATGGAAAGATTGTGTATATGATGAGCATTGACATTACCTCTGTGTGTGTGTGTGTGTGTGTGTGTGTGTGTGTGTGTGTGTGTGTGTGTGTGTGTGTCTAAGATGCAGAGGAAGGTTATCTGTGTGTGTGGTTGCAGATGGTATGGTTTTACTTGCGCGTGTGTGTGTATGTGTGTATCTATGTGTTTGAGTAATGTTATTGTAGATCATCTGGTCAGGCCCCATTGGTTTTGTTTGCAGGGTGTTTCTCTGTGGTAATATAGCACAGAAGTTAATGAGCCTCACTTGGGTGCGTATTTACATCTGCCTGTCTTAGATAGCCATTAAAATGTGTTTATTTTGTATGTGTGTGTGTGTATCTGTCTGTGTGTGTCTGTCTGTGTGTGTTCAGGCTCTGTGTTCCTGCATGTGTTCGTCTCTGCACATACACTACACATCCGGCCAAAAGTGTGTGTGTGTGTGTGTGTGTGTGTGTGTGTGTGTGTGTGTGTGTGTGTGTGTGTGTGTGTGTGTGTGTGTGTTTGTGTGTGTATGGGAGAAAATGCTGTGAGTATAAAAAAGACTGCAGACCTGAAGTCCGACCCCAGGAGTTGAACACATTATTCCTGTCCTGAGCCTAGGACACACACACGCACACAGCGTTCCTCTCATTCCTCTCTCTGGCTTCCTGCAACCACTTCTTTTTTTGCCCCTCTGTATAATTTCAATCTCCATCTCTCTTTATCCCTCCCATTCTCTTTTCGTTCTCCTCCACTCTCACAGTCATCCCTCTCTCCATCTATTGCCATTCTATATTCATTTCTATATCATAAGCATGTGAAGCAGTTTTGGTGTGTATTTCTCTGTGTTGTAAGCTTATGTGAAGAGCGGTCGTTTTCTGTGTGTATGAGTGTATTTGTATCAATCAATGTACCCACATTTGTATGTGTATTTTTGTCCATACATACTGTGTGTGTGTGTGTGTGTGTGTGTATAGAGAGAGACATTGTCACTTTAAATGATGAGATGTTCTGGTGCAGTCCTTGACATTTATAAGCTGATGGAGATGAACTCTGTGTCTGACTATGAAGCAGGAAAATGGAAGTGTATCCTAAAAGCCCTTCAATGAATAGCATTCAAGCTCTGTCCTTCTCTCTGGATGCCTAGCCTATCTATCTGTCTATCTAACTGTCTGTCTGTCTGCCTGCCTCTGCTTTTTATCTCTCTCTCTCTCTCTATCTTTCTCTCTTTGTCCCCTCTGTCTCAGTAAGTTGATTACTCTGCCCTGATGTTGTGTACAAGGGCCCATCTGTATTTTCATGAAGAGTAGATTGAAGGAGAGAGATGTAGTGCAGTAAGCAATTCAATAGATGAGAAAAGAAAGAAAAACCAGAGGAGGCTGAAGAGGGCAGATATTTGAATTGAATTCTTCTTCTTCTTCTTCTTCTTCTTCTTCTTCTTCTTCTTCTTCTTCGTCTTCGTCTTCGTCTTCTCCTGCCTCTGCCTCTTCTTCCTCTACTAACAATACTAACATAGGCTGATAGATTTCACCACATGCCACCGGTAGAGGTATTTTTTTTCGTTTGCCTTGTTCAGCTCAGATGTTGTCAGCACACTCAGTGTTGAGGTTTAGCACGACACTTGTATGTCTTTTTTGTTTTGATAAGACTGAGTGGCTGGATTGACTATTGAAAATCTGTTTATTTAAGCAGTCAAAACCTGTCATACAACCTGTCAAACATTTGATGGTCGTATCTCTATGATGGCCAGAAAGCTGGCCTGGTCTAGTCTAGCTGTTGTTTAATATCAATATCCTTATTGACATTTGATAAACTGATTATATGTTCAGCAACTGACAATTGTTGTTACTGAAGAATGACATAATAATTTAAATGATTACCTTGATGTTATCCGTATTGGACGGCCACCCAAGTTGGCTTGTAAACTGAATGATTTATTTATGTCTGCCTCACCAGGTGAAGAAGACCTCGGAAGCAACATTGACCACCATCCAGGATATGGTGACAGTGGAAGACTATGACGTGTCAGAGAGTTTCCATCACAGCCGCTCCACCGAGTCGGTCAAGTCCAGCGTCTCAGAGACGTACCTGAGCAAACCCAGCTTGGCCAAGAGACGAGCTAACCTGCAGGAGACCGAGCAGTTCTATTTCATGGTGTGTGTGTGTGTGTGTGTGTGTGTGTGTGTGTGTGTGTGTGTGTGTGTGTGTGTGCATGTGTGTGCGTGTGTGTGCGTGCTCATACATGTGTGTATGTGTGTGTGCGTGTGTGCACACTAATTAAAGCTCACATCATGCAGGGACATCATTGTGGGTGGTCACGCTTCACCAGATCACAATGAAGTCTGTCGAATAAGGGAATGAAGTAGAGTAGAAGAGTGTGTGCATGTGTGAGCGTGGTGGACAGTAAAGTATGCATCTGAGTGTGTGTGGTGCTGTTTGGTAAAAGAGTCACGCACCAGCCTGTCTCCTGTCTCAAACATCCCAGCAGGGGAGCCAAGGATGAGAATAGCCGGCCAGAGGCTTCGTAAAAGCATCTATGTGTGTGTGTGTGTGTGTGTGTGTGTGTGTGTGTGTGTGTGTGTGTGTGTGTGTGTGTGTGTGTGTGTGTGTGTGTGTGTGTGTGTGTGTGAGTGACTGCCCTTTGTCCTTCAACTTGGGTAGCTAAACTGCTCAGACACAGTCCACTTCATTATGAATCAACTTTTTCTCTGTCTCTTCCTCTTTCTCTCTCCTTCCCCCACGCTCTCTCTCTCTCTCTCTCTCTCTCTTTTCTCTCCTCTCCTCTCTCCTCTCTCCACAGAAATTCCGGGAGTTTCTTGAAGGCAGCAATCTCATCTCCAAGCTGCAGGCCAAACACGATCTGCTGAAGCGTGCACTAGGAGAGGGTGATTATCATGACAACAATACGTTTTCTTTGCAAAAAGCCTTTTCTGTTTGCTGAGAAATTGTTTCACTTAAAAATATACACACCACAACAGACACAAAAGAGAATAGGAAATCAGGGTCACTAAGATACAGAAAATGCTTGCCAAACAGATCAATTATGTTATACTGTTATCAGAGATGAATAAGTTTATATTCATTCTGTATGTTTGTGTGGGCACTTTCATGTGGTTTTGTGTATATTTCTCTGTGACTTGGGAATACAAAGATCTGACCCAGGACCAGGTTCAGTCTTAATCTGAGGTTGAACCTGTAGAACTAAGCCCTCAGCCTGGCCCTGAGTCAGCTTGGGATCTCTGTGATATACGTCCAACCTGCGTCCAGGTGCCGACTGAACACAGAACAGATCAGAAGCACATGTGAGCTGTGGCTCCGGTCTGAGTCCATTGAAGTGGGCATCAAGCAGGGGAACCTGTTTATGCCGGGCCGTCAGTACAGTTGTCATAGTTAGAGTGATGACCCAGGAGTGATGACGAGCAGCACCTCTTTACGGTGAGGAGCACTTTAGCCAGGAGTATACAGCCACATGTGGACAAGCTCTGGTTTAGCTGTGGTTGTCGCTCTGATATACTGCACCTCTGAGTATCTAAGCATAGCCATTAACGTCCCACAGCTGTTCTTCTCTCTCAAGCACACAGGGTTGCTCTCACCCTACTCTTCTATGGCCATATGCTGCCAAAGCCCCTGTGAACATCCAAGTACATCCCTCCATCCATGTAAATGCAGATAGATTCCATATGTTTGGATGACTTCCAGTGCTAAAAGAGGCTTCAGACAGGAACCGTGGTGAAACAGTCACTGTCCACTGGGTTGCTGGGTTTAGCCAATCACAGTGGGAACAGTGAGATGGCTGTCTGTTTGCTGTCAGACTTTGAGTCCAGGAGCCAGAGCCTAAAAACATTTTACTGCTGCGTCAAACTGCGTGTGATTGTGTGATTGAAGTGTATGTGTGTGTGTGTTGAAGACAGTGAGTGCATGTGTTCTTTTGGGTTTGTTTTAGTTTATTTTTTGTTTGTTTTTTTTCATATGATGAAACTGACATGTCATTGTGATGTGTAGATTAGTAGTGTGTGAGGACATTTGAGTGAAATTGCAACCCTAATGTGAGGTCAGCAATCAGTGACAATGCACTCTCAGCGCGAGCAGCCTCTCCCTCAATCAGCATTGAGTGGGTCCACATTTACTGAGGGTGGCCTCTTAGATGGTTACACATGCACATTTTCACTTTAAAACACACACACACACACACACACACACACATAGTTTTTCAGCTGCCTCCACCCTCTTGTCACCACTGGAGTCTTGCTGATGACCACCGACCACTGTGAAATGCTTCACATTGTTCAGAGCAAAGGTCTGTGTGTGTCTCTCTTTATGTGTGTGTGTGTGTGTAGAATTACAAGCACAGACAGATGTTGGCTTCTCATGCTTTACCAAACACACACACACACACATACACACACGGTTAGCCTGGATGACTGGATGTCACCTACCTCCATGTCACCTTGTCTGAATGCAGTGCTGTGTCTGACAGAGAGAGAATAGTCTTATCAGCATGACTGTAGAATAGATGACTTGATGACTCAGACTACCATGCTGTAAACAGAGTAAAAAAAAGCAAAGTAAAAACAAAGAAACAACAACAACCTCTGTCTCTCCTCTCCTCTTTCTCTATAGGTCACCGAGCTGAATACATGACTACCAGGTAAATGTCTTTCACACACACACACACACACACACTCCTCCATCTCTCTCTCTCTCTCTGTCTGGCTCTATAATAATCATCTTAGTTTCTTTGCTCTCTCTGTTTTTGAGAAGCTTGTAATTCCATATGTGAATGTATGTATTTCTCATGATTTTCTGACACCGTTATCAGTGGCTTTGACCCAGGCCCATTGCTGGCTGCATATAACCCTCTTTGTTGAGTAAATCCACGTTCTTGGGCTCTGTGTTGGTCTTGTAATCATTGCGGGTGGTCTGTCCTTTTTTTACTATGTAGTTGGCAGTTGGGGTAGGAACTCCAAGTTGTTGTGATCGCTCAAGTAAGACCAATGTCAAACAGCAGCGATTCACTCAGAAGCCACTACTGAGCCTCGAGGGGAATTTAAAAAAAAGATTGAGGCTTCACAGCACAGGCAGAAAAATATTTGGAAAAAAAAATAGTTTAAAGAGTGTGTGAGAGAGAACATTTGTGTGTGTGTGTGTGTGTGTGTGTGTGTGTGTGTGTGTGTGTGTGTGTGTACGTAAGAGAAAATGTGAGTTTGTGTGTGAGAGAGAGAGACAGTGTTGTGTTGAGTGCAGAACAGATGTTTGAGGTTCCCTGCTGCTGTAATTTTGCCCAAGCCCTCAGCATGGCACGCAGCACCCAGCCACCCTAGGGGCTCTCCTCTCACGCCTCTGCCCACGCAGCAGTGCGCTCAAATAGGCAAGATTGGCTCACGGGCCCCCTGCCTACCTTTTGCTCGCTCTTTCTTTCTCTCTCTCTCTGTCTCTCTCTCTCTCTCTCTCTCTCTCTCTATTTCTCTCTGTCTTTTTCTCTCTCTCTCTCTCTCTCTCTCTCTATATATATATATATATATATATATATATATATCGCTTTCTCTTTCTTTTCTGTCTTACTCTCTCTTATTCTCTTTCAGTCTCTGTATCTCTTCCCCAGGATGTTATAAAACTTTTCTCTCTACCTCCATAGGGAGTTCAATCAGGTGATATGGCTGATAAAAGGCTCTTAAAACCCTGTGCTGTGTTGTAGGGAAGTGGACTGGATTCACAGAGAAGAGTGACGTAGCTCATTCTCCACATTCACTCCCACTTTAAAAGAGATGGCTTTAAAAGTCCTTTTGTTTTGATATACTTGCAGCCATTTATTTAGCTCAAAGTGAAAACGCATTCACTGCGTTCACTTGGTCCACATGCTCTCAGAAGCTAAATTCAGATAACTCTCACCATACCCTCATCCAGCTGTGCGTGGTCATATGCTTAGTCTGTGGACACACACATACACAGATCTGTCTCATGCTGACATACCTGATATTTGACTTTGAAGTCGAGTTTAAAGAAAACATTAGAACAACACACACACACACACAGAGCATTCAGGCAGTATACAGAACACCACAGATGTCATGAGGCCATGGTCAGACCACAGTCTCATGTGTTTGGACCGATGAGGAAGCCTCCCCTCCCACTCTTTCATCCTGCCACACACACTTCCCACATCATTGTGCAGCACTTTAGAATTACCCACTGGCCCCAAATTAAACTGGTCAGCAGTAGCAACACACAACCGTGCACAAGATGGAACTGAAACCTCCTGTTTCCTCTAATATATGTTGGCCTTGGAGAGCATTTCCTTTGATTGATAACAGTCAATCAAGCTTTGATTGACTGTTATCACTCAGTTTCACCACATGCCCTTCATAAATGTGACATACATATGGTTTAAGCGCTGAAATAATATGTTCTCAACATATGACATTGAGGCAATTTATTGCCATGTATTCAATTTAGACCTTTTGGTGGAGGTTACGTTTGTATCCTAGCAGTCTGTACTGGAGTTTGGGGCATTTGGGGAGTATGCCGTGCAGTTTTCAGGGGGGGGTTAACTCTGTGTGTGTTCCACAGGCCCCCCACCCTCCCCCCCAAACCGGGGGGCACACGGCGGCCCCGGCCGCGCTCCGTCTTTAGTGTTAAGCTCTTTAACGGCAACCTGGACGCCTACATCAAGGTACCGCTCCTCCCCTGCACCGGGAACGCCACGCCGAGTCAGCTGGGCCAAACTCACCATCTCTCTCTCTCACTCATTAGACCATATCTCACACACACTCACAGTCTCCCACTGTCTGATTACGATCCGTCACATTGCTTTGCGCTCCTCTGCCTCTTCGGGGACGGGATCATTGTGTGTGTGTGTGTGTGTGTGTGTGTACGTGTGTGTGTGTGTGTGTATGGTATGTGGTGTGGTGGTTCATGCTTAACCAACTTTTCATTTCTAGCCTCATCAGTCTGCCTTGGGTGAATCAGATGTGGACACAGAGTCAGGAAGGGAACACATATACATGGACACACACTTAATTAGAGACATTTGCACTTCAAGTTAATTATGAGAGTTACCACATGAAGGGAGGGCAGAGCTGTGCGTGTGTGTGTGAGGAAGAGCAATAGAGGGCCACAGGAGCAATTAGACCTACATGGGCAGACTGAGGAGGTGCACAGGCCCCCCTCTGGTGGCTGGGAGTGTGGGAACTTAATAACCTGGGTATCGCTTTTCTCCATCTTTCTCTCTCTTTCTCACCTTCTCCTCCTCTCTCTGTCTGGCTCACCATCTTTCTCTCTCTCTCTCTCTCTTTCTCATCCTCTCTGTCTCTCTGTCTCTCCTCTCTGCTTCTGATGCTTGTAGCCGTGGACGCAGGAACTCTCACACCCGTCATCAGGTAGAGTCACAGACTGCTGGGCTGCTGGGGTTTGACACATCTGCATGGTTATAGTCACTTCCTCTTTCTCTGCTCCTAACCAACCACACCTCTGTCATTACCGTTCACCTGTGTGTGTGTGTGTGTGTGTGTGTGTGTGTGTGTGTGTGTGTGTGTGTGTGTGTGTGTGTGTGTTTGTGTGTGTGAGAGAGAGAGAGAGAGTGTTGGCTGTGATATGCATGCTCATTCATGCAGGTGTGTGTGTGTGTGAGAGAGAGAGTGGTACTGTGATATGCATGCTCATGCAGATGTGTGTGTGTGTGTGTGTGTGTGTGTGTGTATGTATGTGTTGCTGTGTGTCACACAGAGAAGGTTTACTCCTGTCCCATATTTCACGTCCATCTCAAAGTGCACTGGACTTGAACCACCAGATACCTCTACTGCATACAGTTAGTCAATTCTACCTTCTCAGATGCTTAGATGTGTAAGATTATACATTAACTGCCAACCAGGACATTCTGAAATTCAAAAAAGTCTCAAAATTCAAACTGTCAAACTGCTTTTTCATGGCACCCAGATGTTGTAAATTGCACTTCATCAGTCACCCAATTTAGTAGCCGACTTTAATTCTACCTGTGACTTGTATTAGTTACTGTATGTGAAACAGGTCCAGTGTGAAAGAGAAGCAGAGGATGGAACTGAGATAAATGAGACCACATGCATGTAAACCTTCTCATTAGATGAACCCTCCCCTTCCACTACTAACTTTGAAAATGACCTGAAGTCAGTTTGTGAAAACTGTGCTAGTGTTTGTTCATGTGAAGTCAGAATATAACAAGACCATGATGATTATTATGACACACATGTGTGATGGTGGTGTGTGTTTTGAAATGGTGTGTGTCATGCTCTTGGTTAAGGACTCTGGTCAAGCCATTCCTCGTGTGGTGGAAAGCTGCATCCGGTTCATCAATCTCTATGGTAAGTTCCATTACATCACTACATCACTGCTGGGGGCCGGTTGACTCTTTCATAGCAAACAGCAGGAACGATCCTGTTCCACTTCCCATCTTCAAGTCCTCTCAGTGAGATTAAGCTACGCACTAAACTATGCTGATGCTTCTTGAGGTTGGAATGAAAGTTCACATGCTGGCATATCAGGTGAAACCCTTTAACTTCTGAGCTCCTGATAATCCATTTATCATGATTAAGCTTTTCAAGCACTTGGTCACATCTTTTTTTTTAGGCGAAAGCCCCTCTTGAATGGCCATGAACATTTCTGCAAGATAACTGGCAATAAACTGACCAGAGATCAGGTCACACCTTGTCATCACAAATCTGAAATAACTCCTCAGACAGGGCGAGGGCCTTTTAATGGAATGGGGAGCTTTCCTTGTCATGAGATCCTTGAGCAGAACACCACCTGTTCTCTTTAGCCGCTACACCCCAACACACACACACAAATACACAAGATCTGCTGCCCTCTTCTGACTATCAGCCTCATCTATCTGTCTGTCTGTCACACAGGCACACACTCATATACACTCTTCCCCTCTCTCTCTCTCTCTGTCAGGGAGCAGTGGTTTAGCTGTTTAGCCCAGCAGCACAGCCCTCCCCACAGGCAACACAGCAGCTGAGGGGGGCCGCCTGGGCGTGCCTGTTTGTTTGGCTTGTAGCTGGCCTCTGGTGGTGCATATCATGCGTTCCACTGGCCCAAGCTCACTTGACCGTCACACATTCCAGTCTGTTTACGGCTGTCAAGGAACGCTTGCCAGGTCTCTCTGTCAGATTTCCCCCTCTAACGCAGCCTCTAACCCTGAGCCCCTGAGCTCTGACTGGCCTGAATCAGCCAATAATGAATCCAGTTCATGCAAATCTCTGAGGGTTCAGAGTTTATGGTCAGGGGGACATAGGAATTCAGCATCTCTCTTTCTCCCACACCCAAACGCGCGTGCGCACACACACACACACACGCAGCACACAGATGCTCCAAGAGAAAATGCTTTCTTAATAGTAGATAGTGTGTGTTTACAGTAAAGAAGGATTGGAAGGATTTAGCTTATTGGTGGTTGTGAAGAGTGCCGGTACTCAAACAGGAGGGCTCTGATTTAGGTCAAAGGAGGCCAATAAAGCTCACATTGACCTTTAACCTCACTCTTCAACCTAGCTCAAACTGGGCCCTGGGGGGCATGTGATCCCAGACAGAAGCTGCAGACTCAGCTAGGGCTCTGTCCCCCCCACCCCCCCCACACACACACACACACTCACACTCACACTCACACACGCACACACAGACAGACCCATTAACATACACTCTCTCTGAAGAATACATAGGTTTGTTTTAAAGTTTTAGACTTTAAGATATAACTCAACCCCCTCACTCTCCTCCCACAGGTCTGCAGCATCAGGGCATCTTCCGTGTGTCTGGCTCTCAAGTGGAGGTCAACGACATCAAAAACTCTTTTGAAAGAGGTAGGACCATGCTATCATTTAAAGTCACACAAGCTAACAAACACACACACTGCATTTCCAGAGATGTGCGTGTGTGTGTGTTTGTGTGTGAGCGTGAGTGTATCAGAGAGTGTACAGTGTAGAATGAGGTGTGACATGACCTTTCACCTTGTTCCCCAGGCAATGACCCCCTGGCGGATGAGGAGAATAACCATGACATTAACTCTGTGGCTGGCGTGCTCAAGCTCTACTTCAGGGGTCTGGAGAACCCCCTCTTCCCCAAAGAGAGGTTTAATGACCTCCTCACCTCCATCAGTACGTATCTGCGTGTGTGTAAGTGTGTGTTTGTGTGTGTACGCATGTGTATGCATGCATGTCTGAATTCATTTGATAAAAAAAAAAATTTGATAGAAAAGATGTGTTTGTTTTCAATGACACTTTTGTGTGTGTGTGTGCGTGTGTGAGAGAGAAAGACAGACAGAGAGAGAGGGGAGTGGTTTGAACACTGGCTGCTAAAGTTCAGTACACAACGATGAGTCATACTTAAACACTTTATACGGTCCCAGCGGGTCAGGACCTGCACTGACATCCACCCTCAAATACACACTCCCACCCACACACACACACGTGCTCTCACACACATATACATACAGTACATGCATGCACACATATACACAAACACAGAAAGGCCTCAATTGTGTTAGACTCAATTTTGTTCGTGTGTGTGTGTGTGTCTTGAGAAAGAGAAAGCGATAGGGAGAGTGTGCAACAGAGAAAGGGGCCCAGGGCCTTGCTTTATGGCTGTTTGAAGGCCAATGTGTTTGTGATGTGTGTGTGTGTTTGTGATGTGTGTGTGAGAGGGATCATTGTAATAAGCACAATGCGTCCACACATAGTCAAAATGACTGTGTGAAAGGCCTGAAACTGTTACACAATGTCTCTGTGTGCTGTGTGCATGTGTGTGTGTGTGTGTGTGTGTGTGTGTGTGTGTGTGTGTGTGTACGTACGTACGTACGAGAGCTCTGTGACTCCAGTTATTTCATAGTTTCTGTGTGTGTTTCCAGTGCTATAGGGCACTTTTAAGTGTAGGCGTATAAATGTAAGAGGGTATACGTGTGTCTACACGTGCTTAAACTGTGTGAGTGGGAGTAGTTAGATCCTCAGTTTAGACATTAGCGTGTGTCTGTGTGTGTGTGATGGATTGGGGATTCCCTGCTGTTTACATTCGGTTCTTTTGGCGTGGCAGGATGGATATATATAAACCATCAGTCTGAGTTGTTTGTCAGGGCTGCCGTTTAGCGTTGCTCCTTCGCTGTCACAGAATATCGTCTGGTCTCCCTCATGCCGAGCTCTTTTCTCAGAGTAAAGGAGGCCCTATAGATAGCTCTCCCCTGTCTGTCTCTCTCCATCTCTCTCTCTCTCTCTCTCTCTTGCTCTCTCGCTTTCTCACTCTCTCACTCTTTCTTTTTCTCTATCTAAATTTTTTTCTATTTTTCCCTGTCCTCCTGTTCCATGTAGAGAGAGACCTGGAGAGGTGCTTGTATAAGATGAATAGCACGCTGTGGGATCCCAGAGGTCTCTGCGATGGCAGTCGGCAGTGCCAGAGAGTGGTGGGGTGTGGTGGTGACATGGCTATTTTAAGCTGCTATCAGCTGATGAAAGGGCTGGGGATACACACAGATGCACGCACATGCACACCCACACCCACACACACACACACACACATACCGGTATGCACACTCACACACATACATTATACACGTACACGTGCACACATACACACTCTCTCTTTCTCTCTCTCTCTCTCTCTCTCTTCTCTCTCTTCTCCCAGACACTGCTGCAAGCCTGCCAGGCTAAAGTGTTTGTGGTCCTCACTTAGTTTTTGATGTCAGCATAAATCTGGCTATTTATGGAATTATATAGCTCTAGGCTTCCTGAATTAGAACAGAGAAAATGAGAGTGGGGAGGCATAGTTATAGGAAAGAGTGGATGAAATTTGATCTACAGTCAGGTTTTTTTTTTATTATTATTATTTGTTCTATCTGTAAACCAGACATGATTAAGGACTCCAATGGCCTGCTGGGGGGAAAATTCTCTTGGAGAGAAACCAGAAGAGCAGACATATCAGACACACAGACAGACAGACAGACAGACAGACAGACACACACACACACACACACACACACACACACACACACACACACACACACACACACACACACACACACAGGTGCTGCACCCACCATACTTACCCACAGAGGGAGATCATCATTAGTAACATACGGTGTGTGTAATCTGAGGTGACAGGTCCTGCTACCCCTCACCCCCACCTCCTCTCTCTGTCTTCTTTCTTTTGCTCTACTGTGACTCTGGATTGGCAGTAATCTTTCTGTATTGCCCTCATTAAGGTTTCATTAGCTCCCTGTACACGCACTTACTCACTCACACACTCGCTCACTCTCTCACTCACTCACTCTCTCACTCACTCACTCACTCACGCACTCACTCAGTCTCTCTCTCACTCACTCACACACTCACGCTCTCACTCACTCTCTCACTCACTCACTCACACACTCACGCTCTCACTCACTCTCTCTCACTCACTCACACTCTCACTCACTCACTCGCTCACTCTCTCTCACTCACTCACGCACTCACTCACTCTCACTCTCTCACTCACTCACACTCTCACTCACTCATGCACGCACGCACGCACGCACTCACATACTCACTGACTTACTCACTCACGCAAGCACTCACTCACGCACGCATGCACTCACGCAAGCACTCACTCACGCACGCACTCACACACACACACACTTACTCACTCACGCACTCACACACTCAATCACTCACTCACTCACTCACTCACTCACTCACTCACTCACGCACTCACATACTCACTGACTTACTCACTCATGCAAGCACTCACTCACTCACTCACTCATGCTTGCACTCACTCACGCAGTCACACACACACTCACTCACTCACTCACGCATGCGCTCACATACTCACTGACTTACTCACTCACTCACGCAAGCACTCACGCACGCACGCATGCACTCACACAAGCACTCACACACACACTCACTCACTCACATACTCACTGATTTACTCACTCACGCAAGCACTCACTCACGCACTCACACACTCACATACTCACTGATTTACTCACGCAAGCACTCACACACACACTCACTCACTCACATACTCACTGATTTACTCACTCACGCAAGCACTCACACACACACTCACTCACTCACATACTCACTGATTTACTCACTCACGCAAGCACTCACTCACGCACTCACACACTCACTCACTCACTCACTCACTCACACACTCACTCATGCACTCACTCACTCACTCACTCACGCACACACTCACATACTCTCTGACTTACTCACTCACGCAAGCACTCCCTCACGCACTCACTCATTCACGCACGCACTCACTCACTCACTCACTCACGCACAAACGCACTCACTCACATACTCACTGACTTACTCACTCATTCACGCTTGCACTCACTCACTCACACACACACTCACTCACTCACATACTCACTGATTTACTCACTCACGCAAGCACTCACTCACGCACTCACACACCCACTGACTCACTCACACACTCACTCATGCACTCACTCACTCACTCACTCACTCACGCACACACTCACATACTCACTGACTTACTCACTCACGCAAGCACTCACTCGCGCACTCACTCACTCACGCACTCACTCACGCACTCACTCACTCACTCACTCACTCACTCACTCACGCACGAACGCACTCACTCACATACTCACTGACTTACTCACTCATTCACGCTTGCACTCACTCACTCACACACACACTCACTCACGCACTCACTCACACACACACTCACTCACGCACTCACTCACTCACTCACGCACTCACACACTCACTCACGCACTCACGCACTCACTCACTCACGCACGCACTCACGCACGCACTCACATACTCACTGACTTACTCACTCATTCACGCTTGCACTCACGCACTCACACACACACTCACTCACTCACTCACTCACTCACCCACTCACACACTCACTCACGCGCTCACTCACTCACTCACACACTCACTCACGCACGCACGTTAGAGTGCCCTGTTGGAGTGCAGTCCCTAACTGTCTTTATTGGTTTAAGAGGTAAAAAATATGTTATTTAAACCATATTCTGAACTGAACATCTTCTGAACTGAAATCAAATCTTAACCTCAAATAATTTATCAGGGCATTGTATGGAAGCTACTGCGACCATCAGCTGGTTGCACATTATGAAGGGAAAATGGCTTAAAAACAACAGGCAATATAGTGTGTGTGTGTGTGTGTGTGTGTGTGTGTGTGTGTGTGTGTGTGTGTGTGTGTGTGCACATATGTTACTGTCATTATGTATAGTGCATCAGACATGCAGCTCTGAATGGGAGTTTGGCTAATTGTTGATCTTGGTGTTTGTATGCACTTACTCTCTCTCTCTCTCTCACACACACACACACACACACAGACACACACACTTACAATATTTAGAGTGGTGTTTGCATGCCTGTATGTGTTTGTGTGTGTTCGAGACAGTTACTTGTGACTCATGGGCAAATTTCCAGTTTACTGTCTACTGCACAGTGAAAATATTTATGTGTTATAGCTGTGTATTTATATATGTGTCCATGTGCCCCACAAGCACAACACTCAATAAGGCCATGTCTGTACGACCTGCAGATCACTGTGCACGGCACACACACACACACACACACATACATAATCATACAAAACAATGTTACAAATACACATGCAGGTTGCAAAAGCACTACTGCCTCTCTTCTGCCTTTGAATGAGCTCATTTCTTTTGCATGCCTTGACTGCATGATTGTTAATCACATATTTCTCCCTCCCTTTTTGTCATTCTGTGTTGCAGGAATAGAGAACCTTTATGAGAGGGCCCTGTACATCCGAAAGATCCTGCTGACTGTACCCAGATCAGTGTTAATCGTCATGCGGTACCTCTTTGCCTTCCTTAACCAGTGAGTGCCTCCTTGCACCACACATAACACATTCACATACACAAAGATGCACATTAGACAGTTGAATTGAAGGCCTTAATAAAGCACCTCACGTGAAACCTTCCACAGTACACCAAACATTGCACTCGATCGATGAAATTATACCTGAAACTGACCATTGGCAGCAACTGCTACTCAATATATGAAAGTGCTTATGTGTCACCATATGCTTCATTTAGGCACTGAGAGAACCATGTATTTTATATACAACTGATCCCAGAGCAGTCTTTTAATGTTTTAATCTCCTGAAAAGAATGTGTTGGTTGGACATATGGGGGGATGCTGGACAGTGGATGGATGCCGTTCGACGTTTAGGTTACATGAGAATCCCAGTGTAATTGAATTCCACCCCTGTTAACCGAGTGCTGAGGGGTGACAAACTCATTGTCCATTCGTCTTGTCCATCACTAACACAGGAAATACAAGGAAATGAATGAGGGGGGTGAAGTAGGGAGAGGCAAATAGAAAAAGAGTGCAAACAATTATATGAAAATAAGGACCTTTGTGTGTCTGTGTATGTGTTTGTGCATGTGTGTGTATGTGTGTGTGTGCTCGTGGACACACGCGCAAGTGCGTTGTGTGGGCAGTTGGGTGTGTGTGTCTGTCTGTGTGTGTGTTGGTCCCAGATTGTCTAGCGAGTGTCTGGGTGCTTCACAGGAGACTTTACAATGCTGATTCTCTTATCAAGCTTGCAGAGGCGCAGTTCTGGTGCATCACATTTATTTATTCATCACATATTAACATGACAGTTGACAATGACAGTTTGTTTACTCGTGTGTGTGAATGAGAGAGAGAGAGAGAGAGTGTGTGAGCGAGAGAGAGAGAGAGAGTGAGTTTCTGTATTGGCATAAACAAAAACATCCTCTACCTAACACAGAGAGTCTCAGAGAGAGATTTTTGGAGAGTGGGAAATGGAAAGACATTTGCTTGTTAGAGTGAAGATGTTTGGGTCTTGGGGAGTGTTCCTAGTATGTGGTTCATTTTCTGTGGATGACAAAGCCATAAGGCTCTTCCATTTGGAGGTTATCCACTGAGTTTGCATTCACCCATACATTGACTGAGGCAGAGGCTATCACACAAGGTGCCAACTCAATTCTGCAGTGAACTTTGACAGTAATTGCCCCGTATGTCTAAGGTGTTTCTTTCCTCTTCCCAGTCTGTCCCAGTATAGCGATGAGAACATGATGGACCCTTACAACCTGGCCATCTGCTTTGGGCCCACCCTCATGCCCACGCCTGACCTCCAGGACCAGGTCTCGTGCCAGGCGCACGTCAATGAGGTCATCAAAACCATCATCATCCACCATGAGACCATCTTCCCTGACGCCAAAGAGCTTGACGGACCCGTCTACGAGAAGTGTATGGCCGGAGGAGACTACTGGTGAGATGACCCTGCTGGAAGTGACACACACACACACACACAAACATGCACCCAGTCACAAGTATAGATATACTGTACACATTTAACAGAAGGTAGAGTGTAGGTATATATCTGTGATCTTCCCACTGCATCAGGATCTTTATGCACTGCTAAACTGGTGTAATCAATATGCTCTCAAATTTTATTGTATTGAAAACAATTTGTGACACAGTTTGAGTCCTTCCACTAGCTCCCCCCCAAGCCCCATTAACCCTCCATTAATGCTCAGTTAAATTGTGTGTGGGATTGTTGGCCTGTATCCACTTCTTCCTGTTCGCCTGACATAGGGAACCAATCAAAAACTGGCTTTTACCCCAACGCGATGGAGGCGGCCTTGACATGTGTTTTGCCTCAAATTCTGATGCAACCCAATCTTTTTTCTCTGCTATCATTGGTCTGATTGGTTGTAGGCATATCCAATGCCTGCAGAGGCATTTTGATCTATAACTGTTAATTCCGCCTCAAGGAAGTTGGAGATGACAATGAATTTGACCAGATTGAGATGCATAGCAGGTCAGTGTGTGTAAGAGCCAGGCTACTGCTCCTCCACTGGGTGATTCACCAGAGATGATGATATGCTCCAAGCCCAGCTCTGCTCCACAGTCTCCATCCTCAGCTGACTTCCATCTCAATTTAAATCCCACAGACATCCCCTTTAGTTGAGCTCTAGTGTCGGCCAGGGACAGATGGATCATGTTTTTCTTAGTGTTAAGGAAACACAAGCATGCACACACATGCACACACGCACACACACACACACACACACACACACACACTGAGCGCACAAACACTGTGAGCTGGAGTGTGTTATTAGGCGTCCTTGTGCGCCCTGCAGGTATGTAGCGTGTGTGTAGACACAGCTGTGCTGCCACTGCATGCCTGCCTTAATTCAGGTAATTACACTCACTGATGAGGTGGCAGTGCGAAGGAAAGGCTGTCTGACAGCAGAGGACATTTTTTAGTCAGCGGTTTTCCTCTCGCCCTCCCCCCTCTCCATCTCTCTCTCTCTCTTTCTCTCTCTCTCTCTCTTTCTTGTTTTCTCTGTTTTGTTAGTAAGACAGAAGGCATCTCAGTAATTATAATCATTAAAGGTGTGTGAGATGTTTTCAGAGATGGAATGGGCAGACGTCTGAGGGAAGGAGCAGTCTAGTTTGGTCTCCTGAGGACACACGGCTCAGTATATCCTGCAAATGAGCCCCTAGTGATAGACAGGCTATTCCAGCCAATCAGCATTTCATAATCTGCTCTCAGCCAATCAGTGGTTTTCAGATTTTAAGTAATTATAAGTATATTTCTCAGCCTCTTATTTTTCTTCTCAGCCATCATTTGTTGAGATAGACCTTAAAAGTGGCTGATAAATTATGTAGTATGTTTGTTTGTGTGTGTTTGTACAAACTGTTAACAAAAAGTTAACATGTTTTGTTTTACGGATGCCTTGAGGTGGTGGATTGGGGTGCAAGTCCCATTCTGCTTAGAGGCAGAGGTAATGTTTTATGAGTGCTTTAAAATGCATGCATGCACGTGTGTGTGTGTGTGTGTGTGTGTGTGTGTGTGTGTGTGTGTGTGTGTGTGTTACACACTTTGAGTTGCTCTTTCTCAGCCACACACACACACACATTCTGTCTCTGAGTATTCTATGTGAGCCCATCCCTCAGTTTAAACGTGTGAAGAAGTGTGTAGTCCCTACACACTGACAAGTCTTTTTAGTTGTGAGCAATGATTTGACACTCTTTTTAGCTGCTTGCCTCTATGAAGCAGTGATTCGAATGCAGGCAAGTAACTCAGCCATAACTGTCCCGAAAGCACACTGTCTGTGTGTGTGTGTGTGTGTGTGTGATGATGCTTTTAAACCAACAGATTAGTATTCCCATCCTAAGAGAGGACGCTTTCCTCTCTCTTATGAGAGGAATATCTTCCAGCACTTGAGTCTGCTCAGAAGTCTCTTCAGGCTGTCCTCACCATTACCCACCTCTGAGCAGCAGCTCCTCCCTCCTCTGTGCCCAGAGACCTGACAGCCTCTCAGTGCTCAGTGCTTGTCTTATTTAGCAGAACCTTCTGTAGATCTGCACATCCCTCTGGATTTAAATAGCTGTCTTCTTGAGTTACTTACAGTAGCTTGTGTTTCTGAAACTCAGTTAGTGAAGCGGGTTGCCTCCGACACCAGGAACAAGGAATCTGTACCCACTGAGTCAGTGCACACTCACATACCAATGATCATGTGTTATTCATCTGTACCGCAGGATGCTTTGAATAAAAGCATCAGCTACATTAACAAATGTGAAGTGTACCTTTTCACCATGAATATGTTTTAAAAATGTAATAGTTGCCTTTTATGATATTATGTGCTGGGTGCATTGAGTGTGAACTGCAGCTAATACAGAATGTGGATGTTAAAAGGCAAGGTCCATTGTGTCCATGATTACCTGACCTTTGCCCTCTAACCTTGTGCCCTCCCACAGTGAGAGCCCTTACAGTGAGCACGGAGTGCTGGAAGAGGTGGACCAGGACGGAGGGGCAGAAACGCATACCAGTGAGGACGGTAAGATCCACCAATCATATTAGATGTTACAACCAAGTCACAGAGGAATGCACCAATCAAACCATCTCTTTTGTATTGACCCCTCAGCAAAAGATTTTTAACCAGGCCAGATGTAAAATGACTACATAGATGAATTACCATTGCATACAGTGGACACTGCCCACCACAAAGTTTGATCTGTTCTCTATGTCATCCCCTCTTTTAAAACCCTTGTGAAATTCAGCATGGATATCCACTTGGAGGGGAAATTTGATGCTGTGTGAGAGTTTTGTGTCGTGTCTCCTACTATTCCCCTCCCCCAGGGCCACCACCACCACCACCACAAGGGCATCTATCCATCTCAGTCTCTTAAATCTGCAGCTAAAACCACTCTCTTTCTTGCACTCTGATCCCTCTTAATCCTGACCCAAGACTTGTGTAACCTGCTCCTAAATTTGCCCCAGTCTGAAATGGCTATCCAGATAGTCTGGAGTTTTGTTTTTCATTCTGCATAGGCAAGGGTTCAGTCGCTCATACTCTCATTCTTATTCTCTCAGCCTTTCTCTTTTCTTTCTCTGTCTTTCGGAGCCCCTGTGAACACACGCACGCATGCATATAGACTCACAAATTCTCTCTCTCTTGCTCTCTCTCTTACATTTACACACACACACACACAAACACACACAGCCTATTGGGAATAATCCAGTCATCCAACCCCCTGGGTGAAATGACCCTGAAAGGGCTAGAAAGTAGGTCCAGCACTTGGGCCCTTCTTTCAAGCTTTAATCCCCAACCACCCCACCACTCCCCCCTCCACACACACATACACACACACATCCCCCATCCCCCACCCAAACCAATTCCCATGGGTGGCCAAGGGATGGGAACCTCCCTTAATGGAGCCAGACTGGACCAGAGTGGAGCCAACTGGAGCCCATCCACACACCCCACTGCGTCTGTGTTTCTCAGCCTCACACACCCTGCTGCATGGGTGTCTCACCCCCTACCATGACTCAGATGAGATAGGTGCTTTAGGGTCTGTGTGTGTGCGTGCGTGTGTGTGTGAGGGACAATCTAAGTATATGGGTAACATTTAAGGACAGCAGCTGAATGCTGCGTCCTGCATGTCACGGGAGATAGGAGGAGGAAAGAGACGATGGGTGCCTTGTACTGTGGAGTCATGAGTGAGGAGACTAGAGAGAGGAGCCTGCCAGAAAGCACTAGAATATAGACACAGGACGTCTAATCGAGTCCCATTACATCACCTCAGACCAAGCGCGCTGTGAGTGGGAAATGAGTTGTGTAACTCATGTATGTACACACACACACACACACACACACACACATACAGAGTAAGGGTGCATAAAGAGTGTGTCATATGTTCGCCATACAGCTTCCTTTTTTAACCTTAGAGAAAGTGAAATGCACATCGACACACACACACACACACACACACACACAGACGCATGCACTTCACAAGTGAAGTCAAAGACAGCAGAAAAACGTGTGCTGTCTATTCCATCTCAGATGATTTGTCTTTCTCATCTGTCATTCATTCCCCTTTTTCCTTTTTCCTGCAAACGGCTCTCATCTTTCAGCCATCCATCAGTAATGAAGCCTGCAGACATGACTCTGTGTACATGAGCTGTCCTGCTGCAGACTCTTCATCTCTTTTTACCTAGTGCTCTCTCTCTCTCTCTCTCCCTCCCTCCCTCTTTCTCTGTCTCTCTCTCTCTTTCTTTCTTTCTTTCTTTCTCTCATATATATGTGAACACACTCTCTGTCTCTCTCACACACAGGCCCCTAGTCTCACTCACACATACTTAACTGACTTGAACATAAACCCACTCATTAAAACCCATGCAGATAGACAGACTGGTTTACATTATTCACACTCACACTCATGTTATATACATACGATATTTATACATAGACACACTTGCTGTCTGGAGTGTTTTGCACGTGTCAGCATAAGCACGCACTGTGCATGTCTGTCTATGCATGTGTGTTTATGTTAGATTTTTTTGTGTATGCTACTTCATACACAAGCATGTAGTGGCTATTAGCAACTGAACCATTCATTCATCTTTAACAAATAGCTGCCATTATGGCTTTGCACTATATATCACAAAATTCTTTCAGGATGGTGTGTGTGTGTGTGTGCGTGTGAAAGTTAGCTTGTGTGAGCATGCAATTACATGTGTGCTTCTACACCGTGCAAAAATTATTGTGTGTGTGTGTATGCGTAGTTTAGCTTGTGCACAAGTGCTCTTGTTGACAGTGCAAAAAATGATTCTGTGTGTGTGTGTGTGTGTGTGGGACACTTCAGGGATTGTGTCTGACCTGCTGTGGTCTCTGTTTGAAACACAAGGTCTCATTTTACACAGCCTTGCTCTCACTCCCCCGACCCAAAACACACACACACACACACACACACACACACACACACACACACACACACACACACACACCTCAAGCCCCCTACTCCCATCCCTTCCTGTGTGGTTTGCCCTCAGAGTCTGCCCCCTCCCCCCAAACCCAGACATGCATGTAAAAATAATACGACTTAAACAAAGTCAGAAATGCATACTATATACTTATGCTTCTACAGATGGTGTTGTGTTCATTTAGCATGTGGTTGTTTTCATTTCAAACTCTCACATGTGTATTTATACATTCAACGAATTGTGAAATATAAATGTTTAAATGTATTTGTGCATTCCTTGAGGGTCAGGTATCATGCATTCATGTGTGTATATTTCTCTAGGCTGAAATGGTGCTTAAAGGTGGATAAAATGGGCTATGTGAACTTGTGAACCCAGGTCTGTGACTTTAGGCAATCTCTCACATGGAGTCTGTGGTGTTGTTTGACTAGTTTCCCATGGGTTCGGTGGATCCACACCAGTTTTTTGAGTCCATCCTGCTTCTGCCCACCACCGCAACGTGTATGTGTGTGTGTGTGTGTGTGTGGTTCATATATGCAAAGTGTAGACAATTGCAACACAAGGATCCATTGTCCCTTACAGAATTTACAAAGATCTACACCCCCATGTGTATCGGTGTGTCAGGTAACCACTATTGACTCAAAGACTTACTGCAGACTGCAGGGACTCCTAGTGGACCTGTCGGCTCACTTCAGCATTACAGTTTCAGTGAAGATATTCTATGATATTTGAACAGTCATCATTGATGTTGTTAGAAATTAAATTAATACTGTGCATAGCCGTATACTCAGTATTCAATTCCTTTCTATTACTTGTGTCTGAACTGAAAGTATTAATAGAATATAATAGAATAGTATCAATATTGATGCCATTGACATTCCTGCTTATCAGTTTGAATATCAATTCTGTAATTAATTCCTTACAGTACAGAAGGCAGTCTACACAGGGGTTCAGTATCATCACATGGAGTTATGATGTAGCCCTTGCTATTACAATGGCCATAAATGAGGTAAACAATGTAGAACTGTGTTGTCTATTCCAGTTCTACTTTCAGAAAAGACCAATTGCCCATGGCTCAAGCTCAAAAACATGCCGGCATTGATAAGATGAATTGATAAGGTCAGAGGCATACGATTCCATTGAAATATTAGATTCTCGGTTCTACTTGATGCCCGGTTCTTGATTCCCACCCCTAACTTGAGAAGCTTGGACTAGGTATGCACGTGCACACACACACACACACACACACATATATTTATATATAATACACATGCACGATTCATAAGTCCCTATGTGGCATCTGTCAAGCTGGTGAAAATGGAAACTGATTCCCATGGTGTGAACACAGGCTTTTCACAGTTTCTCTCCCTGTTGTTTTTGCTCTGTTCTCCTCTCCTTATTTCTCTGCTTGTGTATCTCTGAAAAAGTGTGTGCTTGAGTTTATGTTGTGTGTGTTTGAGCATAAATGCATGTATGCAGGTAGCTCTGTGTGTGTGTGTGTGTGTGTGTGTGTGTGTCTGCATTCAGGGATTCCCTGCAGGGGCTGATGGGAGACTTTGGGAGATAACGTAGCTGTTGCTATTTTTAGCTCTGCGTTTCCGCAGCTATGCTCCTATTGGTCTGGCCCCTGTCCGCCAGTCACTATACCTGCTCTCCTATTGGCCCAGATGATCCGCTGGTCACCGCTCCAGAGCGAGGGGCCTTATTTGAATTTAGATTTGTTTCAGTGGCCACGGCAACAGCCCGTCTCAGTCAAGGTCTTTGATTACTCTTTCCCAGCTAGTGTGCACACCCCCCCCCCACACACACACACACTCATATTAACCACACACACACACACACTCTGCACACACATTTCAGACACACACATACTCATGCACACACAGTCACCTTCACCACCGTCCGTCTCTAGGGGAAGTAAAGGATTAAAAGGAGACTGGCCCTGATGTAATTGATAGTTGACAAATATGTAAGTCGCTTTGGATAAAAGCGTCTGCTAAATGCATAAATGTATATGTACTAACTTTGTGTTACTATGTTAGGAGAGACAAATTTGTTAAACAAGCATATCACAGAGATTACAAAGCAAAGTGAATGATTACTTCAACCCACTGGCCCTATTTACATTACATTACAGTGACCTAGACTCGGTGTGTCTGTCATGTAGTCTGTATAGATCTGTTGCTACTATGGCCTATTTGTGGATGTCATTTGAATATTGTATTTGTTTCTGCTCAAGGGTGTGTGTGTGTGTATGTGTATGTGTGATGGAGAGAGCTGGTATCCGTATTTTGGAGTGGTTGTGTTTGTGTGTGTGCATGTTTTTCATCCTGTTGGTTTTTTCCATTAACACCAGCAAGCTCTCTTGCATGTTCAGATCATTGATCAGAGTATTGATCGTAAACCAATCAGCATATAGACCAAAGCTTGGCAGGACTGCATTGACCAGCAGTTAAAATAAGAAGCAATAAGGTCTCTCCTCTCTCTCTCTCTTTTCTTCTCTCTAACCCCTCCGTCAGAACAGAATGGAGAGTAGTGTTTCAAGATGGATGGTTCTGCTCTGCAAGGCATTAAATATTAATGTGTTTGCCGATTGCCCCACTCATACAATCTGGCTCACAAATTGTGAAAAAAAGTGCTGACATTGATCTCACCACCCTCCCTCCACTCCCAAATTCACTGTGACCTCTTTGTGTGGGGAGTGGATCACTAAACAGTGACCAGGGCAGAGGGGGGGGTGCAAGGGGGTTGGCAAACTTTGACCTCAGTCCTATAACCCCAGGTCATGTGGTCTTTGATTTAGCCAATACAGTAGTAATCATTTTCGCAGTAGCGGTAGTGGTAGTAGCAGAGACTAGTTGTGGTGGTAACAGTACCAACAGAAATCATTTAGAACATTTTGACTATTACTTTCAGAACATCAACCATGTCAGGTAGTACTCAGTAGTGGTAGTAGTTGTATGATTGCTGTTAAAGTTTATTTTTGAGAAAAGGTTTCATTCAATGGATTTCCTAAAAACAAAAAGTGAATCCATCGTGATTGTTTGGATGCCTTCTGTTTGTCTGTTTTGAAAGTACCTGATGTTTTCTGTTATGTTTATTAGTAAACATTCAATAGCTCAGTCACATTCTAATGGCACTGGAAGCTGGGTCGGGTTTTGCTGTTGTTGTTGTTTTTGTGGTTAATTTGTCTTTACTCCTCACCCTCGGCCTTCTCACTTACAGAATTATTTAACTTGTGAAATTGAATGTGATCATACAATGTTTATGTGATTATGTGATTTTGTTTTTTTATTATTATTATTAGGAGCAACAATTGTAATTATTGCTGTGATTTACATGGTTTGGAAACACATGACACTAGACCTCTTCATTGTCTTGAGTCACTGTATAAAAAAAATCAGTGTCTTAATGATATACATACTTTGAAAACTGAAAACAAACAGCTGGGGCAGCCTGCCCCTCAAACAGTAACACAGAACACACGCACACATTCTAAATGATACCTGGCTGCAGCTGCAAACTAAAAATTCTTTAGCGCCCTGTCTGCAAACAGATGCGTGGAAAACCCTTTTAGTGGGCTTTGCTCCATTAAAAACAATGGACAAATGTTTTTTCTTGTCACGTCGCACTGCAGACGCTTCCGGTGGACATCAGCGTTAACACAGAATCACTGACTTCATCTTTAAAATATGATTAACGGCACAGCCATACCTCACCCTGTGGATACATCATCCACATGACGGATGGTAGTGTTCTGATCACGTAAATGTATTTGTCCCATGTGTCTCCACAGAGGGGGAGCCCATTGAGGCCATTGCGAAGTTTGACTATGTAGGCCGCTCGGCGCGGGAGCTGTCCTTCAAGAAGGGGGCGTCTCTTCTGCTGTACCAGCGGGCGTCTGACGACTGGTGGGAGGGCCGCCACAATGGTATCGATGGACTGGTGCCACATCAGTACATAGTGGTGCAGGACATGTAAGTGTGGCGGTCACCTAAAGACAGACACAAGGAGGGAATGTGTGTGTGTGTGAGTGTGTGTGTGTGTGTGTGTGAGCGAGAGAGAGAGAGTGCTTAGGAGGGTTATAAAAAGCTAAATGTCAATCTATGTCAAACATATGCCCCAGAATGCACAGCATTGGAAGATATGTTATTTGATATGTGTCTGTAGACATGGCCCGTGAGCAGTTGTCATTTTTCCCTTTTTTCAGAGCGAATAGCATTTCTTCTTGTCTACTCCCTCCACTGCTCTCCCTAATGTTTCAAAGAACCCTAGCTTAGAAAGAAATCTCAGAGAAGGAAAGAGGGAGGGGAGAGAGAGAGAGAGAATGTTGACAAGCAGATGTCCTTGGCAGGACTGGGCAGAAAGATTGATGAAACTAGATGGAGAGCAACAGAAGGAATGAAAGATAATGTCTTTTTTTTCCCCCTCACTCTTTCTTCTGTTGCCGTTTCTCTTTGGCAAAGATAAACAGATAGGAGGCAGCAGGGGGTGCAGAAAGGGAACAATCTGAGAGAGAAAGAGAGAGAGAAGGGGGATTAGAGGAAGAGATCTTGTCCTGTTTAAAAGCAGTTTTGTCCTATGGTGGGCTGTTCTTGGCAGTGTGTGGGACGCTGTTCCGCCGTGTCTGATAAGTCCTCGTCTCGGGCGGGTGCATTTCCACGGTGATGGGGGTGGGTGTCATGGATGTGCTGTTTGTGGGACATCTTTTGTCACCCCTGGTGCATCCTCCCGGTAACCTCAGAATCTCAGTTAATGGTGTTGGGAGGTGATGCTGTAGTGGAAGATTGGGGCAGCAGGGAATGTTGTTGTGTGTCTGTGTGTGTCCGTACGTTTGTTTTGTGTCTGTGTGTGTGTGTACGAGAAAGGAAGAGAGAGAGATTTAGAGATTTGTGTTTTTGAGGGATGGTGAAGTAGCATGATCAGGACGTGTGTTGTTGTCGTTGTCAGGGACGACACGTTCTCTGACACCTTGAGCCAGAAGGCAGACAGTGAGGCCAGCAGTGGACCGGCTGCAGATGACAAGAGTTCAGGCAAAGACATCAGTTCTCCTACTGACGGCAGGATACAGGAGGCCTACATCAGGTAAACAACCCCCACACACACACAGACACAGACACAGACACACACACACAACCTCTCTTCATCAGACACACACCCATCAACATAGACACAATGAGTGAATTGTGCTCTTCCTTACCACTGTCATTTATCTTTCTGTTTCTTTTTTCTATCTTTTCTCCTGGCCTCTGCACATGCACACACATACACACACACACACGCACTCACACACACACCAGCCAGTTTAATGATTAATAGCTTTTGAATTAATTTAGATTATGTACCTCTAACAATGAGGAAACAAAAAGCATTACTGTTTTCGAACAATAGTGATGAATGAATGAATCCTCTTCCTATGATGCATGGAATGGTGCAAAGGGGTTGATGGCAGTCTATTTGTGCTTCTGTCCTGAACAAGACAACAGACACTAGGTCATGGTGATTGTTAATTAAATATTAATAGGACATTAATAAGCTATCAATAAAACATAGACACATACATCTCATTGTTATAGCAAGCAGGCACTGAGGAATGTGCAGAGGAGAGCTCTTACGTGTGTGAGTGTGTGTGTGTGTATGTATGTGTGTCTGTTATGTGCATCTCTGATAAGTGCTAAGTGAAGTGTGTAGGTATGTGGGTTACTCTCAAAAAATCTGTGTGTGGGTCGTTGGGTGTTGTGTGGTTGTGGGCATGCACGTGTGGGTTTATGTGTGTTTGCACACGTGCGCGCATGCAGTGAATGCTATTAGATAGACACTGGCAGACAGTCTGAAAGAGAGAGAGGCCAATTTAGAAAATGACCTGTGCTGTGTCATACTTGAGAGTTATTTGTGCCTAATCACAGATCACACTTGCACTTTAGCATTATAGTCCTCTGTCACAGTTTTTGTTTTGTCTTACAAGAAGACACTAACGTCTCTTTCCCACTGGGATGGCTGTCCTCAGATGTCATACTGAGACATACAGCAAATACTCTGGAGCCCATGGCAGTGATTTATTGGTAAATATCATACTTAAACTAAACCTACTCCCTCCCCCCTACTCTTGTTTCATTTGTAGTCGGCACAGGAAGCGCAGTGACCCTCCCTCCCGCCACCCCCCGGGTCGCCCCAGCGACGGCCACTGTGCGGTGCACCCGTCTCACGGTCCCCCGTCAGACAGCGGCTCCCCGGTGTTGGGTCACTACGGGCCCCGCGACCTTATGAGGAGCCGGGCTCACGGAGGACACATGAGCCACGGTCCCCAGGACAGTCCGGAGAGGCGGCGTCGGACAGGACATGGCTCACTGACCAACATCAGCCGCCACGAATCGCTACGCAAGATGGAGAGCCCACCCATACGCCGATCCACCTCCTCGGGACAGTACACCGGCTTTAGCACGGACTCTCACACACACTCACACCACCCCAAGAGCCTGGACCCAGAGAGCATTGCACAGGTGAGGAGACACACACAAACACACTTACAAAACTGAACACATCACAAACAAGTACTTTGCAAAAACTGTTCGTAACACGCCAAAGCTTTTTTTTTGCCTGTTTCCCGGCTCAAACACATAAACATGTAAGCACATATGGAACACACACACACTCACAGGCACATAAACATCTCTTTCCATCTACGAGCTAATGCAATATTAATTTGTTGGAATTTGTGCTGTTTGACAGGGAATAACCCTTCTCAGGGCAAGATTCCCAATCAGGGATGAAGCCTCACAGTGCAGGATTATTTTGACTGGAGGGTGGCCTGTCCAAATACTGTTTTATCCAGGAGACATGCTAAAGCCTAATGCCAGAGTAGGACAGCAGCCCACTAGGCTCTCATTGCTGAGAGTCGGGTGTTGGGCCAAATGTGTCAGTTACACAGACTCATCGGACTATGCTGGGTTTATGTAACCTAACAACAGAGAGGCTCTCGAGGATGTGTGTGTGTGTTTGTGTGTGTGTGCCCCAGAACAAAAATGCACATTTACAACGTATTCATTAATTCAATTAACTCTCTCTCTCTCTCTCTCACTTGCCCCTCTCTGCTGTAGGACATTGAACAGACGATGAACACAGCCCTAAATGAGCTGCGTGAGCTGGAACGCCAGAGTTCAGTGAAGCACGCACCAGATGTGGTGCTGGACACCCTGGAGCAGGTCAAACACCAGGCCCCACCCCAGGGGGGCGCAGGTGAGCCAATCAGCCCGCTACACGGCATGCTGGTCCACCATCGCCATGGCGGTCCTAGCCCTGGCGAGGTCCAGGGAATGCGGCGCAGTGCCAGCTCCAACAGCGACGCCATGACGACCTTCAAGCCCGCAGTGGCCCCCCGCATGGGGCTGCAGCTCAAGCCACCTGCCCTCAGGCCCAAACCTATGGTGCTGCCCAAGACTGCCACCCCTCCTCACCCACACCCACACCCACAACCCTCCGCACCACCACCACCACAGCAGGAAGCCCTGGACAAGTCCTGCACCATGTAAGGGTGTGTGAGCGGAACTTGGGGGGTGGTGGGGCAGGGTGGTAGGTGTGACGGGGAGGGAGACAGAGAAGGTGGTGGTAGTATAAAAGGAGGGTGGAGGGTTAAAATGCCTGCTCTGATAGGACTTCCTAGGGTTACATACACCCCCACACCCCCCTCCAGAAGAGTGCTTTAAGCCTGCTGCTCCTGGACCAAGTCGGATGTCGCTATGCCAGGGATTCTCCGCTTTGGGAAATGTAGTTTAATCTGGGACTAGTCCTAATCCCTGTCCGAGAAAGCAGAGCCAATGGTCTGACCACGCGGGATAACTTTAACAGGACCACTGAAGTGGGAAGGGAGAGGGGTGTTTTGTTCTTGTTTTTTTTAAATACAGTAGCTGTGTAATATTTACATTTATGAGATGCTAATGATGTAACTAATATTACTGTTGATCATTAATAATATGTAACTAAGACAGCCCAACTTTTGTGAAGATAGCGACATAGTTTATATTAAAATCATAAAGATATTTTTCTCTTATAATGTTTAGTGAGTTAACCATTTCCAAATTATTCACATTTGTTAGCATTAGCATTAGCATAAAAGAGTGGGCATTTTAAAGACCCTGAGTTACAGGTCAGCTACAGAGAAGAAATGTAGCGTTGTTTTAGAACTATTTGCATGGTCAGATAGTTTAATAGTCAGTAAAGATTGTTTCATCAGAATCACTAAGTACTAATAGAACAACAGAAAACATGTAAACAACAAATCACAAAAGCTTCCAGTAGCAGTGAGTGAAATGTGACATTGACATTGTTGGAGTTGTAGTCCACAGCCACTAAAAGAAAAAGAAAAAGAAAAAGAAAAGCAAACAAAACAAAACAAAAATGTGAATGGCACAGTAGGCACCTCACAGCTCTGGATGCTGTTTTATGTTTACAACTTTTGCTCGGCATCATGGGAAATGTAGTGTCAATGTTTCACATTTTTGTGAATGCCTTTCTTTCCTTGTCTCTCTTTAGCCATTCCGATTATAGACCTTTAATGGTTTTTACAACCAATAGCAATACTGAAGTCCTTTACTAGCCAAACCCACTGTCCTCTCAGCGCTGCAGACATGGAAAGACAGGTATGTTGAACAAAAGCAGAGTGCATGGACCTGTTCCTCATGACTGCTGTCATGCATAGCTTGTTTTTAGAGTAGCCATGACCAACATTTTGCTACCTTGTCATCTAGGCTGTGTGTGCGTGTGTGTGTGCAAGACACACGACACATGGACACAGAGACATCAAATGTGTAGAAAGAGAGAGAGAGAGCGCAGAGCTGTAGCAAAGTGCTCCTCAGAGCCGCAGATAAGCCCTTTGCAGAACCAGGTAGCTGCTAACTCAAAGCTTAGCCATTTTAGGTCTGCACTGGTCCAGAGCTGGGTGTTAGTCAGGTGATGACACAACCACTATCACTAATTCATTAGATCCTTAAGATGAACTGCCCTTTTAGAAATAACTGTGGTTGGTTCACCCTAATTAATGGCAAAACAAAATGTATTCTCTGCAATGGCAGCTTTTGCAAAAACCTGCTGGCTGGGTCCTTTTAAGCATCCTCCACCACCGGTTTTACAGGGAGGACACTGGCATCTACCAATCCCTGTCACTTTGTCATCAAGCACCAGTTCCCTGGCCTGAGGAGACTGAGGAGATACTAAGCTGAAGTGCAACAATATGGGTCCTGTTTTCTGTAGCCACACTATTACAGTTACAATTCACATTCTACCAGAGCATCTTTTTTTTCCCCACAAAGACTTGTTGAATTGACTCAATGGCAACACTCCTGGAGGAGAATGCTACCAGTAGCCATGGACTCAGTGACTGTTACTCTGACTCCCCTACCCCCTTCCTCCATGTATGTGTGTGTGTGTGTGTGTGTGTGTGTGTGTGTGTGTGTGTCTCCACGTCCACTTATGCTGTGATGTATCTGACGGATGTGTGGTGAGTGCCCTCAATCTCTATACTGGCCCTCGGAACCACCTGGACTGGGGTCAGATGTGTCACTCAGGCAGTGGCAATAATCTGTTTGTGATACCTGGAAAGACAGATGGAAGAATCTTGTTCAGAATTGAAAACACTTTCAAAAAGCCTCCCTGGACTGTGACTTTGTGGCTTATTGTGTAGTGGGACAAGAAGAAGTGTGTATGTGTGTGCATGTGTTTTCTCAGCTGAAAAGAATTTCAATGTCGAGTGTACTAACCATAGATATTTAGCGTGTGAGAGTATTTGTGTGTGGGTGGATGGTTGTGTTTGAGATGCAGATGTGATCCCAGTTAGGTTTCTCCTGCTGCTGACGGATGAATGATGCATGCAGAGGCTGTCTACCAGGGAAAGTCTCTCTCTCTCTCTCTCTCTCTCTCTCTCTCTCTCTCTCTCTCTCTCTCTCGGACCGTGGTAGGGAGAAGGGCCATTCCACCTCAGAAATCCCAGGTGATCTAATACAGATAAAAATGTTTGTGAATAATTCATGGTGGCCCTTTTCTCCAGAGCTGTGTGAGCAGAAGCAACACACACGTGAGCTACAGAGTGCACGTTGTCAGCAGAGGAATATATTGTGTGTGTGGCACGTGCACAGTTTACTTAGAGCAGGGCAAGAAATGGTTTAATTATATTCTTTCAGGTTACTCTCAGAAGGTGGTTGTGTGTGTGTGTGTGTGCTACAGTTGTGGGATAAGAGTTTGTAAATTGTCTTATGTCCATCAGTGTGAGTGTGTGTGTGTGTGTGTGTACTCCAGATGCCACCACTGTTCATGTCACTGTCAAACCTTAAGAAAATAGATCATGAGGTGGTGACCATGTATTTTTTAGATTTGTTTTCATTTTAATGTATAATACATCCATCCTCTATGTAACTTCCTCAGATTCAGACCATGTCAGAACACCCTGTTCTTTTTGTACAGTGTATATGATTTGCCTTGGGGATGACTTGCCCATTTTTTTAATGTATGGTGATAAATGATTGGTATACTTAATGTAGGTTGTTCAGCTTTAGCTCAGACTAGACACTGTGGAGACAGTCTAAGTCTTCTAAGTCTTTAGCTTGGTAAGAAACCTGAGTAAGTTTACTTGGAGTAAACCTACCCCTGGAGGACTCAAAGGCAAACAAAGTCATGGGGTTCATATTTTAGGAGGTTTACTAGAGTTAACTTTACCCCGGTTGATCACTAAAGCTACACTCTTGGAATTTCTCTGTGATAGCTGCCAACCTGGAATGGAACAGCCTTGATTTGCCATCTGGGCCAGATCAAGGCCTTGTCTGGCGCAGTGTCCGCTGCTGTCTGGGGAGCAGGATTGTTTGCGTGTGTGTGTGTGTGTAGGAGCAGGGAGTGTGGTATGGGATGGGTTTGAGGAAGGAGACCCCTGATTCAGCCCTGCACTAGGAGACTCTCCAGCTCTCGTAGACACTCACCCACCCAGCACACTTTGTCTCTGTTTGTTTACCATCCATGTCGCCCATGTGTCCCTTGTACATCAGTAGCATGTACATGTGAAAGTGCCTTTGAAACTACGTTAGAGCGACTTCACTCATGCTCTGTCCTGTTGTCTCATCTCCAACCCCTAGAGTATGGGCAAGACAATGAGAATATTAAAAAAATATTAGTAAATATTATTGCTGTTATTATCATTGGTAATGATGTAGTTTCAATAAAGTTATATGAACGATCAAATAATTAATCAAGTACAGCTTATCGAGTGTGACTTGCACTTTTATGTATAGGACTGTATATTTGGCATGTAACATCTTAACAAGTTATAATGGAGATCTTTGAGGATGGTTTTCTCAAAGTATTTCTTTCTAATAAAGGCAGAGGTTTGGTCAGTGCTTGGGGGTTCTGTGTTTTTTTTATTGGTGTAATCCTGTACCAAGTCCACCTACCTGTATTACTGACAATGCTGTACTTAACTACTGCCTTACAATATTCAAACTTAACCCACAAACTCATGTATCCCCCAATCTCTTTGGTTCTAAAGGGAGAAATCTTCAAAATAATTATAATTTAAACAGACCCTGGTGAATACTGAACATATTTGCCCATGTTAAGAGGCTAATAGTGAATAGTGAATGTTCCATCTTTTCTGCTCATCACACTCTGCAGCTGGTCTCTCTTCTGAGGTCCGGATAGAGAAAGGTCCAAATATTTTTTCTACCAGGGTTCACTTCTTGCCAACAAGGAGACACTTGTAACTTGCACAGGTAGCTTACAGTATACACACTTTAAGGAACTATGTCAAAGATATCTGCAAGAAATGTAATCCCTTACCTCCATGGCTGGTGATTTACCACTGTAAGAACACATTGGTAAAAAGGAAGAGTAGAGGTTACACAAAGGATCAATCTAAAACATCTCTCAAACATTTTTGTTACAGAGTTGTCCTGACTTCGGTTAGACTACAGGGACACCAAGTGGTAACTATTAATCATTACAACAACCTCTGGTGACCCTCTTGGTATGGGATCAGGCAAACCCTGCAGTTTAACATGAGTATCACATGAAGGGGAAGATATGTTGTTTACTAATGTTACTTTCTATTTCTGTTGGAGTTCCACGACCACTGCTAGCGGGCAGGTACAAGTGGCTCAGCATCTCAAAATACAAGTGACTCAGCATTTCAAAATCTCAAAGCAATATTTAGACCCTATGAAGATTGTGTGGTGACATTTTATAGGGATCCTTAAAATAACAATTAAGGATTCCTGACACACAAGACCATTTTTGTAGACAGTGCAATGGGAAACATTAACAACAGTCAGTATGTGTACACCAACATCTAAATCGAGTTATTGGCAATAACTGAACTACTTCAAACGTTTACATGCACTTAGAGAAAATCTAATTTTTGCCTCAGTCTGGCTAAAATCAAACTTTTAAAATGCATGTATACATCTTAGTCCAACTGAATTCAAACATCTATGTATCAAAGTAATTCCACTGCATCGTTGCATCACTTCAGTCTGACTTCCACAACAACAAAGGAGCACTGGCTCCTAAAACAGGCTGTGATGGCAACGTTGTCCACAAACTCCTTTGATGCAGATCAGACAAGGATTTCATAGATATCAGTCACCATAGTCACTGGTCAATAGACAGTTGTGTGTGTGTGTGTTCAAACAGTGACACATCCTGCCTAAGGTCTCAATGTAAGCTGGCAGGTTGTTAAAACCTTGCACAGAGCGTCACTTAGAAAGCTGGGCAGACGACTGAGATTAGGTTTCTCTAAATATTGTGTTGAGATGTAGGAAGCTGTACTTTGACCTACTCACTCTACAATTCAATTATTCTGTATGACTTACAAAGGCCAGACTCTTAGTATAAAATGTTCATCAAAGGAAGCAGATATAACTTAAATAAATGTAATCAAATAAAGTGTAGAACACGTGATCAAGTACTAAAAGTACTAAAAAAAGTACTAAAAATGGTTGGTTTCTACTTGGCACTCTTTGACTGGGCATAGCTGTATAGGTGCCTCACTCGTGTCCACCTGAGTGTTAAAATATGGGAACATCTTGCCTTTAAATCTGTCCTTGTATTTAAATAGAAGGGACATGTCTGTGGAGTCGTAAAACGTCACGTGCCCCCTCTCGTAGTCCAACTCCACAGTGATCCTCTGGGGGGCACTCTGGAGCGAGAGTGTCTTACCCGTCACATGGTACTCATCCTCATGCTTCCAGAGGGCCCAGATGCCAAAGTAGGGCTTGAGGAAGCAGTCCTTCTTCCTGTCGACTGCCTCCCGAGCCACACCGATAACCCACTTCACCCTGTCACCAACGTCCACCTCCCAGGTGTGCTTGCCCGAGATGAACCCCTCGGAGCCCAGGACGATGGCATGTTCCATGAAACGCTCGGGGTTGTCGGGCAGATCCTGCTTGGGTGTCATGTATCTAACACTGGTCAGGTCCTTGGACAGGACCACCCAGCCAGCGGCTGTGTTGGGGTCCAACAGCACCGGAGCTTTAAATAACACACACACACACACACACACAGAAAGGTTAGAAATTCCTTCTGTTTGATGCAGTGGAAATTATAAGTGCCGCTCAAACATCAGTCCAAGCTACGTGAGTCTATGAATGTGTGTGTGTGTGTCAGAGATAGAGAGAGATTGAGCCTGGCTCCATACTCCAAAACAAGCACTGCAATTAACATTTATGCATTTAGCAGATGCTTCTATCCAAAGCAACATTTTTTGTAAATAAGAGTCAATTGTTCATGGCTAGTCTCCCCTTGAGCAACATAGTGTTAAGTGCCTTACTCAGGGGCACAACAGTTGCAGCTGAGATTTGAACCCACAGCTTTAACAGGCTACTTGCACTGAAGCCAGGTTTCTTAACCACTGTGCTACCGCTACACTACCATATTTCCAATGAAAATGCAGTTAGCAACAATTGATCCCAACAGATGCATTCACCCATAATTATAATACATACAGTATTGTCTTTTCTCCTTTATCTTCTCCAGAACTCTATATTTGAGATTGCCCAGGTGGTTGGCTTCATCTATCAGAGCCCCTGGGATCAGCTGAGGGTCCTGCAGGATGCACTGGGCTCTGTAAACACAGACAGGAGTCAGTCAACAAACAGGAGAATTGAATTAAAGAATCAAAGAACCAAACAAAAGATCATTTACCTGTTTATTGTGCGTGTATAATCCTAAAATACAAAAATATATACATCATTAAACTAATTAAACTACTACAATAAAAGCAAACTCTTACTTTCAGAACTTTCAGGTAAGTTCTTACCTTCAGAAATGACATACTGTCCTGTTTTAGGTCATTTTCAACTTGATGAATGGCATCCTCTAGAGTCAACATCTGGCCCTGAATGATGTCCAGCTCTCTATCAATCAGCTTCCTCTTCTCCTCTTCTTCCTCCCTCACTGCAGCGAGTCGGGCCTCCTCTTCCTTTCTCAGGAGCTGATGAAGCTGCTCAAACTCCTTTTTTATCCTTTCCTCAGTAGCAGCTCTCTGGCTCTGTGAATATTTAGGGGTCATCTTGAAAGTGTACGCTCAAATAGTTAGACTGACACATGACAACTTTGTAATGTAGATTTATGAGTCCCTACCGCCATATGCGCCACCATCTCCTTGTAAACTTCATCCGCATAGATACACTCGTCAAGCTGCCCCTCCATTCGCTCAAGGCAGGACTGCAATTTAGCCTGTATACCAGACAATATTTTAAGTTTACTTAATTCTATTTCAGTAATTTATTGACCAATAAAGTGTGGTTTTAAAATAGTTTTGCTGTTTATTCATTTAAAGGTCATTCGAGGCTTCAGCGCAATGAACACAACTGGCACGGAGCAGTCACTCAGCAGGGCGCACATGGCTCTAATTAATTACAGCCTGTCGAGACCGCACTGGGGTCCACACCATTCCACTTTATGATGCATGCACACACAGGCTGAGATTCAGGCTGTCCAGTTTTCTTTTGTTAGCAGTTCACATATATTCCAATTCAAATCCAAAACATATCCGATTACGCAAATATGTTAAATTAATGCTTTTGTGAATTATCATTGGAGAGATCAAATTCTTTGATTTGCTGCGGCTCCATTCGAAGCCCGCTGCACAGCTCACACTACAAGATGATGAGGTTAAGGAGGTTGCGTATCAATTATATTTTCCAGAGAGCAGTTGTTTGTTTCGGGTAGCCCGAGTTTGAGCATTTGCAGCGCCAAAGATTTCCGGCAGCCACGGCTGCTACTACAGAATCTCGGAACCTGACCTCTCCCCTCCATGTCAGCTCAGCGAAGGGAGCAAATTTAGTTGCAGAGTCCGTGTCCTGTTTTGACCCAGTGAGAATGCGAGGAAAGCCTAGAATCGTTACTGGCTAAACACACGTTTTTGGCAACAGCGAAGCCACTCATCCCACACCACAGCCCATGCATTAACATCAGGATACCGCTCATATCATATATGACATTAGATATGTCCACTGAGATTTCTAGATCGCACTCTCTCACCTTCACTTTCTCCACCGCCTCTTTCACACGTTTCAGCTTGTGTCCAGCGTGCTGAAGTGGATGCTGACACTCTTCACACCATGTAATTCCCTCGTCCACACAGAACCACGTTGGCTTCTTTGGATGTTTAAAGCAGACGACATCATATTTTTTGGTTTTAGCTATTTGTGGTCTTCCAGCGAAGGAATCGGCAATCTCCTTGAGAGAGGTGTTGATTCCTGGAGTTTCCTTGGGAAGTTCTCTCTTGCACACTGCGCAGTTCCGACTGTCAGCTTGATTCAAGTATTGAGTCAGGCAGTTTTGGCAGAAGCTGTGATTGCAATTTAGAGACACGGGATCCGCCAGAGTTTCACAGCAGATGTGACAACGCAGAAAGCGTATCATAATTTGCGACTTCATTTCCATTTTTAAAGTATTTTTAATTTATTTCTCGGCGAAACCCGGACAAAACAGTTCTATAACAGGTATCGCTTCGAAGGTCTAAGAGAAGACTAGTGGAGGAAGGCAGGACTGTTTCTTGAGGGCATAACAGACGGTTCTCAAGTATCTTGACCTTTCAGTGTGACAATCATAAAGATACTCTGTAATCTTGCTGTTTGGCCCGCGAACCCAACGACAGATGGCGCCAAAGTCTAACGAAGTGAGTGGCGTGTCATCTTTGGCAATTGACTTTGCTAAGCCTGAGTTCTGGCGGGGAGTATTCAGGGCCATTGAATCAGGGGCCCATGACACCAAGTCGTCTTGGCGACCGACCCTGCCCCAGTATCAGTGTTCAAATATCAATTTTAAATCCAAGTGGCTAAATGCCCCCTTTCACTCAGTTTCAGACAGGATGAGAGATTGTGCAATTTGATACCATAGTCCTTGAGGCAGAGGGTTGGTCAGTACCATCTGGGGGCATAAAGGCACATACTGACTTCCGGAACGGCATATATGTGTCTGTTTTTACCCTCTTTGTGCCCGTTATAAATGTATGGAGAGATATATTATATCACAACATCAGCATCAAGATCGACTCCCTGTCTGTTTCTCCCACCAAAGGGGCAAGAAACCTAGGTGTCATGATCGATGACCACCTGACCTTTGCCGATCACGTTGCCCCTGTGGCTCGGTCGTGCCGTTTTTCCCTATTCAACATAAGGAAGATCAGGCTATACCTAACCCAACATGCAACCCAGCTCCTGGTGCAGACCCTGGTTATCTAACGTCTTGACTACTGCAATGCCCTCCTATCAGGTCTTCCAGCCTGTGCTGTGAGACCGCTACAGATGATCCAGAATGCAGCTGCACGTCTGGTCTTTAACCAGCCAAAAAGGGCACGTCACACCTCTGTTCATTGAACTCCACTGGCTACCCTTGGCTGCTCGCATCAAGGCACTAATGGTGGCCTACAGGGTGATTGATGGCTCTGCTCCCATCTACCTAAATTCTCTCCTAAAGCCCTATGTCACCCGCCGACCACTTCGCTCCTCTAAGGAACGTTATCTAGCACGGCCAACACCTCGCGCAGGTCAATCCAGACTCTTCTTATGTTTAGTTCCACGCTGGTGGAATGACCTTCCAAGTGCTACCAGATCAACTGATACCCTCTCCACCTTCAAGAAACTCTTGAAGACCAACCTTTCCAAGAATATCTCCTGGTTTAAATTTTGAGAATGCATTGTGTTGTAGCTTGAATGTTATCCTCTTTTGTAAGTCGCTTTGGATAAAAGCATCTGCTAAATGCATAAATGTAAATATATTATATGTGAATAGGGTAACAAGTTTAACTAATAGATATCCCCTCAAAACTTCCCATTTTATTATTTACATTAAGAGAATAGTATTGCAAGTTTTCTGGAATACTTTGTACATGCATGTAGATGAGCCATTATCCACTAAAATGTGTCTGGCTATGCTTAGTATGAAATTGAATGTTAATATAGACAATTTTGCGATGCACTACATATTAAAGCTCCATGGGTGTGCATTGAGAAGAAGGTGGGACCTGCGTCATTTACATTATAATTAGACATTTCAGAAAACTTGCAAAACAAAAAAATGTTGCCTTGATGTAAAAAATTGCTAAGGAAGTTTTGTAGTGATATCTATTACTTATTTTTTTACCCCACACACTGTAATAAAATCCTCCAAAGGCTTACAATGGACATAAACAGGCTAGCAAAACACAAAAGGCTACCCTGAATGCAATGCTATCACATATTTTCTAACACGCCAAAAAACACAATGACTCTTACTGCCCTTGAGTGGGCCAAATTTGGGGGTCTGGCTCAAGGCCTAATAGACTGGATGATCTGTTTTGCATTGTATGCACTATATGCTAAGGCATTTTTAAGGTATGTCCAGGGTCAGCCCCGGAACAGTCAGTGGTGGTGACATTGTTTTACTTTTAGGGACACGGCCTTGGCCGTCTACAACCTCTGGCCCCATGGACCTGCTTGGGCTCAGTAGGTCAGTACACTAATGCCCTGGGAGTGCTATGTCCATAGTAGTACCTTATAGGGGTATGACTGTCCTCTGCAGTGCACTGATCTATTTTCATGCATAAGTGTAATGGCAGTTTTTCATGTTTACTCCAAATTAATTGACAGTTTTGTTTTTTGTTTATCAAATATACAGCTAGGAAATACTCTCAGAATTAATTTGAAAAGACAGCTTGATTAGTGAAGTTTATTTCAGTTCAACTCAACACTCTATGACTTTCTCCTAAATAAACTGCTAAAGATGAAATTGCTAAGCTGCTTAGCTGTAATCGTCAAGATCACATTATATTTCCTTTACAAAACCATATTTCTCTAGTAACTGCCTTCATTCCTTTGCTTGCTTCACGACTGTGGGGTTGCAATCCAAGATAATTTGAATGGGCACAGCTGGATGCTTGTCTTACTTTCATCCGTCTCTGTACTAAAGAATGGGTAGAGCTTGTCCTTGAATTTGGTTTTGTATGTGTAAATATGGGTCATTTCAATAGCATCGTAGAAGGACAGCTCTCCTTTCTCATAATCCAGTTGGATCCTGACTTTTTTAGGTCTATTCTCCAGCCCCATGATCTCCCCTCCAACAGTGCACTTATATTCTGTCATCCAGAGGGTCCAAAATCCAAACTTTGGTTCCAGGAATGTCTCCTCTTTCCTCTCAATAAACTCCTTTGCTACACCCAGACTCCATCTGTTTCTGTTGCCCACATCCACTTCCCAACAGTGTTTGCCTGAGGTGTAGCCCTCTGAGCCCAGAACGTAGATGTATCTCGTGAAGCGTTCTGGGTTGTCTGGTACCACCTGTTTGTTTCTTATCTCCTTTACACTGGCCATGTCTTCAGACACACTGAGCCAGCCATCTGCTGTGTTGGGATCAAGCATCACTGGGTCTGAAAATAACAGGGAAATGCAAAAAATAAAAACGTAAAAAAGTAAAAACAAAATTAAAGGAGAAATCAGAATCAATCCATAGCTCTATTGCTCAAGGCCATTTAGTACTATCTGTAGAAAAAAAAAAAACAATTTAAATACAGTTTAATAAAACATAGACCAAATAAGCTGAAGAAGTTGTTAACACTAACCGAATGGAGCACAGAATCTCAATTTCAGTTTAATTTTCCTATGCCCAATTCAGTTAATATTAGCTAATATTAGCCACCAGTTTTGCTACTCAATCTATGTGTATCACATTTTCTGGTTCCTCTTCCTACTGACAGCACCTGGTGACCTCAAACAAAACAGGGCTACGGATTGATTCACACTGGATGTCTCCTTAAATTCCTAAAAAGCTTTTAAGTAAACAACTAGAAGTACACACTAGCAAAATCATGGATTCTGTTTTGTGTAGTTTTTTTTTATAATGCCATAGAACAGAGAGCGCACAATACAACTACCTTCGTAGTATGAACCAATTAGAAACTACCACAGTTCTTTACCAACCAGTAAAATCTTTTCATATAAAATCTCAAAATGATACAATCTCTCCAATACAATTTTTGTGTTGGACACACCATGCTCTTGAAAAACTATTACTGCTGCCTTTGGGTATGGCTTTGTTCGCTTTTAAAATGAAAATGCTGAGGCAGCTAAGGCAGAATCTAAACTTAGTGCAAGAGAGAACACAAGTTTCAAAGGTCGTCTCTCTTCACTGCAGGAATATTCTACATACCACACCGAAGGGCTTGTAAATATGCTGACTGGAAGTAACATTTTAGTCTCAGCTACAGTTTCACAGAAACCTCATACTAACAGTTAAAGGTATTTGGGTTAGGTTCAGATGCTGAAATAGTGTTCCAGTTTTAAATCCATCTTTCCCCATGGCAGGAATGATTAAAAAGTCAAATATGGGCCCCTAGGAAAAAGGCCTTTATGTCCAAAAGACAACAAGAGGGGTTGGCCATGGGTCAGCTGACCCTGGTCTGAATTTGGTCTTTATTTAGGCAACAATGGCAAGTTTCCATTTGAAATCATACATTGCCCAAATGTTTTCACAGCAGGTATCTCCTGTGACTTTGCATTTTTACATACAATGCCACTTGGAATAACCTATTTTTTGCATCAATTGGTCAAAAAGAGTTCACACAGGCTACTCTCACTGTAGCAATGCACTCACAATATGTTATCAAATCCATCATCTTCTTCCACGCATTGAACTTGAGGTTGCCAGTGTGATTGGCAACATCTGTCAGAAGCCCAGAGACCACCTGTGGGTCCTGTAGTGTACTGTTAGCTCTGCAATCACACATAGAAGTCAAATGACAGAAAATTTTGTAAACATCTAGACATAAGGGAAAAATTAGCTGCCAAGAAAAATCTCACCTTTTCTTGATGTTATCGGAGTCCTAGAATTAAATAGGGAAATGCTTCCATTAAACAAAAGCTATCATTGATGATTTGCATGAATTAAATGTTGCAGTGGACCATTGGGGACACAGGATAAGCTGAAACTTTAACATACATTTTAAGGTAACCCATCTCAGGTCTGTCATCCTACCCAAGCAGAGCATTGTATGCCAGTGATTGGACAGTGGTGGGCTATTGAATTACAGTATAATAGTAATAATACAGTTTTGTACCTTGAAAAAGGCGTAATCATCTTTTTTCATGTCCTTTTCAAGACGGCTGATGGACTCTGTCAGGACATACATCTGCCCCCGAATGATCTTTAACTCTCTCTCAGTTATAATCCATGCCCTCTCGGCCTCCTTCCGTATGGCAGTCAGTCTGGCCTCCTCTTCCTCTCTGAGGAACTGGTGAAGCTGCGCAAACTCTCCCTTAATCTTCTTCTCAGCCACTGCACGCTGGGTCTGTGGACAGTCACCTCAAAATCAGTCTGGGGTTCCTGTCTTAGCACCATAGTCAGTTGTTGGGTAAGTTCCAACCTTGGTGGCTGGAATGCAAATGTACTGTCCTGACCACTGAAGTTACAAATTACACCCCTGGATAGTTGATAACAAAGTGTATTTTTTACACTTGCAGGCAATTTTGGTAGTGGCAAAGCTCACCGCAGAGTGCCTCTCCATGAGCAAGTAGGTTTTCTCTGCTTCATTGCAATCTTGTAGTTGTTGTTTCATTTGATCCAAGTCCTGAGAAACTGACTCCTGTATCAAAACAGCAATTTATTCCATAATGTACAAATACATTTGCTTATCCTTGAATGATAAGGTGACATTACTGGTGCATTCCAGTTTTTTATTTATTGTATGTGTTTAAGCTATTGTGAGACCTCAAAATAACATTTTACTGAAGTTCATGAAGCATTTTTGGCAATTGTACAAATCAGTTGTGCAAATCTGAAGGACTTTACTTGCCTTCATCTCTGCTACCACTTCCTTTAGGCGCATGAGCTTGTGTTGAACATGCTTCTTGACACTCTCACATCCCTCACATATCAGTCTGTTATCATTCACGCAGAACCATGACGGTTTTACAACATGTGAAGTACAGAACCTGTAGTCTTCCTCTTTCTTTTTCTTCTTCTCCACATTAGGGTCTGGAATTCTCCCAGCGAACACATCAGCCAATTCTTTCAGGGTCATATTGACCTGTGGTTCGTCCTTGGAAGCTGGCATTTGACATACTGGACATTTTCTGTTCTCGTCCTGGTCCCAAAATGTACACACACACATCTTACAAAAGCTATGGTTGCATTCCAAGGACACAGCATCCCTGAGAGTCACAAAGCATAACTGACAAGACAGATAATACCCTAAATCTTGAGAATTCTCCGCCATGGTCCTTGTAGTTCAGTGCTTAAATGTTGCAACAGCATCCAATAATTTCATGACACTAAAAAGAAAGACAAATAGAAGAAATGCTGTTACAGAATTAAGGATTTAGGATAAAAAATAATTAGGATTAAAAAAATTATGTGTGTGTGTGTTAATGTGCTAAAGTGTTAATTCTTAACTACAACACACAATATCACTTCTAAGAGCACGAGAAGAGATTCAGCCAAGTGCGTCCACAGCTCAAATTTCACTGGCAGCATTTACATGTCCTGTCTCTGTCCCTGTCTTCAAGTGAGTGCTGGAAAGTCAGGTGCAAGTTATTTATGTTATAAATCAGATATAAAAATAAAGCTCTTTCCCATTTTTGGTTGATCACTAACCTTGAAAATGTGCTCCGTACATTTGGAATATGTCTGATACTTGCATATGGATGGTTTGTGTTTGGAATGAGAGTTTTTTCAGCTGTTTTATAACTGTGCCATGTGTTATAAGTGTCTCCAGCACATAAATCGACATAGATTACCTAAGGCTTAATTCAGTGTTATACTGTAAGAGCAGATGATGTCTTGAATCCCTGGTAGATTTCAAATAGATTGATTTAACACAACAATCTAGAAAATGTCTCACAGCCATCAAACCATTCAATGCCATACAGCACTATGTCAAGATTCATAAAAGAGATAGAAGATACTGCATACCTGTCACAGTCCAAATAAAATCCTTTAAAAAAAATTAAAATGAGTTTCCAGACCAGTAAGCCAACTGTTCAAACTGTTCAAAAGTTGCAAAGAAGCGTCCTCAATGCCACTGGCCACTGTGTGCATCAAGTTACCATAAGCATGTGATCAATGACATTCACATATCACTTGACAGACAACTCCACAACCCCACTGTGATTGGTTGGGGGAGACCAGCCAATCCCATACACAAAACTAGATAGCCAGAGATAGCTCTCTGGCCGCATGGCATGAAGCAGCTGTGGACCGATCCTGTGAAAAGTCAGGCTATAAAAGACAAAATGTGATGTAAATGTGATGTGCTAAAATGTGATGTATGTGTCAGGCTCTGAGCTTGTGTACAAAGATATGTATAGAATAACACAGAGGAGGCACCAGTATGTCTCAAGAACAGGTGGGAGTGTCGTGTACAGGAACATGCTTCTGTGTTACTATTTAACAGCCCCTTCAAATCGAGTACATGACTGCATTTAAACTATCATTTAAAGGTTTGATGCTTCAATGTAGTGTTTTTGTGGTATATCATAATACCGCAAAAGGCCTATTTTGTGTTTCTTCTTGTGCGGATATTTGCAGGGGACACAAATTTGTGAATTAAAATTCTGAACTGCAGAAGCCTGCCTGGTGCATAGGTCACTGTCCTGTCACTGAGGAACGTGACCACACCACCCACTGAGTCATGGCATTCAGGCTACAGGCGCAAGCCATGGAGTTCTTGAGATTCCCCTATAGCTACTGGGCCCAAAGATCACAGCAAATGATTCTTTCTTGCCTGAACTATTTTAACCCCACAGATTCTTCCTTTTGTGTCCCTTACTATTGCCATAATAAAAGATTATATTTTTAATCTAAGTGCTCGAGTGTGTTCTTGTGTTTTGTTGTTGGGACCTGGATTATTAGGTGGTCACAAATGGGACAGTAGGTGGCAGTAGAAAACTAAATCCATGGCCACGCCTGATCACCCCTGAGTCAGCACGTGAGTGTGCTGACAGTGCTTCATGGCACTTCAGTTGATATGCAACAACTACGTTTCTATTGCAGACTCAAATAGTTTTGTGTCAACACGTGTCACGTATAGTTTGAAGAAATGCACTTGACTATACTAAAAAAGGAACACCACGTTAAAAGGATGTGGTACATAATGGGCATGGCCAAAAAGTGTTGCCTTAAACTAGAAACATACAGTAGCAGTATCGTGGGAAAATGTGTTTTGTGTTTTGCTCACCCTTTACATGCCAGACACAACTCTGAGTTATGCCAGATGCAGATGCAGGTGCTAACCACAAGAAACTAAATTCTAAGAAAAAAGGCAATTGTCAAAACTTCGATCTAAACCATTGTATTTCATTATAAACTGTCAGAAAACAAGGCTTTAAGAGCAAAAAAACGAACTTTTTCTTTATGGGTGGAGTATGACATGCTTTCCTGAAGCCATATTCTTTGCCAAGTCTTATTCACACTCTGATCAGAGTCTCTTGACATCAAAAACATCAGTTACCTGTGGAACGGACAGGGCTGAAAAAAAAAAACATCCAATCATTCTGAACACCCCACAACACCCCACAACTCTAACAGTACGAGTTTGAGTAGGACTATTAAACTGAACAATGTGATACACCCATCAAAATGTAAACAAGCACTGCATGTTCAGGCTCTGACACCAAAATAAAAATATATATCCAATATCAGTCACAGATGGAACGCACAAGGCTGTGAAAAAAATCCATCCAATCATTTTGAACTTTCTACAACTAATAATACAGTCTAAGCAGGAATATCAAACTCTGGACAATGTGACTCATCTATCAAAACAAGCACTGGGAAGGCTCTGAAATTAAAATATGCACATTCAGGCATGAGAGGTTTGAATGAAGGTGATATGTCCTTTTTGAATGTGTACTTCCAAAATTCTTGTCTTGTTTTTTGTTTCCCAAGGATTCATATCCTTCCTTTAAATTGTACTGTTATTAAGGCTAAACATCGTTGATATCTGCTCGGCACCCTTTGCTTGGACACATTTGCAGAGGTGCCTCACTCCTGTCTGCCTGAGGGTTGAAGTATGGAAACATCTTCTCTTTAAATCTGTCCTTGTATTGGAATAGGAGGGACATGTCTCTGGAGTCATAAAACGTCACGTGCCCCCTCTCGTAGTCCAACTCCACAGTGATCCTCTGGATGGTGCTCTGTACTGAGAGTACCTTGCCGGTCACGCGTATCTCATTGTCATACTTCCAAATGGACCAGAGTCCAAACTTGGGCTTAAGGAAGCAGTCTTTCTTCCTGTCGACTGTCTCCCGAGCCACACCGATAACCCACTTCACCCTGTCACCAACGTCCACCTCCCAGGTGTGTTTACCCGAGGTGAACCCCTTGGAGCCCAGGACGATGGCATGTTCCATGAAACGCTCGGGGTTGTCGGGAAGATCCTGCTTGGGTGTCATGTATCTAACACTGGTTAAGTCATCAGACAGAACCAACCAGCTGGCTGCAGTGTTAGGGTCCAAAATCACAGGAGCTATAAAGGAACGCAGAGAACAAAAGTTAAATTTTCAGTGGTTACAATGTCATTCAAAAATGAACTATTTGCCAACGTCCGCTGTTGCCTGTAACAGCCTGTATAACAGATTTTATTTTAAAGAAAAAGTTTGTGGTAAATCAACCCATTGCCCTGGTGTTTAAGGTCATCAAGTGCTATCGATAGGAAGAAGAATGAAAAAAACTGGCACAGCATAGACAGAATTTGCGGACCAGTTGCACTAAATCAATGCACTCAGTGGAATTTAAATAGACACTATGCAACTGTTTTAGCTTAATTTACCTTAATTTAGCAGGGTTTAGAGTCATTGTGGTGGTTTTGTAATACTATGTGTCGATTAATGGCTGTTTTGACTCTAGCTAGTGCATCTGGGCAGAGATATAAAAAATGCAAGGTTCGGGCAGTGGGCCGCAGCTAAGTCTCTATGGAGTCTCAGGTCTCATGAAGTAACAAATTGCTGTACGGCACTACACACAAACATGCACCAGCTAGCTATAAACACAATGTAGTGATGGTGGAGCTCTGTAGAGAGAAATGCGAGCACAAACCTGGCGCAAATCGAGAAAACAGCAAAGGAATGGTTAATCCTGCAAAGGGAGGCTTTACATTTGCCACTGATACTGCCACTTCCTTTATTTCAACTCTATTGTATTTACATAACAGACACATACTGTACTGCACTTTCTCCTGTAGTTCTGCACAGACTCTGTACTTGAGGTTGCTCAGGTGCTTGGCTACATCTATTAGAGCTCCTGAGAGCAGCTGAGGGTCCTGCAGGATGCACTGGGCTCTGTAATGACATAACAGTCAGTCACGAAACATAGGAAATAACAGCATTATTGACTTTCAGTAATTAAATGAGGATTTACCTGCTTGCCGTGCATTTATAGTCCTGAAATAGCAAGAAAAATATTTACATTACATTTTCTAGTACTAAGAACAAATAAAATATTATAACAATTACTGATACAAGTGCTGATGAATTAATGACTACAAGTGCTAATGGTCAATGAGTGACTGACTTTCCATTGGAGGGGCATCACCAGAAATGAAGCAAATGCATAACTCATGTAAACCGTAGACAGTAATGCAGATGCCCCAATCCATGCTCTCCTGTATTTGATTAATGCCGCAATACGAAATCCTAACTATGCAAGGTCACTGAATATCCGTGAAATAAAGATAAAAGGCAGAACAGCAACGTCTCATTTTTAGTATGCTGAATATCAGGAGGTTAGGGACACTCGGCGGCACAGAATTCTTGAAGAAGCCCAACTAAAGTTACATACCATCTTTGGTGACCTCAGAGAACAATTTGTACGATGCAATACAATTTAGATGTATGACAGGGCACCTTTAATGCCTGCCTCATGATTGATGTGTGGTTGTGATTGGCTCCTAAATTTTTGGCAAATTGGTAATGAGCCAAAAAGCAGTTGTGATTGGTTTCTCAATTTCCGGAGAATTGGTAATGAGTTGCAATGGCTCATGGCCAGGCATATCTGTGATCTGCTGACTCTTTACCTTCAAAAATGACAGATTCTCAATTTCAACTTCAACTAATCCTAAAATACAGAAATAACCTTTCAACTTCAACTAATCCTAAAATACAGCAATAAAATATACATCATTAAACTTATTAAACTATTACAATAAAAGTGAACTCTCACATACTGTCATGATGAGTTCATACCTTCAGAAATGACATACTGTCCTGTTTTAGGTCATTTTCGACTTGATGAATGGCATCCTCTAGAGTCAGCATCTGGCCCTGAATGATGTCCAGCTCTCGATCAATCAGTTTCCTCTTCTCCTCTTCTTCCTCCCTCACTGCAGCGAGTCGGGCCTCCTCTTCTTCTCTCAGGAGCTGATGAAGCTGCTTAAACTCCTCTTTTATTCTTTCCTCAGTAGTAGCTCTCTGGCTCTGTGAGTGTGTAAATTATTGAAGGTGAATGCTCCTTTGTAAGAGTTAGACAAAATGACTGTATATTGTGTTCTTGCATTACTGTTTTCGTATAACAAAATATTAAGAATGTTTTAGACCTAAGTTAAAATTAATTTCTTCATCTAACCATTGTGTAAATAGGCCTATACATACAATGTATCCCAGCAGATACCTTTCTTTAAATAAACAGATATCATGATGTATTGTGTATAACATAATTTTGTTAGAAAGTATAAAGTATGGCACAGTCTAGTCCTACTGTGACATGTTGTTATTGTGGTTAATGACGTAAACATATTGTGAATTACCCTTACTCAAATGGTTAGACACATCTCAGTGTAAGTAGTGAGCTTGATGGATTCTTACTGCCATATGCTTCACCATGTCCTTGTAAACTTCATCTGCATAGATACAAAGATCAAGCTGCTGCTCCATTCGCTCCAGTTTGGAGCGTAAATTCTCCTGTATTGCATGACAACCAAATAATTAATATAAGACAAAGCTCTTTTTATATCCGTACTGTTTTGAATTCTTTACTAATAATATATGGATATCAACAGCATATTTTGGTTTAGATCCTGTTGAGAATTATGAGTTTCTGTGATTTTCTGATTATAAATTTGGGTCCACACTTGGATACATCTTTTCACATTCTTGGATAGTCTATACCATGCAAATACAAATTAACAGGGCTTGTCCACTAAATAAAATAAATAAATAAATCCCATCAGCCACAATCTTCATCACTGGTCAATGTGTCTCTCATTTTTGTTTCCACTGTGTGTCATGTTTACATCCTAAAGACTTTTTAGCGCCAAATTTTCTGTTTTGTTGCAGATCTGAAGTCTAGATGTGCTGTTCTGAATAGGCTGTATGAGAAATCCCAAGCTACTGAAAAACATTGTGTGTGGTCTGCTCAGCATGTTAATCTGAGCGACCTGATAAATAATTATCTGATCACTACTGCTACTCTACATATGTTACAAAAATCCATGGAGTCATAATCTGACCTCTCCCTTCCATGACAGTGACGAGGAGAGGTCAAAATCAAAAATAGTTCTCGAGCTCGGATGACCATTCCTTAGCATGAAAAACAGCATAACACACAAACACTGAAATGGAGTGGTTGTATACACTGCATTGTATTTCATGGTTGTGAATACGTTATTTAAAATACAAAATATCGTTTTACAATTTGAATTCGATGACCGTTTGATGGTAATGCATCTTAATTTTTTTTTATAGTGTTCAGCATTTAAAAGGAAATTGCTTCACAAAGCTGTATGATGTCTGATTCTTCTAAATGCATCTCTGGGAGAACCATGTGACAAAAGTGCAGTATAGACTATGGTGACTGTCATCCAGATGTGAATATACAGGAGAGGTTCTTTGACTGAGAAAATATCTTTGGACAATCCAAAGTTTATAATATACCGTGTTGTCTTAGGCACAGTCTTTTTGTATTTAGATGCTAAAACAAAATTTAGTTGCTACATCAAGTCCATTCCTTGGTCAGTCATCGTTTTTTATTAATTTACTTGCCAATTGATAATGTAAAGGACAAAGGAGTACAGTTCAGGAGAAACTGGATAACCACAAGACATTGAGAGTAGGCTATCCTATTTTATATAGTTTTAAAATGATGTTTTCTGTAGCCTTCGTTAGGACATGGGCGGAAAGGGCGTATGCTTTTATAACTAAATTCGCCGCTGAACTGGGACAAGAGCGATGAAAACAAAATGCCCTTGGAAAAACAATGTTTTATCGTTCTTTTCAGAACCAACCGGACACGATTTTTTGTATACAGATGGCTGGATAATAATTAGGCTACTAGCTGCAGTACCTATTAACTAACTGAATCGTCTGTCATACCAGGAAAGATGCTGCTCAATGCCTTGTTGCTTACAGTCGCTCATGACATGCGTCTTGTAAGATTTCTGAATTTCTTTTTCTCACCCTCACACTTTCCACCGCCTCTTTCATCCGTTTCAGCTTGTGTCCAGCGTGCCGGAGTGGATGGTGACACTCTTCACATACTGCAATTTCCTCGTCCATACAGAACCACGATTGAGTCTTGTAATGTTTGTGGCACAGAACATCTTGATTTTTCGTTGCATCAAGGTCTGTTCTTCCTGCAAAGGCATCTGCAATAACCTTAAGAGAGGTGTTGATTCTTGGAGTTGCCTTGGGAAGTTCTCTCTTGCACACCGCACACTTGAGGCAGCTCGTTTGATTTAAGTACCGAGTCAAGCAGTTCTTGCAAAAGCTGTGATTGCAACTGAGTGACACGGGGTCCATTATAGTTTTGGAGCAGATGTGACAACGCAGAAAGCGCATCATGATTTGCGACGTTTCCAAATCGTTCATCTTGTTTATTTTACAGTTAACAAAAACCCATCCTTTTACCCGGTGTGGAACAGGAACTGGGGTGCTGCTTAAGTGGTATAAGAAAAAAGTACCGAAGGAAAGCAAAACTGTTTCTTGTGGGTACATCTAGAAACAGACAGTTCTCAAGTGTCTTGACCTTTCACTGTGAGTTAGTGATACATTCATGTCACGATACATTTCTAGTCTTGAAGTTTAACCTCAAAAACTTGCGATAGATGGCGCCCCAGCTTAGCAGGATAACATCGCACATCAACTTGGTGAGCTTGATTCGAGTCCAATTTGATGGGATTTACTCGACTAAAGTGGGAACTGAGAATGACTATCCTCTGCAAATACACGCATCTATTTTCATTTTTTTATTTGCTCTGTAGTGTTGCCTAACAGTAGCATAATTTATTTAAATGTATTTTCAGGTCTTCGCCTGCAACTAGGCTATATATAACGCCGTATTATGTAACCATAGGGTAGGCGAGGTAAAGATGATCTAGTGGATAGATTTACCAGTCTTGGAAATCACACACAGTTTTGTAAACTTAAATTTGAATTCTCAATTTTCAGCTTGCTGTAAGGAAGGAAGGAAAAGCCATATGGGTTAAAAACTTAAAACTGAATGCTGAATTTCTGTTTGTAAAGTTACATCAGATAATGACAGCTTGTAAAAACATTTGATCTAAACACGTGGCTTGACAAACAGCCTTTTGTAGAATGAAATGAACTCAACTAAATGTTCAAATTAAAATCTAGCGCACCCAGAATTTTACTGTATGCCTACAAACCCACTACCACTCATGTGACCTCCTTACTCTAGTCGTCCTGTAGTACACTGGGTCCCATTCCCACAAAGGATCCATTTCAAAGCTCTTCTCCTTGATACCTAATGCACTGTTGGTTGTCCATGTTGGAAACCATAAACAAATAATCGGTGGATTATTTCAACAAAAGTTTCATTCATTTAGTACATGTAGGTCTATTTCTTAACCCTTTAACTGACGCAGATTGAAAAAATCCTTTAAAAAAAAGTTATGGTAATAAATAAATAAATCTGACTTTGGCATGGATTTCTATTTTAGTGTAAACAAACAAACAAACAAAAAACTCTTCAAAAACTCTTTAATTGACAATTTTTTTCTTCAATTATGAGGAAATTTCTATAATTATGAGGAAAAAATGTGTACCTTTGAAAAATTGTAAAATAATATGGCCGAAAATCAAATATGCGCCATTGTTCAAATCATGTATCCTTAAAAGGTGTGCCCTTCAACATAACAGGGGTACTGAGCAAACTATTTATGCTTAACATGTAGTGCCCAAGTGGTAGAAAAGTCTCTATATGGTGAAATTTATGACAGGTGGAAATTTTTGAAGTGTGCTCTACCAAATGGCTGAGCGGTCAGTTAAAGGATTAATTATTTCTTTAAGTTGTGATTTCACAATCCACAAAACAATTTAGGTGCCAGACCAGTACACAAAGAAGTGGAAGAAATATATGCTGTCTCACCATGAAGAAGTTTATTTTATTAACACAAATAAAATAAGGGTGTAGGACTAAAATAAGCATTATGGTATGTACAATGCTGCTTTAAAATAACTATACTATAACTTTATAATAAATACTAATTTTCCCGGTTGCATTATGGTATGTACAATGCTGCTTTAAAATAACTATACTATAACTTTATAATAAATACTAATTTTCCCGGTTGCATTATGGTATGTACAATGCTGCTTTAAAGTAACTACAGTATACTATAACTTTATAATAAATACTGTTTTGCCCTGACAGAAGCCACAACAGCACTTTTTGGACCCCCTGTTTTGATTTTTATTGTAGGTAGGCACACTGCTATGACACACATTCTCAACATGTGTTGTACATATGTGTGCATGACCCATATTTTCCTGAAGCATGTGTAAAAAAGCATCACCATATCCTTCTCTCTCATATACACTGTACCCTGGAACTTCACATTACAAAAATAAAAATAAATAAAAAAAAACTGTATATATGAATAAACCATGAGTAAACTTGTTTTGTGCAAAAGGATCATAGGCTATTGTATTCTGTGCATGTTCTGAGTATTGCTTTGTGAGTAGGTGTTGCATTGCATCTGCAGTCTGCAATGCTAGTCTATGCAACAGTGACCATTTTGTCAGTGTGTTTGCCTGTGTATCATTTGAATACCTTAGTTTAGCTGGCCATTGTTAGTGTATCTACCATCAAGTTTCGTTTGGTATCCATTGAATTTGGTGTGTCTAACTTATCCTCTGAGGGGACTAATAGGCCTGTGAAGAGTATGAGACCCAGGGCCTTGTCAATGATATTACTTGAAGTGCTTAACTCCAATCTCCTGTGCCACATATTTACTCTGTGTTTACTATTTGTTTAAAATCTACATTTCTTGCTTTGAATGTAGTAACAGACAAACTCAAGCTCAGGTGGACTGACTGTAAACTACTATTCTTTCCTGGTTATTGATTAAATAATGGACACGCAAACCTTCAGAGCACAGTTCAGTTTTACTACTAAACAGTATTTTAGACTTTAGACACCTTTGCATGCCTTACATCTATGGCATTGCAATCAGGGACAGGTTGAGTGGGCGAATGCTGATGCCTATTTCACTCTCATCAGTCTCTGTACTAAAGAACGGGTAGAGCTTGTCTGTGAAAGTGGTTCTGTACGCGTGAATATAAGTCATTTCCTTGGCATCAAGGAAAGACAGCTCTCCCTTCTCATAATCCAGTTGTATTCTGACCCTCTCTGGTCTCTTGTCCAGATGAATGTTCAGGCCGCCTACAGTGCACTTAAACTCATCCATCCAGATGGTCCAAAATCCAAATCTTGGTTCCAGGAACGTCTCCGCCTTCCTTTCAATGGACTCTTTGGCTACACCCAGACTCCACCTTTTTCTGCTGCCCACATCCACCTCCCAGCAGTGTTTGCCTGAGGTGTATCCCTCTGAACCCAGAACGTAGATATATTTTGTGAAGCGTTCTGTGTTGTCTGGAACATCCTGTTTGGTTCTCACCTCCCAAACCGTTGTCATATCTTCAGAGACAGAGAGCCAGCCATCTGCTGTGTTTGGATCTAGGAGAACCGGGACTGAAAATAACACACAAATGTACAGAATGAACTATACATATCTATGTATAATATTCATTTGAATTTATTTGTTCTTAAACACATTCATCATATTCAGATACACACATGCACACATGGTGTAGTTATGTGGGAACATTTATGGCTGGTTCACAATGGCACAAAAAACTACGTTATTATGTATTTCATAAAATTAAATAGCTTCACTATAGAGCACATACATATGCTCGTGATAGAAAATGCCTTTACTTTTACACAGGGTTTCCAAATTACCTGCAATCATATTCTGGTTAAATATCTCTGGGATGGATTTAGAAGCACAACGTTTTGGAAGAAAAATTCTACTTTTTCACAGTTGCTGGTGTCCCCTGCATGTCACCTATTAATCAATTCCATCAATTATACTGCAGTAATGAACTCACAGTATTTCACCAAGTCCATCATCCTCTTCCACACTTTGAACTTGAGGTTGCCAAGGTGTTTGGGCACATCTATCAAACCATCTGAGATCATGTGTGGGTCCTGGAATTTGCACTTGACCCTACAATGCCACATCAAACTCAGTCAAACACAAATTACATTATGCAGACATCCAGAAAGAAGTAAAATTAAATAACAAATATAATTTCTAAAGTCTCACTTTTCCATGGTGTGTTTGCGGTCCTGGAATCAAAAAGCGGATGCATTCAGTCAACAAACTGCACTTAGTAAAAAAATCATTGTAGCTCCAATTGTTTAACAGTGAGTGTATAGAGAAACACGATCTTTCCCTTCACATGAAGCAGACACTTATGACTTATGACACTTATGACTATACCATGACTGTGATTTGATTTGCGGTTGGTTTAGCCATGACCTGCCCAGACAGGCTAGCCCTCCCTTGCCAGTGGTATGACAGCAGTAGGCTATTAAGTGGCCAAAACCCACATCACCCCTAGGTCCTAAGCCGTAATACTACAAAGACTTAACTGGCATGAATCAGCCTCATAATTGGCTAATTCATGCAAGTTAAGTCTTTGAGGGTTGAGGGTTTTGGGTTAGGGAGGACACTGGGATTCAGCCACTGAGAGCACCTGGTGTGTTAAGTATATCATACTAGAGGCAGGTGGTAAACTGGATTTTTTTTTTTACCTGATAAAATGTTGCAGTGTCTTGTTTCAGGTCAACCTCCACACGGCAGATAGACTTTGTCAGAAAATGAATCTGGCCTCGAATGATCTTCAACTCCCTTTCAACTATCTTCCTCTTCCTCTCAGCCTCTTCCCTTACTGTGGTCAGTCTGGCCTCCTCTTCGTTTCTCAGGAACTGGTGAAGTTCCTCAAACTCCTCCTTGATCTTCTTTTCCACCTGCTCCTGCTGAACCTGTAAACATGTTTATACATTTACAATGGTTACCAAGAGTTGATTACAATGAGAACAGTGTTTTCTCCCATGTTTTTAGGCAGTTGCAGAGCTCACCTTTAGGTGTTTCTCCATTTGCACATAGGTATCCTCAACATCTTTGCATTCTCGTGCTTGCTGCTTCATTGGACTCAAGTCCAGAGAAATTGATTGCTGTATAGAAATATAACATGGAAACTTCATGCAATAAAATGGCATGACTTGCATATTTAGTGATTCATTTGTTTTAAATTACATTACATTGTAAAGGGGCACTACTAGCATGGTGTGTGTGTGTGTGTGTATGTGTGTGTGTGTGAGAGAGAGAGAGTGAGAGAGAGAGTGAGTGTGTGTGTGTACTTTTGTGCTATTGTGAGAGCTTAGAAATATACTACATTTCTATATATCACATAGTGTGTATCACAATCTCCTTACCTTCATATCCTCTACAGCCTCTCGTAGAAGCACAAGCCTGTGCCCAGCATGCTTATCTTTACCCTCACATCCCTCACATACCAGTTTGTCCCCCTCACTTTTGCAGATCCACATGGGATTCACCATATGAATGTGTGTACCCTGCATGTGTAACCTGCACATCACTTCCGGTTTTGGCTCTGCGTTGTTGTTTTCTTGTATCCTCCCAGCAAACACGTCAGCGACACCCTTCAGGGTCATGTTGACCTGCGGTTCGTCCTTAGAGGCTGGCATTTGACAGATCGGACATTTTCTGTTCTCGTCCTGGTCCCAGAATTCACACACGCAAATCTTACAAAAGCTGTGGTTGCATTCCAGTGACACTGGGTCAGTGAAGGTCTTGGAGCAGATTTGGCAACAAAGAAAATATTCCAAAACCTGCGGGTCCCTTGCCATAGCTGCAGCAGTCTGGTCCACCCACTGTGTATACTTTTAATATTGTCAAAAAGCCTGTGGTGGTGTCAGAGCTATAATGATGTCACTATCTAGTCAAAACATTCAAACCCGCCGGGACCTCAAGTGAGGAGGTTGTACAGCATCCAATAATTCTATAAACCTGACAGACACAGGAAACAACACAGTCATATCACCTGAAAGAACTTTGCAGTAATGTTTGCAGCAGTATCCTATACATTCTGTTTTAATATTTATGAAATAAGGAGATAACAGTATATTGTCTGTTATGTAGCATGTGAATGAAGGTGTGTGTTAAAGTGGCAAAATGTTAAAAGTTAACTTCACAGCATACAATGTCACTTCTAAGGCCGTGAAAGATTATGCCAAGTGTCTCCATGGCTCAAATATCATCTTAGGTATTTAACCGGTATCTGTCATGTGCTCACAGGAGTGTTCACGGGCAAGTCAGTCAGGAGCAAGTCGTAAATAATCTCTTTGAAAATTAAGGCACTTTTTCATAGCAACTGACTCAGATTATAAATAACTTTGAAACACTCCCCAGTATATTTTAACACAGGATATGTATGGCCTCTAATACTGACTAGTTTGTGTTTGGAAGGCTAGTAATTATTCTACAGCTGTTTTACAACTACAACACAACATGGTATAACTGTCTTCGGGACATAAATCGGTGTGATGATCAGATATGATTTCTGTTAATGTCTTGTATACTTAAGAGAGCAAATGATATTTCTAAACAAGTCTGTAGTTAAAACACTGGGCAACATACAACAGCAACCTAGAACACGACCTCCTAAACTAACTTACACAGAATGATACATACCATCATGTGCTATGTGATTAAAAGAGATAGTATTACATACCAGTGAAACTGTCCAAACTGAAGGCTGTAGATCAGTGGAAGTCCAACTGCCGTTCTTCAACTCAGTTGGTGGCTGAAAGGTGAAAAAGGGTGGCCTCAATGCACCGGGCTTTGCGTCGTGTTACCATGAGCATGTGATCAATGGCATTCACATATCACTTGACATACAATACTCAAGAGCCCGTTGCAGTTGGTCGAAGAAGTCTAGCCCATCCCATACACGGAACTAATGGAGATGGTTCTCAGGTTAGGTGATCACACTAAAAACAGTGGACTGAGGCCTGGGATGGATTTGTTGCCAAGATTGCTTTTGTTTGTTTGTTTTATTGTGAAGTGTTGTCTGGGCACTGCGCTGGTTTCTGGATATAGTAGTGAGACATGAGGGCACCTGGAAGTCTCAAGAAGAAGGTTGTGTCACAAGGGTCCCATTAGCAGCACAGGAAAGTCAGCTGTTGAACTGACAGAGATTAACAGCTGGAGCAATGATCATTGAATGCTGACCAAGATATATATACATTAATACAATGGGAGCAAACGTCAATAGTTCCGGTCTGCATAAGTGGGAGTGTTTCATAAAGTCACAAAATAAACTTTTTAATCATCTTCTGTATCAGCATACATGCTCAACTCTGGTCTACATAAAGGGGGATTTCCCCCTCCCCCCCTTACGAAAATAGAACTCAGAACTTAAACGTTTGTGTCTCTTGCCACACTTTTACCCTCTCTGGGTGGAGGCTAAATGAAGCATTCCGCCAAGAAAACTGCCCCAAACAGTAGTTTGTGTAAGCAGCATATACCTCAGAATTCTTAAAAAATAAAAATTAAATGAATTCTGCTAAAATAGTAACAAGGTTTCAAAGTACAGAAATCTATCATGTCTCACTGGCCTATATTAATCTATGAAATAGTGCCTTCTTATCAATGATATATTGTTCATGCTTGGCAACCTCTGCTGGTGACTGATGTAAAACAAAAACAAGTTGGCATTTTTAAGATTAAATTGATTTATTTAATAACAGTGAAATTGAGACTGAAACTCCGCTTAAGGCCCCAGTTTAAGGCCCTGTTTACATGTATCTAGATATTTTTATAAACGGATATGTTTTTATCCGTTTGGGCCTCTTGTTTACATGGAAACCTTTTTACATGCAAACCTTTTTTTACCCACCTCAAACGGATATTTCTTAAAATAGTCTCCTAAGTGGAGATTTTTCAAAACGTTGTATTTTCTGGATTCCACTGGATAGTTATAAACGCAATTTAATAAAAATAAATGGATAAAAAATATCTGTTTATAAAAATATCTAGATACGTGTAAACAGGGCCTGAAAGTGCAAAAGGAGTTAAAGGTGTAGTCAACTGTACGTATTCATATGCTAAACAGGCCAGAAGCTCCTTCTTAGGCTCTCAGTTCACATCTTTGAGGAATAGAGGTACTTTTCAGAAGGCAGCCGATGAAAGGGCTCGAGACAAGGGCAGTAAATATCCTTCCTGACTCAATTTGGCTTGGGTCTGCAGCACAGTGTAAATGTTCTTTAATCCAAATGATTAATACATTAAAAATTACTATTTCTCTTAATATAACTGTTGTGTCTATGGTAGGCCATATCTATGGAATACATAAATTAGCCTTGGTTCAATATAGATTTGAGCTCTAAACACCTCATGTAAGAAAGATAAATACATGTTAGGAAATATTCACTACACCCTCTAGACATATACCATCTGATTAGAATAGATCTGACCTTGGCACAGCTGGACAAGAGACTCTGTGGGAAAAACACCAGTAGCAATCAGCTGCCCATAGGCTCAGCATTGGATTTAGTTGGGTATTCCGAGATGACATCAACTTGAGTTGAGGCATGACCTAAAGTAGGGGTGGCCAAACTACAGCCTGGGGGCCAATTGCAGATCTCTACATTCTTTCCGTGGCTTGCCATGAAGTAAAAAATAAAATGTAATGTGGCCCATTGTTTCATTAATCTAATGTCACAGTAGGCCTATATGTGCATTGCACATCATAGTTTCAGTGCTGTTAAATGCTTTTTAGTTATTTTCTGTTAGGCACCCTCTAGGAAAAAGAAAACAGTTTGCACCCCCAGCTCTCTGACTTTCAAGTGACTTTTGTTTGTCTCAATACCTCCGTCTCTCTCTGCATTTCTTTTCATCCCTGTTAAATATTTTTGGTGCTTTGATGGTGTCTCTTAGGGGTATGTTCACTGCACTTAATTTCTCCTGCTTATTGCTGTGTGTGAGTATGCTCGGTGCAAAAAACCCTACACCATAGAGTTAATACTCCCTGCGCACACAGCGCACACTGACAACAAGAGCAGCGCTGTCACTTACTGTAGTGGATGTGCAATTACACTTTATTCTAATACAGCAAAATAAAAGCATGTTCCCCATGGTCATATGCATCCCCCTGGCATCAGGGCACGCCCCACTATTTGAGAAGGACTGTGTTAGAGTGACATGTTGAGCAGTGTACCATCACAGAACGTTTTAGACAGCCTGCAGGTTTTCTGATATAAACCCTAGTCGCTCTTTTACTTAAAACTAGTTAAAAACTGGTGCTCCTAATTTTGCATTGGCCCTTGGCAGCTTAGGTTTTTCCGTATGTAGCCCAGAAACAGAAGTTTGATCACCCTTGACCTAGAGCAGACATATGCAACCTCACAGTGCCCTCTGCTGGTTATATGCGACATTAACTTACATGTCATGTCAGAGTGTCAGAATCTATGTGCAGGAACACTCCTATTAAAGTGATCTATGTCTTTGGTGAGATCACACAAGCTTATGTGAGTTGCACTACATTTAAAAGCAGTTACACGCTATCCACTGTTAGCCTTACTTCGCTTCACTTGCAAAGAGTCTGGACACTCTCAGTAGTCATACATTTACTTTGCAGTGCGTGGGCACTTTGTTTGAACTTTAAATCTATTGCCTCTGTCTTCAATTTCTATCTGTGGCAAAATACAATATTGAGTAGAGGTACTATGGTGGCTATGGTTCTAGTTCTAGCTAATTCACAGCATCACCAAAGAAGCCATAATAAAGACATGTGCAGACATAAGAACAGCTTTGGGTCATGCAAGACATTGACTTTGTAACAGACATGGCTCTGAGCTGGTGCTGATCCGTAGCTGTTCATCTGCTTCTGATGAGTTGTCCTCTGGTGTGGGCCTGGGGGATATGTCATAACAATCCCATATACTACATAATATTTAACATCATGAGGTGCTGTTGTAAAATACCTTTCCAATAAATAGCCTCTGATAATTACAAGAATTGTGGATTTTAAATGACAGTATGTCTTTTTAAATGCTCTCTTCATAATTTCAAATAAAATCCATATAATCTTAATATATCTAATTATTATAACAAGTACTGCACAGTTTGATAGGAAAGCACTGCTACTATGTAAAAATAACTGTAAATGTTAGGTTAGTTGGCACTAGAAAAGATATGGTTCTGATACTTCTCCTCACACGTACAATAATATGAATGTAACACTATTCAAAACTATATAATTGTCTAAAAACAGTAATGCTGAATGATGTTAAAAAGACAGCAGGTGGCCGTGTGTGAGGATATGCCAGTTAAAGCAAAAAGAATATGAAGTGTATAGCCTGAGGTTAAAAATTCTTCGCTGCCTTATTTATGATACTGTACTTACTCAGTTATAGTCCTTTTTTTCTTGTTATATGGTGACCTCCCCATTTGTGCTGATATATTTATCTTTTCTGTTTTCCAGGGATTGCAGTAAGGTCTTTACTTCTTGAGCAGAAATAAGCAAATCTTCCAGCAGACTTGGAGCTTTTCATGAATACGGCATCAGAGCAACCAGACTCATATCCAGAGCTCTGGGATGAAAAGCTGGTTGTCGACATTACAGACAGAGAACTGATGACTGACTGGATTGATGCCTGAGATCCTCTGGCTGATGATGTTTCAGATCTGTTCTCAGTGCTTCAACTGGTATGACAGAAACAACTTACAACTCAATGTCAACAAAACAAAAGAAATAACTGTAGACTTCAGGAAACAACACCCAACACACACCCCACACACAATCAATGGCAGTACCGTGGAGTCTGGGAGTGCACATCACAGATGACCTCACATGGACCACCAACACCACCTCCCTGGTCAAGAAAGCACAGACACGCCTTCACTTTCTGCGCAGAATGAGGAGAGCTGATCTCCCCACTTCTGCACTCACCACCTTCTACAGGGGTGCTACTGAGAGCATCCTTACCAGCTACCTCTCCATCTGGCACGGCAGTTGCTCAGCTGCAGACAAGAAGGCTCTACAGAGGGTGGTGAGGACTGCTGAAAAGATCATCAGATCACCCCAACCAGCCATTCAGAACTTATACACATCACACTGTTCCAAGAGAGCCATCAATATCATCAAGGACACCACCCACCCAGCACACAAACTGTTCTCCCTCTTACCATCTGGAAAGCGCTACCGTAGCATGTGGTGCCACACAAATAGACTAACTAACAGCTTCTTCCCACAAGCCATCAGGCTAATAAACACAATAAAGAAGATTCCATGAACATTCCATGAACATGTTACTGACATCCAAAAACAATCTCACACACACTGATGTCCATGCTGCTTTCACACTTGCACTTTACATGCTGCTTTCACACTTGCACTTACGAATTGCACCTTCACTTATTGCACCTTACATATTGCACCTTCAACCTACACTAGTTACCAAGAAGAGCTACCTTGAACTTTCCTTCTTGCTGGAAGCGACTTGTATGTCGTATGTCTTATGTCTATTTATTGTGGATGTCTGTGTACACTTCATGTCCATGAGTGTAGCTGTGTGTTTTTGTGCGTGTGTGTGTGTGTGTGTGTGTGCATGTTTCTAGTTTAAATTGCACATTTGGTGTATGGTGAAACACAATTTCAGTCCTCTGTGTGATGCCTGTTACATAGTGAATTGACAATAAAGTATACTTTGACTTTACTTTGACTTTGACTTTGACAGTGCTCACTGAAAGGACACAAAGGAGATTAATCATTTAATAGAAAAAGAAATATCAGATTAGAAAAATATTAGGAAATCATTGCAGTAATGAATCTTATTTTTGAAACACATATGTGACAATATGGGTGTCTTCAGGTTTGAGTAAGTTCTGTTATAAGACAAATGATTTGATTTTGTAACAAAACATAGCATCAGGTCCAGAATGAATAAGCCTAAGTATATGATGTATATGTCCACAGTATATGTATAAGTATTAGTACAGTATACAGTGCATCCGGAAAGTATTCACAGCGCTTCACTCTTTCCATATTTTGTTATGTTACAGCCTTATTCCAAAATGGATTCAATTCATTTTTTTTCCTCACAATTCTACACACAACACCCCATAATGACAACATGAAAAAAGTTTTGAGATTTTTGCAAATTTATTAAAAATAAAAAAAACTAAGAAACCACATGTACATAAGTATTCACAGCCTTTGCTCAATACTTTGTTGATGCACCTTTGGCAGCAATTACAGCCTCAAGTCTTTTTGAATATGATGCCACAAGCTTGGCACACCTATCTTTGGGCAGTTTTGCCCATTCCTCTTTGCAGCACCTCTCAAGCTCCATCAAGTTGGATGGGAAGCGTCGGTGCACAGCCATTTTCAGATCTCTCCAGAGATGTTCAATCGGATTCAAGTCTGGGCTCTGGCTGGGCCACTCAAGGACATTCACAGAGTTGTCCTGAAGCCACTCCTTTGATATCTTGGCTGTGTGCTTAGGGACGTTGTCCTGCTGAAAGATGAACCGTCGCCCCAGTCTGAGGCCAAGAGCACCCTGGAGCATGTTTTCATCCAGGAGGTCTCTGTACATTGCTGCATTCATCTTTCCCTCTATCTTGACTAGTCTCCCAGTTCCGGCCGCTGAAAAACATCCCCACAGCATGATGCTGCCACCACCATGCTTCACTGTAGGGATGGTATTGGCCTGGTGATGAGCAGTGCCTGGTTTCCTCCAAACATGACGCCTGCCATTCATGCCAAAGAGTTCAATCTTTGTCTCATCAGACCAGAGAATTTTGTTTCTCATGGTCTGAGAGTCCTTCAGGTGTCTTTTGGCAAACTCCAGGCAGGCTGCCATGTGCCATGGTTGTCCTTCTGAAAGGTTCTCCTCTCTCCACAGAGGAACGCTGGAGCTCTGACAGAGTGACCATCGGGTTCTTAGTCACCTCGATGACTAAGGCCCATCTCCCCAGATTGCTAGTTTAGATGGCTGGCCAGCTCTAGAAAGAGTCCTGGTGGTTCCGAACTTCTTCCATTTACGGATGATGGAGGCTACTGTGCTCATTGGGACCTTCAAAACAGCAGAAATTTTTCTGTACCCTTCCCCGGATTTGTGCCTCGAGACAATCCTGTCTCGGAGGCCTACAGACAATTCCTTTGACTTCATGTTTGATTTGTGCTCTGACATGCACTGTCAACTGTGGGACCTTATGTAGACAGGTGTGTGCCTTTCCAAATCATGTCCAATCAACTGAATTTACCACAATTGGCCTCCAATTAAGCTGTAGAAACATCTCAAGGATGATCAGTGGAAACAGGATGCACCTGAGCTCAATTTTGAGCTTCATGGCAAACGCTGTGAATACTTATGTACATGTGGTTTCTTAGTTTTTTTATTTTTAATAAATTTGCAAAAATCTCAAAAAGACTTTTTTCACGTTGTCATTATGGGGTGTTGTGTATAGAATTGTGAGGAAAAAAATGAATTGAATCCATTTTGGAATAAGGCTGTAACATAACAAAATATGGAAAGAGTGAAGCGCTGTGAATACTTTCCGGATGCACTGTATGTCCACAGTTGTGTGTGCACTACACTGTACAGCATATCAATTGTCCTTAGTACTAACTAGTGCTATAACTAACTAGTGTTATTAAGTGGTGGCTAGTCTTAGTCCTAATATCAGTGTGTAAACCCTTACTATTAGGAGGAATGAGCTGGTAGCTGTCAGCCCGCTTGGCAGCGGTCAGTGTTCCCACTTCTGGTGAAATTACTAACTGCAACAATTTCCCATGATTCAGCAAACAAATCTTCAATCTTCTCAAGAAGCTCTTTGACTTGGGCACTGTCACCGCTTTGTTTATTGTTAAGGACATGATATCTGTTCCCACATTTGTCAAGAAGATGTTTCAGATGGTGCCCTTCACTCTCAATGTGTTGTTCAATGGTTGTGCCTCTGCAAGTGAACAATATGAAGACATGCTGCCATACTTTAGGAGTCTTCATATATGGCAGATGCTGTTCCAAAGCTCTTGTCTTCTTCTCTGTGAATGCTATATCTACACAAATCACTAGTAGAATAGCATGAGGTCCAGGACTACACTGGGACAAACCTAAAACTATTTCTTTGGTTATATCAGAGGTTTGGTCATCTGGTCGTTTCTCCACCATCCTGGGTGTTTCACCAAAGTGACGTGTCTCCCTGCTATGTCCGCTTCTCTCTTCACACACTGAGTTGTGCTGTTTGAGTCAAACTCTTCCTTACCCAGGATGGTGTTTCCTGCTGATCTCTTCCCTGCTCCTGCATGTCCTAGCAGCATAATCCTAACATCTGAGAGATGGTAAGCATCGCTTATTGCTTATAAGCACCGCTAATGCTTTTGTGGAAACTTATTACCACTAACATTTAAATTTTTTTATTTAAAAACTTTTGTTTTCCCAAGAATAAATAGCTTTCAAACTAACTCAAAAGCTTTGATTGTTACCTCAAAATGTTTGAGTTTTCCTTCACTCTCATGATATTTTGCAATATACTGAAACTTTTAGAATTTGTGACACTTTTTAATTTTTATTTTTTTACAATGCTCGTTGCATTGATATATCAATGTAATAAGGACACTTGCCCTATTGTTGAGTTAAAACCACTTGCCTATTCCTCAGATGAATTCTGACCAAAGGTGTACAGCAAGTAACAACTAATTCTGAATCAACTCAAAACATTTAAGTCTAAACAACTCTGGTGTGCTGGAGGAGGAGCTGAAATTGAATCCCATAATAATAAAATACTGAAACATACAGTGGCTAAATATCATATAATCCTGTGTTGGGTTGGTTAAGGGAAGGTTAAATGCACTTTCTGATGACAGCTGATGCATTATAGTATCTTTTTATTATCATTTTGTGGTTTTGCCATGTGATATGAGTTAATTAATAATAATTAAAAAAACAAAAAAACCCAAATGTCTTCTTGACCCCTCTCCCTCTTTTTGCAGTGCACTCAATGTAAACTAGATTTCATTAGCTAGTTGGAAAAGAAAGTGGAGGACCAATGTTTTCGTTTTGATTTTCTTGGGCAGAAAATAAAACTTCAGTGCAGTACTCATTTTGGGTCAACCTTTACAGTAACAACAACAACACCGGTTACACATGCAAAGAGACAAAACAAGAAGACAGCATTCTCCAGAATGACACACATACAGCAGGACATTGTAAAATCCCTCCTCCCAAGAAACAGTCATCTAGAGCCGTCTACAGGGCAGAGATGGTACAGTAAATCTGGGACAAAACCAAAAGTGAAAGTTTAAACAGGAACAGACACCATTTCATGCTGTGAAAATGGCTGAGCAACTGAAGGTTTTTGAGAAGTATTTGTGCTGCCATGTCTGTTCTGAGACTTTTAAGGACCCAGTGTCTCTTCGCTGTAATCACAGCTTTTGTCAGACGTGTCTTTCTACATTCTGGAAACAAGCCAAAAACAGGAACTGCCCAGTGTGTAAGAGAAAGTCGTCTATGGACGAACCAGCCATTAATTTCACCCTGAAGGAACTGGCTGACTCCTTTGCTGGACGCCTTAAACTGGATAAAAACCCAGATGAAAGAGGAGAGGTGGTGTGCAGTAAACACACAAAAACACCAGCATGGTTCTGTGTGGATGAGAACAGAGCTGTGTGTGACGACTGCCAGAACCCCACACAGCACTCTGGTCACAAAGTCATACCCATAGAGGAGGCTGTCCAGGACATGAAGGTAAGACAAGAATAATAGGGAGCTGGGTAGCAATATGAATGTGTGAACTTATATGGTTTACATGTAGGTAAATGGAGTGAACTGAATTTGGCCAACCTGATGAATGAGAACATTTGCATATTTAAGTGTGCTTACTAGTATATATTTCAGTGCAGAAACTGGGCTTTAGGACTTATGTTAACTCTATGTAACTTGACGCACTTGATATTTTTCCTGTTTTTCCCTTGTCTCACAAGTGCTCTGTGACCTTGTACTTTGAACAGTCATAGAACAGAAGCAGACGCATAGCAGAATTGCAGACATATTGGTAGGAAGTGATTGAAGGATAATGATTTTTGTTGTGGATTGTACATGTAAGTTTGTTCAATTTTGTAAACCCGGTGACCTCAACGGTACCTCAGCCAATTATATATTAAAGAAGATAACATCTAAATTTTACATCATATTACATTTGCCAGTTGCTTTCATTGAAAATGTGTTTAAAGTCAATGCCACAAATTGAGAGCCACAATACAATGTGGAGTTGAGCATAGGAGTGCACAAAAACTATGGTCATTTCATTATAATTACTTGAGTGTTTTTTAGTAGGGATAACATTTCTAAGTAGTTGTAACATGAATGCATGAATACAACTGCAACACAGACATTGTGTGTACCTACTGTACACTACTATACAATATTTTCCATTTCCATTTTTAAAGTTGAAAAGAAATCTCATAGCAAAGACAAATCTTTATTAACGATTTGAACATTTTTTCTTTTTAACCAGGGGAAACTAAAGTCAGACCTGGAAAAATTGCAGACAAGTCTGCAGAAATGCACAGATACTGAAAAGGTTTATAAGGACATGGTGCAACATACAAAGGTGAGTACTTTACATGACACTTATTTACACACTTAAACACTTGTTATCTATTGCTGCCTGCTTTGCCTTTACATGTCACATTTTTATCCCTGTTTACAGAGCCAGCTAGCTTCTACAGAGAGAGAGATAAAAGAGGTGTTTGAGCAGCTTCATCAGTTCCTGAGAGAGGAAGAGGAGGCCCGACTGACTGCACTAAAGGAGGAAGAGGAGCAGAAAGGGAAGATGATTGACAGAGAAATAAAGACCCTTCAGGAGCAGATTCAGGCTTTAAAGGACTCTATTCAATATGTGGAAAATGACCTGAAACAGGACAGTGTGCCCTTTCTCAAGGTAATCATAGTACTGTCATTGTTTATCTATATAGTAATGCAATCACCTACTTTACTTTACTATATTTCTACAATTTGATCAATATTTTTGTTTTATATTTTAGACGTATCAGCACACAAAGAAAAGGTAAGTCATCATCAGTCATCATTGCCCTTCATCTATTCTGTTGACTGACTCCTGTCCTGTCTGTGATTATAGAGCCCAGTGCATCCTGCAGGACCCCAAGCTGCTCTCAAGGGCTCTAATAGATGTAGCCAAGCACCTGGGCAACCTTAAGTACAGAGTCTGTGAGAAGCTGGTGGAGACTTCAGAATACTGTGAGTACTTGTTGCAGGTATTCTCTAAAAGACCTGAATAGGGCTCTAGGCCCGGTCCAATGACAGCGGTCCTGTTGTCTCATAGCAGTGTTGTTGAGCATAGTGTTCAAACTTTGCTTTCATTTAAAAAGACACATTTTGCAACAATCACAGCATTGTGGACATCAGACATTCAAGCTAGTTTTTACAGGTAATCCAAATCCATAATTCACCCCATGCTTTCAGGAACAACTCCCATGAAATAGATTAGCTTGTTAGACTCTTCCTTCATAGTATACATTCACAAAAGGCCTCTCCCACAAAAGTGCTATAATGTTTAGACAGTAACTGTGTTGGCGCCTCCAATCAGAATTCCATCAGGTATCAGAAATCTGCTTGCTGCTTTTTATTTCCCTGGTGCTGGAATTGTTTGTGTGTATCGAGTCATTATCCTGTTGGACATTGGACTAACAAGGTGTGGTCCCCCACATGGTATGACATGGCTTTGCAAAATTTCTTTACATTTATTCTCTATCTCACAAATGATATTTCCTTGTATGTAGCTAATTGCTGCAAAGGTGATTTTTGAAAGCAAAGTTTGAAAAACACATTCATCAGTTTTGCTATGTTGCCTATTCACACTAATTTCATAAGTTTCCACATGATCCAAAACTTGCATGGTACACACACTGTAGAACATCAAAAAAAAATGTTGTTTAGACTGAGTAGGCTATATTTAGTAATTGTGTGTCATGTCTCCATCACTCGTGACCTTAACAGAGATTAACGTGAAAAACAAAATCAAAAACACGAAACACTAAGTGCCATACTATGAGTACATTGTGATGCTGTTATTATTATTATTACTTCATAAAGTCAGTGTAAATGATTAATGGTACTTGACTACAAATCAAACAAAAGCTGTTACTCATAGTATTTCTTTTTTTTACAGACCCTGTAATCCTTGATCCCAATACTGCAAATGGCTGGAACTGTTTTTCTGACAACCTGACAAGTGTGAAGTACATATCACACAGACAGCTGCCAGACAACCCAGAGCGCTTTATGAACTATTCAATGGTGCTGGGGTCTGAGGGTTTCACCTCAGGCAAACACTGTTGGGAGGTGCAGGTGGGGAGCAAGATTAAATGGAGTTTGGGTGTTGCCAAGGAGTCTGTGGAGAGGAAGGGAGAGACATTCTTATCTGCAAAATATGGGTTCTGGACAATAATAAAGAGCGAAGACAAATACAGCGCAAGTTCAGAGACCCTCTCCCTGAAGACTAAGCCTCAGAGGATCAGAGTGCAGCTGGACTATGAGAGAGGAGAGGTGTCCTTCTACGACCCCAGTGACATGTCTCACATTTATACTTACAAGGACACTTTCAAGGACAAATTGTTCCCATATTTTGGCAGAGGAGCTGATACAAGTGAAACCCATCTAGAGGTCTGTTCTTTTAAGGTATTGATCACAGTGAAAAAAAATTTATAACAATGTCCAAACTAAAAACAATATGAGTACATCATACATGGAAACATTTTTACAAAAACCATTCAAATGTATTAAAGTATTCAAGTACTCAAGTGGTGAACATACATACTGTATGAGCTTGTAAAAGGGATCATAATTTTTGTCCAGAGTCCTTGGTGCATATGTAGTCCATTTCTTGGGAATAGAAACAAGGAACTGTGATTTACCCCACAGATCAGTGGTTATAATTGAATTGAAGGTTAATCATATGGTCAGTTTTGATTATTGTTTTTGAGAAATGAAAAAATATTGTTTTTCTTTTTTTAACAATTAGAATCTGACTGTGAATCCCTCAGATATATGCTTCATGTAAAGGTGTGATTCAATCTATATCCCTGTTGTCCAGGTCACCGAATGCTGTCGGTAGGGAGAGGAACACTGTCTTTCTTTATACTTATATATATATATATATATATATATATATATATACACATTTATGTATGCACAAATGACATTTGCTCACTGATGTGTGAACCTGGCCTAATTCATTTGCTTCCTCTGTCCACAATCATCTCTGCTGAGTGTTATCCCTGCCTCCTTCCGGCAGACTCCTCTCACCCTCCCTTCCTGAGTGGATTGCAACCAACACCACGGGAGCCCCTTCCTAGACGCCCATGCTAGGACAGACTCCCTTTCCCTGAGGCTTTGTGACTGACTGTCCTCACGCACTGTCAAATGGACCCTTATTGTTAACCCCATGACCCATCTTACTCCTTAACACTATGTATGGCCACTGCTACACTGTCCAGCCATAATTCCTGATAACCATCTATGGACTGACTACCATGTAATGTAAAGTGGGATAATACTCTGTAACTGTTATGAACCTTAGCTAAAACCATAGACAACTTGTAGTCCATCATGGTTACTACTGATTGTAATTTTCCCCCTGGCAGTTGGGTTAGCCCCTTGAGTCGTGGATTTGCCCAAGGTTTCTTTCTAGACTAACTAAACATAATGGAGTTTTTCCTTGCCCCTGTTGCTCTTGGGTGCTCCTTCTGTAAAGCGCCATGAGACAATACTATTGTAAAAGGCGCTGTATAAATACAACTGAATTGAACTGAACACCATTTACATCATCCATCATCTGTTATTCTGTTGTATATATACACACACACACACACAGGTATGAGTGTTTTGTGATGGTTTATCACATCCAGACTTGTTTCCAAATTCCAAATAGAACTGCACTTAATAGGCACTTGACAGGCCTATTTATTGCAAAGCAACCCACTTGCTGATTTTGTTACACGCAGAAAGTAGTAACACAAATTCGTAACATTGTTACGATACAACATAACACAATGTAACCTTCATAGTTGAGATGATAAAAATAAATATTTAAAAACACCTCATTCAGAGCCTCATTCATCAGATTCCTAGCTGTCGCAGTTTCTGCATTTCTCTTTACAATTTTCATAAAAGTAATGCGATTCACCTTCACTGTTGTTACAATAAAATACACTCCATTCTAACCCATTTAAATTATAACATTAGGACCTATTTACAACCTACCCATACTCCATACCTTACCAAAATCCACCAGAACAACTTTCATGGAAGACAGAGGGCAACGCAGACATCACTCCACCACTGCAGTTTCTTCCAGCAAGAGAGCCTTGGTGTGCAGCTGAGGGCAGATGATGCTGGAAGCCCTCTGCTGCAAAACCAACAAGCAAGATACCAGTAACATCACTACAGATGCCAAGTGCAGATGGCACTATTTTCATATACTTTTGGGCACACTTTTGGAACTTGGTGCCTCCGACTACAGACTGGAACTGGGAGCAGAGAGACATAGTGACACCAGTTGTGTTGGACAACTTTGGTACTTAAGTACACAAAAATACATTATGCAAGCACAACACTAGTGCATTATATTACATATATTGCCACTGTCAGGCCGAGGTCCGGAGGACCCAGGCCGCTGGAGTGCTAGATGAGTTACTAGCTCACTGAGCTAATGAGGCGACTCAAGTACAGAGGGAACTTAGAGTTGAGAATTTATTGACAAAAAAACTTTGGAACGCTGAGAAGATTACAAGGCAAAGAAGAAGGCAAGAGAACAAATCCAAGGAATAGTACAGCACAGTACAGGGAGAAATCAAAAATAGAAACTTAGTCCAGAGAAGGCAATCCAACACAAAAGGCAATGGTAAAGCATAACAGCAAGGCAAAAACAAGGGTACACTCAACAGCAAGACCACAAAGACTCAGTGAAGGGCAACACAAAAGAACCAATATAAATACACAGACTACATCATGTGACACCTTAATTGATACAATTCAGGCAGGCAATCAGGAAACAGTGGGGAAACCAAGGCAGTCAGAGCATGATCACATGACAGTAGAGACAAAGACACCAGACAAAGAGGAACATTGGCACAATATCGACCCCTAGAGGCCAAAACAGTCTTTGAATCCTAACAGTCACACTGATTGTATCACTGTATCTAATTAGGTAGATAAACTGTCTTTTAGGGATTCCTTTCTTTGCAGTAGCATGCAGAGAATTGGGGACAGGTAGATGCAGTGCCCAGTGGGCCTTTGTTTGACAGATGGACCAGTGACAGGGGGAGACGGATGTCACATTTATGCATTTTATGCATTTAGCAGATGCTTTTATCCAAAACGACTTACATTTGTTAACTATCAATTACCTCAGGTCCAGTCTCCCCTAGAGCAAATTAGGGTTAGGTGCCTTGCTAAAGGGCACAACAGTGGCAGTCACATTCGATCCCACAGTTTCCAGGCTACCAGCATGCTGCCAGGTTCGTTAACTGCTATGCTACCATTGTCCATGTTACAGGTGCGATACACCCATCTAATCAATATTCATTTGAAAGGGCCGCTGACTCCAGACAAAATATAGTTAGTCATATTAATATATAGACATAGTTAGTCTGATTTATTTTACAAAATGTAGTGAAACTATACAAATGTGTATACTATTTTCAAATGCTCCCCTATTTATGTTATGTTAAATATATTATAACCATATGTGTCACTTTTGTTTAGATGTTTTTAGGTAGATGAAATACTTGAAAATGTCATGGTTTATCAGAATACCTCAAAGTGTCTGACAGGCCCTGGACATAGATTTGTAAAATAGCTGCTTTGGCAGTATTGCCACTATATGATTCGAGATGTACCCTGTATACTATACTATACTATACTAGCAAAACTAACAAACATTTCACTCCACTCGGCTATGAAGCAGATCATTCAATCATGCAGTCCTTCATGATGATGTAACAGCAGTGATCCTACTCTATCTGTCAAATTAGGTGTTCATGTAACACTTGTCCATCCTTACTGCCGTTTACTTTGGGCAAGCTTAGGGATGCCTGTGTTGAAGAAGCTGTCAAAACAAGTGGTTGTTATCCCCAGCCCTGCAAGAGCAACATATAAAATGGGGATGAATAACACACATCAGACAAGTAACATCAAAATTGACAAACATAACTCATTAATGAGTCAATGTCCATGCTGGGATATAAATAGATCTTTTGCTGCTGACACACTTTTACTACTTGACACACTTGAATGGGCTCTGTGTATGGCATACAAAAAGTCTCTGAAGGACTTTTGTCCAGGGTGGTTGACCGTTTCCGGTAATTAGCTTTTACATTGGTAAACAATTGTAAAGAGGCTATAGCTACGAGCTAACAACGAAATGAACCCTCAACTGGCAAGGAACATTAGTTAGGCTTAAATTTGGATAGTAAACATCACAGTAGTAAACCAGTAAACTACTAAAACTACACTATACCACTAATACTTATGTTTAATATCAATCTAGCCTACCATACATCACAAAAATAGACGTGGAAAAGACTGGAAAAGAGTGACCATCCTGAATGTCTACCATGCACAGAGCCCATATCAGTAAATTAACTGAATTCTCTGATATCAAAATAAAACATGGGCTAATAGGGCTGCAGAACCCCCATCCAATCATCGTGGACACTTTGCAGCTCACAAACAGACTGACAGTATCAAACTGTAAATCAAAATGTTAACAAGCATGATGTGTTCCTGTGCTTAGAAGGCACACATGGCTGTGAAGGGAGGTATGAAGGAAGTGGGTAGGACATTTTTATTGTGTATTTTCATAAATGTAGCCTATTTCTACCACGTTTTTCAACAATTTCCATATCCCACCTTTAAAATATCTCATACATTTAAAATATAAAATATATTAGGCCTGTTTCTGTTTCAAAAAGTAAAACTGTTTATTATTCCCTTACATGACTTTGTGTTTGTATGCCATGTATTTACAGTATCTCATCATCAGACACACTGTTATCAATACCTAAAGGAGACAAACAATAAAAGACACCTGCATTCAGTTCAAGAAATCATGAAATTGTTCCTCACATTTATCTGGATGCTTAAAATGGTGTTCGTTGTGGGATTTCTTGATAGAATAGAACCAAGTGCCTTCACTTGGGGAGCCATGATGCAGGTGGTAGTGGACCATGTCAGAGATCACATATCCACAGATGATCCCCAATAACAGAGATAAGTCCAAGCCTTCTGGTAACAGGAATCTCAGCACCAGGAAGAAAATCATCATCATAGTAGCGGACAGAGCAGGAGGGAAGACTAGTCGTGAATCATCATGTGGATTCTGTAAAAAAGTAGACGCCAGTATTCATTTGGATGTCCTTGGATGACCTTGGCCTTAAAGGCACTGTTGGTACAAACACTGAATGCACTGTAGAGTTTAGATGGGGATTTAAAAAAAAAGTTTAATACATCAAGGAGGAAGTTAGTAGACTAAACAAAATTTTAATAGTTCAAGTCTTCATTCATGATTAATTACCATGATGAAGTTAATAAATAAAATATGGTTCTATGGAGTATCACATAAAGGTGCATTGGACCTTATGGTGTTGTCCATGCAGCATGAAGTGAAGTGTAATCAAGTAGTAGTTATGTGCTGGCGGATGGCGATGAAACAGGCGATGGATGCAGTAACTCAAGAACAACCAGAGAACTAACCCCACCAAGGCGAGGATCAAACGGATACTTAAGTCTGAGATTGGAGATTGACAGGGACACAGAGAGAGAGAGAGAGAGAGAGAAAAGGACATGAATAAATCAAGTAGCTCAAAGAATGTGAGCAATGGCTAATTAATCATACAGCCATAAACATGTGGATATTTTATTTAAATGAGACTGAATAGATATACCAAAAATGCTTGCATCAAAAGGTTTCAATAGCTATGACTGAGACCGGGTTTGTATATTTATGCAATTATTTTTACAGCCTAAAATAAACACTAAGTTAAGAGCAGTTATTTGTGTCTAAGCATGTGTTTTTATGTGTGTGTGTGTGTGTGTGTGTGTGTGTCTGTGTATACATGCGTGCATGTGTGTGTGACTGGGTTCCTAAGAGTAATCATAATGATAGCCTCACCTGAGGCCCTGGAGAAAATTGTCCACTGTAGATAGATAAGCCATAATGCTACTGGCACCCATAGGAGAGGAATCCACCTACACACAAATACGCAGTTGCAGAACTACAACATTTTTACAGAAGCTATTCAATGGACAGTATTTAGATGACATTTTGGACAAAATATGCAATTACACTCATAACATATGAGTGAAACAGGACCTGTTCGTCAAGTGAACAAGACTACTCCCAAAATTATTCCTTAAGTGCATTACTGACATGTTACATGACATACTGCTATGCCATTAGGCATTGTTTCCTGTCTGATGTACATTAACACAGTATGCTGTATGTGGAAGTGATTTCAACAATACCATGCAGCTTTGGTTGTGGCCTCCACAAAGTCAGACTCAAACAGGCGTATGGGCCGCTCTACAGGTTTGTGCACCCATGCATCATACTTCTCCCCAAGGTGGCCCACTTGCCATGCCAAAGGCTTATCCCAATCTACCAGATCCTACAGAAACACACACATTCACCAAGTGAATCTCATTTAGTGGATCTACTGGTGATTTTCGATATTGTACAAAATAGTATTCTAGACTGCTCTTAATTTGCTTCCCTCTCAGTCTTACCTCTTCTAGTTCAAATGTAGCTGATCTTGTCCATTCATCCTTGATTTGGAGGTGGTAAATATATGCAAATAGCAACACAGAGATAAAATAGCAATTAGCATCACACACACATACAGAGAGAGAGAGAGAGAGAGAGAGAGAGAGAGAGAGAGAGAGAGAGAGAGAGCGGGAGGGGCGGGGTATCCTTGTTTAGTTCCAAAAAACTACAAACCATTTGACAAACAGTGCACCTTTTACATTTTCAGAATGCAGAAAAATCTGTTTTTCCCCATTATTATTAGAAATGCTCCAAAGTGACACTCATGTCAGTCAAAATGCATTACATAGGATCTCTGTTGAATAAAGCCTTTCCCCCCAAAATATGTAGGTATTAGTTATTTGCTTGAGTCATTGCATACAAGAGTGTTGAACCATCATCTATGTAGTTCAATTTAATAATTTCTATTATTCTTTGTGAAGAATTGCTGTACTGTAGATCTGGTGTGTGTGTGTGTGTGTGCTTTTTTATTTGCTGAACAATGAATTACATGGTTTAGCAAAAAAGTACAGAATGAACAGCAGCCTACTATAAAATTACAGTAAATATGAATCCTGTGTGATCTCTTACAGTCTCCAAAAAATGCAGTAATGTGCAATACATTCATATAACTCTTGAAACTGATATACTGCATGTTACACAGGAAAACTACAGCCTTTTACATTTTTCTCAGCTCATTAAATCTCAGATCAAAATAGCAATTCTCATATAGCTACTACTTCAACCTCCACAACCTTTAGCCACTTGAACATCAGAAATGCAATTTGTCATTAGCCTATTTCAGACGACCAGGGAATGCTTTACAAATCCATGAAACTTCTTGTATGGGTTGCAAAGTGGTCTAGCCCATTTTTCCAGCATCATAATGAGTTACATGAATTGCATTATATTGACAACATGGCTGATATCATTTGGACTCTGTTGTTCATAAACATAAATTGCACACAGAAAGGCAATTCATTTTCCATATTTGCTTTTGAGAATGTTTTGAAATACATTTACTGCTGTGGATGTTTAGGGGGATGCTTTGAAAATGTTAACATTCTCTGGTGGTTTAAATACTGCTTTCAGGGCTGACAAACCTGAATGCTAACACAAAAGAAGAAAGGTAGAGTAGGCTGTAAAGGATGCACTCTGTGCGTGTGTGTGTATGTGTGTGTGTAGATTGGGTGTTTTCATTTTTTCTCCTCTTTGCTTTATGCTTTACACATTTCCATCCTATAATCTAAATTCATAAAACTGCAAAACATTTCTTGTAGTTAAAGCCAGTGCTGCTGCCGTCTTGTTTTTGTTTATCATTTATGTCCAAAGCATGGACCATACATTGTATTTGAACCAAATACAAAACAAAACACAACAGGGCCATTGCTCACCCTTCACCCTTCAGTGACCCTGTGAATCTTCAGAAGAAACCCACGAGATTGACTGATGGCTGCATTCACCCCATTTCCATTTGCAGGAGATTTAAACTTCCTTTCTTACAACTGTGGAGATTCTCATTCATCCAAGTCATGGTAGTCTTATAACTGAAGACCTTGACTTCCTTACTTACGCAAAGTCAAGCTCCGGCATTTCACAGCTTACCTACCTCCTCACTAATCACTCTTAAGCTCATATTATCTGTGCAGTCTGTCAGTTGTCAGTGTATCAGGTCTATCAGTTTTTTTACAATGTTCTAAGAAAATGCTGAGTTTGCAAATTGTGAGAAGTTATTTGGTGAATGTTACACATGTGTTAACATTTGCGTGTTAGAAACTGCTTAATCATTTACACTACCTCGAAATACTCAAGATTTAATTAATGCTTTACATGGATAGGCCTTTTGTCAGTCATTATAGTAAACAGTAGTGTGAATTTTTATTAGATAAGCTGTTGCCTTTGGAAGTGAGTGATGAAATATGTTGACAGTCAAATGTCAGTTTCATAATTGCAAAGGGTAGGCTACAAGACCATTTAGGGAGCTGGGGTGTAACCTGCTGAGCCTTTTAATTTGGTGTGAGTGTTCAGTGTCTGACTGTGCTGTGTATATTTTTAAAGGCCTGAAGAGGGAACTACCTCAAGTCCTAGATTTGGTTGAGTTATATTATTCTGATATTCTGGTTGGGTATATATTATTTAGTTTTGCCCCTTTCGTGACATGAAGAAGTGTATATGCAGTTGTATATTATGTGTTCTCTCATGTCTTACCTGTGGAGATCTTGACGGAATTGTAGGGTCTGAGAAGTCAGGCCTACCTGTATCTGTACCTTTACGTTGCAAAGCAAAATAGTCCGCAAGTTCTTTCAGAGAAAAGTTGACACCTATTTTCCTCGAAATCTTTCTTCTACAGAGTGGGCAGTTCTTGACACTCTGTTTTCTACAGAATTCAGACAGACAGGACTGACAGAAGTTATGGTTACATCCAAGTGACACTGGGTCTCTCAAAGTCTTTCCGCAAACATTACAACATAGAAAAGCCTGAAGAATGTCGTCAAGTCGTTGTTGTTCCGCCATCTTTTCTCTTCTTAGTTTTACTAGAGTGGACAACAGGTTTAGTCTTCTTTAGTTATTATACAAGACGAATTTGGATGTGCCATTATCTTATGTTTAAACATTTTACATAGTCAAACAAACGCATTCATGAGTACATATCCCACAATAATCCTTGTTTCCCGACGGTCCTTGCTACCGAACAAGTAGACAAATCTTGCGCATGTTGTTACACTTTCACTCAACTTGCATGGGCAGGTAACGCACCAGGCCACACCCTCCTTCCCTACACACACACACACACACCGACGGCTACTCCTCAAACTCTTACTAACTCTACTGCTTGGTTACTTAAATATTGTTGAATCTTTTCTGTAGGTAAATTTAAATGCGTAATTGACTAAACAATTTGAATTAGAATGGTGTTTAGATAATACCTACATATACACAAGCGCCCCAATGGTCTAACAGGGCTATTTTACGCACGTTAGTTCCCCTGGTGGCGAACTTGTTAACTTTCATATAGCGTTTCGCTTTCGTTTCTAATGAAAGGGCAGAAAGTGTAAACAGACAATAAGTTGATGTTAGGTCGCAACCGGATAGAATAGAATAGAGGATAGTAGAGGAAGAGGATAGTAGAAAAATGATCGCCTCATCTGTCTTGACCATTCTTTGTCAAAACCAAGGGTGCTTAGAGTACAGGAAGCTTAACCAAATCCTATGTCGAAAAACAGCAGTCGCAGAACATGTTCTGTTAAGGGAACTCCTTGATGAAAGTAAATTTCTCTTAATTTACAGTGAAGACAAGTCTCACGATTCTATCGGGCTGGTTATCGCTAAAACAGCGTTGCGAGTTTGCCAAACTCAAAATTGTCTTCACTGTGAAAATTTCTTACACTTGTGTAGATATTTCGTCTGTGGAAAATGTCGATTCGGGTAAGTTACAGTTTCTTTCTCTCTCACAATATTAATAATAACAATAATAATATAATTAATTCGGATTGATCACTCTTTTCAAGTTTAAGATAGTTACGCTTTTTTCACAAATGTGTCACGTATTTGTGAGTTTACAGGGACAAATGCAAGAATCCACATAGCCTGGATTCGCAGACTAATCGTGCACTTCTGCGGAAGATGGGTTTGAGTGACATGGGTACCGGGGAGTTATGTTCCCTCCTCCTACAGAACGATCCGTACCTGCTGCCCGAGGTCAGTGCTTAGCCAAGAATGCCAGCATCCAAAGGTCGAGTAACATAACTAATATTAATTCACAGCGACATACAACTAGAGCATGTTAGAAGAGCATGTTATTTAAGGGGGTCCGCACGCATCGCATGCGTCATTTAAAGGTGTAATCTTTGATTAAAATGGCTTTCCATCCCCTGTTCAGTATTTATGGATTTATGGCGGAGCCAAAGCAGGTGCCCCCCTGATGTTACACATGCATGTGTGTATGTTTGTGGTTTGGCACTTATTCACTTATGTTGTGTCATTTAGACATGCACAAAAGATAGGCTACACATTTTCATAGCTTTATTTGTGAATTTACTTCACATGTACAAGACATACAAAGGAATGCAAAATTTCATTCCCCACTCCCACTGTGGTGGGGAGAGCAAGAGGTCACTGCATCAGGCATCAGGAGAGCAAGAGGTCACTGCACCAGGTAGAGACAACAGTGCCTTTGGGGGGTGGGGAAGGGAGGCGAGAGCGTCTCCCTGCCTTGTTCTCCAGGGGAGTTGTTTTCCAGCGACGGCCTTGGCCGAGGCCTGCACTGATTACGGAGGCTGTAAGCATATAGGATTGGGGATGTTTGGGTTTTATGGCGAGAAGCTTTTAATTTTCAAACCTCTCTATGTCCATACTGGGCTCCGATTTTGGCCAAATCCTTTTGTAAAGCAGTGAGTTTCTCCATGATGGTATCTATTGCCTTGAGTTTCTCCATGATGTAATCCATTTTGTGGTCCACAGCCACAGTCTGAGTGCCCACAGTGCCCACAGCTCTGCCCACTCAACCATGACGGGCAGCTGAGTGGGGCTTTTGACAGCTGTTGCCGTCTTTTTCATTTTTCAGTAAATCAGGCCAATGCCTAATCCAATCAGCAAGAGACCTGTAATCATGGTTCCAAATAGGTAGATCTTCAATGTCCTCCACGGAAAGAGCTGCCAGTCACTTGACCCACCACGTCTCCCATCCGTCCATCGTGTAGCCAGCTGCAAACGTTCTGGCAGGACAGTCAGGTTCCTCCGAACCCAAGCTTCTCCTGGAGAAGATGGTGTCAATTGCGTTTAGAGACCAGTTGATCAAATACATGATTTTCAGTTTGGAGAGCAGGGTGGAGAGAATCTCTCAAGACAGATTTAGTCAAGATGAAAGAAGCAAAGCAGGTAAGATATGGGGAGGAAAGGGAGAGGCGACAATCACAATCACAATCACATTTTTTGTCATATTCTGTGGACCAACTAAAATAGCCTTGGCCACCCAATGTACAAAAGTCTAGCTCCACCACTGTATGCACTGTCCTAAGGGGAAAAGGTGGCTAAAGATTAAAAGGCAAAAGGTTTGTCCATTATTTAGGTTTACATATATTTTTTTCACTTTCAGAGATAGCTTATCTATTATCTGTTGTTTTCTTGTGAAATAGCTTTTTTCTTTTCCTGAAATGTCTCTGAAAAATCTCTGTATCTTCATACATTAATCTTTCTACAGATTTGTGCACATTACAACAAAGGCAATGGTATGCATGGCTCCTGCAGGTTTGAGTCAAAATGCACCAGTCTGCATGTGTGCCAGCACTTCCTTTTGGGAGACTGTAAGTTTGGGGCAGCTTGTAAGAGGGCACACACATTTGATGCCAACAGCATGAAGATCCTGAACGGCAGAGGGCTCAGTCATCAGAACATCAGAAACCTTCACCTGATCTACAAGAACAGGCTACTGATCAGCGGAGAGAGACCAGTCTCCATAAAACCTTCCTCCACTAAACCAGGTTGAGTTAACATTCATTTATGTATTGTTGTGTATATACACAACCTAAAACAGGCTGAAATATAAAGGCTCATGTATGTATATCTTACAGCAAACTAGACAGTCTGTCTCAAAGCAACACTTGTGGGGTGGTTGTGGTAGCGGAGTGGTTAAGGAAACTGGCTGTCATGTTAATAGTCTGAAAATTGTGGGTTTGATTCCTGGTTGCCAATCCTGAGTTGCTCTAGGGAAAACTGGCCCTGAACTAAGTGATAGTAGCCAAATGTAAGTTGCTTTGGATAAAACTGTCTGCTAAATGTAAAAATATATCACGCTGAAATTTAACCTTGACATCTTTTTAGTGACCAAGTCTTCTCCAGGACCAAAACTCCCATCCGTGCTCCCAGCTGTCAAAGAGCGGTCTCGACAGACCTCAAGCACATCTATCAGTGAAGCCGACCATAATGAAATCTGCCTGTACTTCATCCACAGAGGATGCAGCTTCAAAGGTGCTGCCATAGTCTTTCAGCTTCATAATGTACATATATGGATGCCAGAAAAACATTAGTCTAGTAAAACATACTGTATGAGGATATATAGAGAAACTATGGCTTTGACTTCATAGTCTTCATTAATCTTTCAGAGAGGTCTGTTTTAGCCGTAACAATGATGTTCTGTTGTTTTGCAGACAAATGTATACGTGTCCACTACAGTCTTCCATACAAATGGCAACTTCTGGACACTGATGGTGAGACATGGAAAGACCTGCAAAATCAGGAGGAGGTTGAGAAAGCCTACTGCAAGCCAGTCAATGACAGCAGCCCAGGGGTCCAACCTGTGAACTTCTTAACCATGACCTGCGGGGGCTTACCTGTCCGGCGCCTGTCCACTGCGTCCTCTGTCACCAAACCGCCCCACTTCCTCCTAACCACCGAGTGGCGCTGGTACTGGAAGGATGACCAGGGAGGCTGGAATGAGTATGGAGTAAAGGTCTGTGACTGACCATAGTTTCAAGGACAGACGGTTTACTTGTAGCACTGAAGGATATTGTTGAAGATTAAACAAGTCACTGTAATCAAACAGATGAGGCAAACAGTCGTTTCGTCCTTCTATACTTATCTGTACACTTTATTCGCAAATACAATAACAAGCAAAAAGCTATCCCTTCCTAAGCTGAACATTGTCTACAGCGCACACAATGTGAAACAATGTTACTTATTTTATCTTACAATCATTTTCATATAGCAGATGCTTTTATCCAAAGCGATTTACATTTGTCAACTATCAATTACATCCGAGAGCAACTTAGGGTTAAATGCCTTACTCAAGGGCACAAAAGGTGGCAGCCAGGATTCAAACATACAGTTTCCAGGTTACTACCACACAAGCCAGGTTTCTTAACCACTACAGCACCACTGCTTGCATTTGTTAAATAAAAAGTATAGTCATTTTTGTGCCCAGGAGTGTTTCTTGTAAACGTGAGAAGATTCTAGATGAATCAAGTTCTATTGACCCATCAGGATGTATAAGCAGAGCTTCTCTTTCTGTGCAGGCCTATGGGCCCGCTGTAGCCACTGTCACCTCCAAAACTCTGGAGAATGCCTACCTGTGTAACGGCGATAGTGAGATGTCCTTTGATGCTAAAGAACAACAGTACAAAATACACCTGAAAGGTAAATATAATGTCATCACATGGTTGGTTCAGAAACATTCATAACCACTCTGTGGTCACACTAGTTTTGTTTTGTATTGCAGAAATGTATCAGCAGAATATAAAATACTCAACCAAGAGAGAGGTACGAAGGCGGCCCATTTTTCAAGATGTGCAGACGAAGCTGAAGAGGTACCCCCGTCCCACTGTGATCAGAGTTAAACTTTTGAGCGTTTAAGAGGATGATATTGCATGTTGTTTGTATCCCTCTGTGGACTTCTGTATGTTCATGAGGCACAGCATTGGATTTTATTATCAATTTTATGTGTTGATAATATTATGGACACAGAACTTAGGTAAACTCTGCACGCATCTGCACTTTGCATTCATTTATTCTCTGCATTTCGCCTCCAGTGATTCCTCTGAGACATCCAGCTCCTCCTCGGCAGATGTGCCACCTCACTGGGATCAAAAAGCACAGAGCAACGGCTCCTACCAGGTGACTGAACTTGCACTGATGAGGAATATTCAAATGACTCACATCTTCTCAACACCTTCTGTTGTACTCTCCTTGTGGGCCAGATGTAATTTTAGCACTATTGCACCAGCTCACTGTTTGTACATGGGAAGATCTTTCTGAAATCTTGATGAAAGGGTAAAAGAAAGTTGTGTTTCCTTTCTAAAGCTTGAACCCTTGGCTGAAAGCACCATGCAACCTTTATCACAGCATTGTTCTGTTTGAATCAACACTACAGGCATTTGGGCTGCTGGATTATGGAAAACTTGTAATCAATAATAATTGATCTGATCTAACAATCTACAATCTAACATGATTATTTATTAACTCACACCTTCATGTTTGTGTTAAACAACTGAACTTGCCTCAAGTAACTTGTTTGTATGCTGTGCTGTAGAGAACATGTATTTGGCAAAATCCTTTCTCGTATTTTTTGTGCATGGTTAGAGGAAATTACACATTCATAGGTATCTAGAAGGAATAATATATGTCTGACTGTTCTTCACATAATCAGATAGCCTACCAAAACTAGTAATATATATGAAAAACATAATGGAGAGACTAGACGGTAGTTTATTCAGTTTGTGCATACTGTATTACTGGTTAACACCAATTTGTTGATTCTTCCAGCTTGTTCCTCTCTCAGCCTCATCTAAAGAGTTCCAGAACGTAGAGAAGTTGTTTAAGCACACAATGCTCAATAGCACTGTTCAGAGTATCAGGAGAATACAAAACCGATCACTGTGGAGAATGTTTCAGTGGTATGTGGAAAATTTTACTGCATTCTCACTCATTTTGGAGAGTTTTTCATTGGCATGTGGGGTATTCAGTTATTCAGTGGGATAGGCTATATATATATATATATATATATAGTTGGTGTTCTTCAGATTAATAAATACACCTATCTATCTATCTATCTATCTATCTATCTATCTATCTATCTATCTATCTGTATGTCTGTCTGCCTGTCTATCTAATAACCTGTTTAAGGCTTATTTCAGTGTGCTTAACTCCTTTAGGCAGAAGGAGAGTATGATGGAGAGGAATGGGGGCAAGGCCATAGAGGAGCGTTTGCTATTTCATGGCACAGACCCTTCCCTGCTTGATGCCATCTGCGACCAAAACTTTGACTGGAGAATGTGTGGTGTCCATGGCACACTCTATGGCAAGGGTGAGTGAACAGTGTGTGCAGTAGTGTAGACCATTTCAAGGACAAAAACAAAGACAATGTTTGAACGTTCTATTTTGTTTCCCTAACAAAACTACTTGTGCTACATTAAGGTAACATAATATGGAATGTTAAAATGGAAACCTTGTGGGAACAGCTATGACGCTAATGATCAGACACTCTTGAAACAGTCTATAGAGATAGTATAAAGCTGTTAAGGTTGTACATGTAAGGCCTACATGCCAAAGTTTAATGACTGAATCCCTATGTCCCTCTGAGCATGAACCCTGAACCCTCAGAGACTTAAGTAAGAGATAACAGCTGACGAGGTGACCAGTTAGATAGAAATGGTTATGGTTACTATTCATATGCGCATTGATATGGAACGATGATTAAAATTTTTCAGATCTAAAGTTAATTCCCACCTCATCGGCCAGTCAGAAAAGAGAATCCCATTAAGGTTTGTGGCTTAGGGAACCACTTTTAGAGTTCAGGGCTTAGGGAACTAGTTTTAGGGTTCAGGCCTCAGGGAACTAGTTAAGGGTTCAAGACTTAGGGAATTAGTTTTAAGGTTCATGCCTCAGGGAACCAGTTTTAGGGTTAAGGGCTTAGGGAACCAGTTTTAGGGTTCAGGGCTTAGGATTAAAGAGGGACATAGAGATTCAGTACAGTCTCCCACATCCCAGACTCTGCACAACTGACCTGTTTTTAAAATATAACAGTATTCAGAAAAAAAAGTAAACATCTTGCAGGAGCTTGTGTATGAATATGAGTGTTATCACATAGACCTTGCACTCAAGTTCATGGTGGTTTTAAAACACCTTGTAATTGTCTTGTAACAATGTGTATTTATTGAACACTCATTTGTTAACATGTTCTCTCCTTTTGACCCATAGGAAGCTATTTTGCCAGAGATGCCGTATATTCACACAAATACTGTAAATCGACCAGCACCAGTAAGACCATGTTTGTGGCTCGGGTGTTAGTGGGAGAATTCACCCGAGGCAGCAGTAGTTATGTGCGCCCTCCGACTAAAGAAATAGACAGGAACCTCTATGACAGCTGTGTGGACAACATCAGCAACCCTGCTATTTTTGTCATCTTTGAGAAATACCAGATTTACCCAGAGTTTGTCATTGAGTACAGGTCCTAAACATCAGAATTATGAGTTTGATGTTTTGTAGGTGTACTTGACCAAGGCTCTGAGTTAAATGTTTTGATTGTCACGTCTGTAGTATTTGAGTGGACAAAAGACTGTCACTCAGTTTGTCCGAAATATACCTTGGTCACCTGAACTTTATGTACAAAACAGAATTTGACAGCACACAATGCAAATGCTCTGCTTGTGTGATTAGATTAAAACGATTAAAACCGAAGTTGGGTTTACATAGCCAACCTCAACTCAGATTTTGTGCTTGCATCCTGATGAGCTATAACTGCCTGTTACTCTAAAAATATTGTACAGTGTCACATCACTGAAAGTAATGCTTATTTTAGATGTCATTATGATATTCCATTGTTGGTTTTCTGAGTTGCTTTTACTCAAACCGTTGTTTCATTTTACTCTGGTTTAACCATTAACTCAGTCTCTGTGAAGACATAGAATCGTTGGTAGACTGTGCAATACTCACATTATTTCTCAGATTGTGCACTGAAAATATAATAGTCAGTAAATCTTTTAAGAGAGTGCCCTCAGTTGGGTGCTCATCAGGGACAGTTGTCCATGGAAGTTGTCCATTGATGGTGTTGCCCTTCCTGTGGAAATTGCAGGTAAAACTTTGTTCTTCCTGGACACAAATGGACAACCCCTACCATCCTTTATTGATCTATGAATGTATACCTTCTGGAGGAAGAACTGATCTCACAATTTTCAGATCATAATATGGTTGGAGAACTCTTGTGATCCACACATCAAACTGATACCAGACGTGCATTAAACCTTTAACCAATTTGCTGAAAACACATTTACATCTTTTCCACTGTTATCACATTAGCTACATCCGAAATTAACTATATATCTTCTTCCATTAAGCTTTTTTTTAAATATATTGTAATCATCTTTCTAATATCTTGCAGAAATAAAGGCAAAAACTATTTCTTCTGTTTGTGACGTGTTTAATGAGTAAGAGTGAGCTCAGAGAAACGATTGTGTAGCTTACTGAGCTTGCGCCTGGTAAAGCCTTCGGTTTGGTATCAGACAGGAAGTAAGAGTTTAGTTACTGTGTAATACTGTTTGGCTAACTTCAGTGTGAACACTAGGCTATAGAATGACAAATCTCGTAGCTTTTAGCATTACAAAGATACTATGCGCAAACCAAGGATGCTTAACATTCCGAGAGATTGACCAAAGCTTAAGGAAAAACATGACAGTGGCTAAAGAAGTACTATTTCGAGTGCTTTCTGACGAATCTAAATTTTTCGTAGTTCAGGTGGAAGAAGATAGTTCGTGTGATTTCAGTGGGGACAGCTTGGTTATCGCGAAAACAGGTCTTCGCCTATGTCAGAACCAAAAATGTGACAGCTGTGAGAACTTACACCTGTGCAGGTATTTTGTGAGCGGTCAGTGCAGATTTGGGTAAGCATTGTTCACTTGGGTCATTCCTAATGGCCGGTTTCACGTAGACTGTAACTATAGCGTAGATATTTCGGTCCTTTTCCGGTATAAGGATCGTGTCATTGTTTATTTAACACAGGGCAAAATGCAAAAACCCCCACGCAGTGGACTCCCCGGCCAACAACGCTCTTCTGCAGAGAGCTGGCATAAGTGGACTGAGCAAACAGGATCTCTGCTGTCTACTTCTCCAGAATGATCCCTACCTGTTACCAGAGGTTAGTACTACGGAGCCCCAAATGGAAAATTTGAACGTTTCTCCTGCGCACCTGAAAGTTGCTGCTGCTCACGTGAAACTTTCAGGTGCGCACCAGAAACGTTTTCTTGTGTCTTTAGGGGCTCAGTATGGGCATTGCCGTTACAGGCTGTATATATATATATTATTGCATTAATAATTAGTTTGACACACACGGCGTCATACGCACATTAATTTATCTGCATTTTTTTATGACACGTGTAGCCTTCAAAATTTATTTTTATTGTATCATGGTCTTTCTTTTCATGTTGTTCTCTCTCACTGCGTTTGCAGATCTGTGTGCATTACAATAAGGGCAATTGAGAGCATGGTTCCTGCAGATTCAAGTCGAAATGCACCAGTCTGCATGTGTGCCAGCACTTCCTTTTGGGAGACTGTAAGTTTGGGGCAGCTTGTAAGAGGGCGCATACATTTGATGCCAACAGCATGAAGATCCTGAACGGCAGAGGACTCAGTCCAGAGAACATCAGAAACCTTCACCTGATCTATAAGAACAGGCTACTGATCAGTGGACAGGGGGAGATACATATTGTCAAGGACAAGGAGGCAGAGAAACGTGAGCTTTTACCAAACAAAAATACTTTTATACCAAATGAAATGAGTTTTTCCCCACTGGGTTCTAGATATGTGCCTGCCCAAACAAAAAAGTGTTTCTCTGTTGATTTACCTGTATGTAAATATAATTTATGTATATACTCTCAAGTCATTGTGTTTCGAGCAAAAGAAATACCCACTGAAATGCAGGCTGTGTATACTTTCTGCACACTAAACACAACAATGTCCATAATAATATGACACTGAAACCATATGCAGCATTCTGTGAATGCGTATGAAGGATCCCTTCATTTCAAACATACCCTTCACAATTTCTCATTGATATGTGATAATAATTCAGGCTGACATCACTTAATATTCCTTCAAATATATGTTCAATAAAAGCTGAAGGTTTGTAGTCACTTGATTTACTGATTTACTGACTCCTCTGCTACCACTCATTTAGCGCCCCCTGCTGTCAGGCAGCTGTCCAACACCATCAGTGAAGCAGACCGTAATGAAATCTGCCTCTACTTCATTCGCCGTGGCTGTAGCTTTAAAGGTACAGTATTGAGCTTTCATGTGAGATGCATTCAGGTGTTATGGGTGATATGGGTACATCTATTATGCCAGATCTGGGTTAAGTCAGGGCCAAGTCTGTTCAGACATAAAATGCTGTATTTCTACTTCTTCAGGATAGTGGAGAAGAGCAGATTTTAAAAGTGGCCTGTGACATCTTGCTACAATGTGCTATCCTAATCTCTAGGTCTTTATTTGAGAGACCTACTGATTCAGTTTTGTGTAACTCTGCTAGATAAGTGCATCCGGGTGCACCACCAGCTTCCATATAAATGGCAGATTCATGAAAAAGACGGAGAGACATGGAAAGATCTATCTCAGCAGGAGGAAATAGAAAAGGCCTACTGTAACCCAGCTAATGACACCAGGTAATTCGGAGACAATTCTTATTTCACATTGAACCGTCTGTTGATCCAAACATGCTTTGGACACATGTATTCGTCCAAAGACACTTACACTTTCAAATTCAATAAATTGTTCATCATATTTCTCTATCTGCTGTGGTGGTCACTCCTACACTGTAAAGTAACGTAACACTGTAAAGTAACACTGTAAAGTAATGCTGTAAAGTAACGCTGACAGTAAAAAATAAAAAATGTTGCTTCAAATGAGTAAAGTAAATGTAACTAGTCTCTTTTAAGTACAGCTTACTTGAAAAATTGGTTGAAACTCATTGTTTAAATTGAGTTAAGTAAACATAACTAGTCTCTTATGTTTACCATAACTTGAGAGAGATTAGTTATTTTTACTTAAGTTGTTTGAAGCAACAAGTTTCCACCCATTTTTCAAGTATAGTTCTTTTTCACAGTGTAGTTTTTGATGGTAGTAAAATGTAAAAAATGAGTTTGTATCAATTGACAAGCAAGAAGCTATGAGCTAAGTGGCCTGGTGACTGTGGTGATGCCTTCTCTCTGTTGTCAGTTTTGGGCCTCATGCTGTCAACTTTCTCACCCTGACCTGTGGGGGATCACCTGTCCGACGTCTGTCCACTGCGTCCTCCGTCACCAGACCGCCCCACTTCATCCTGACCACTGAGTGGCGCTGGTACTGGCTGGATGATGAGGGAGGCTGGAATGAGTATGGAGTGGAGGTCAGCACCTTGAGTATAGTTCACAACTGCATTTAGCGATTAAACACAGTTACAACAGTTTGTGACAAGCCACAGTAGTCACGGTGTTCAGTTATATGTTTGTACACATTTCACCTTTCATCCAAAAGGCTTCTTCAGGTCTGGCCTGGTGATGGGGAGACCAGTAGGTGATGGGAATCCACAGTAGTTAATCAGAGCAGCTTTAACCATTACATAAAAGCTGCCATGCAGCATTTTTAAGGAATCCCTCTCCATTTCAATTTGACTTGAATGCAACTTTTTCAGTAATTTGCATTGTATTTACATAATACAGAGACTTCATGTGGTTTCAGCGATAAAAAACAAAAATAAAAACAACGCTTAAACAGCTAAAAGTAAATATCAGGACAACACATAGCTGAGTTGTTTTTGTCATCATATCAATATGATTATTTCTTCATATTCTGTTGGTATTTCTATGGCATTTCTTGACATTTTAACCTTACAAGTAGCTTTAGATCTTAACTGGACCACTTGAATCTGTAGCTGTTTACAGCACATACAGTACAGAGAGCGTGTTTCGATAATCAAATATTGCATGCTTTCATTTTTGTAGAGTGAACAAAAGAGCCTAGCCACCATCACCTCCCAGACACTGGAGAACATCTATCTGTCAGAAGTAGATGAGATTGACTTCCGGAGTTCTGGAGGACACAACTATGTGCTTAACTTTAAGGGTAGGTAACAAACCCAGACCACACAGTGCACTTGGAAGGTTTGTAGTACACCTTACATGTTTACCATGATAGTCCTGGCCAAAGCCTAAATTAACCTATGTTATTTTGAGCTGCTGTAAATCTGAAAGTTGCATGCATTGTAATGACCAGACCAGTGAAACAATGTTTTTCACCACTCAGCACTTTGCATTTTACTTTTTTAAAGCTTAATTCAAGTAATTTTCCCTTCTCTCAGACATGTATCAGCAGAACGTGAGGCACAGGACCAGGAGAGCAGTGCGGAGGAGACCTCACTTCATCTCGGCTCAGGACGTGGAGAAGAAACTGAAAAGGTATTGTGAACTCTGGATCACATGTGTGAAAAAGCTGGAGATGTCTTAGTATAACTGTGGTGCACATCCTGTGGGTAACAGTAATACAGCCGGCAAACAGTTTATGTCAGGGATATCAGGTGTCCCGATATAGGGGAATTATTTTACATTTACATTACATTAAGGCATTTAGCAGACGCTTTTATCCAAAGCGACTTACAAAAGAGGATAACATTCAAGGTACGACACAATGAAAGAACAAACAAGGGGTGCATATTGCTAACATAGAAACTGCACCATTTTAAGTTGAAAGTGCAATAGTGCAGAGAAATTAAATTGTTAAGTGCATTCTCAAAGTTTACGCCAGGAGATATTCTTGGAAGAGCTGGGTCTTCATGAGTTTCTTGAAGGTAGAGAGGGTATCAGTTGATCTGGTAGCATTTGGGAGTTCATTCCACCAGCGCGGAACCAGATACGAGAAGAGTCTGGATTGACCTGCACGAGGTGTTGGCCGTGCTAGAAAACGTTCCTCAGAGGAGCGAAGCGGTCGTCGGGTGACATAGGGCTTCAGGAGAGAATTCAGGTAGATGGGAGCAGAGCCATCATTCACCCTAAAGGCCATTATAAGTGCTTTGAATTTAATGCGAGCAGCCAATGGTAACCAGTGAAGTTCAATGAACAGAGGTGTGACGTGTGCTCTTTTTGGCTGGTTAAAGACCAGACGTGCAGCTGCATTCTGGATCATCTGTAGCGGTCTCACTGTACAGGCTGGTAGGCCTGATAGGAGGACATTGCAGTAGTCAAGCCGAGAGATAACCAGGGTCTGTACCAGGAGCTGGGTTGCATGTTGGGTTAGGTACGGCCTGATCTTCCTTATGTTGAATAGGGAAAAGCGGCATGACCGAGCCACAGAGAATTATGGACGAGTTGGGCGAAGAACAGCACGATGGCGACAGCAAGTCCATTATTTCGCTGTACTGGGACACCTTAAAGGCCGTTATCTCACTCATCACCCAGTTGCAACTCATGCGTATAGACAATAAGCAAGTGTTTAAAACCTTAAAGAAATATGCGGTTCAGTTGTAAAAGAAACTAACCTGTTTGGTTGCTGTCCTATTTTCTTTGGTTGCTGACCAGGGTGAGCTTGATAACAGCTGATTACATTGCTGATTGCTAGTTCAACTGTCATTTATTATGGTTGTTTTAGTTACCATTCAAAAGAACATTGAAATGGAACGCTAATTAAAGTTTTTTACTAGATCTACTTAATAGGTGTCCCGTTATCGGGAAACAACGGACACCCTGTCAGCCAATCAGAAAACAGTACTTCATTTCTCTGTGTGATAAAAGCAGATTATTATCAGAAAAATATCAGAAAAAAACAGATATTTATCTGAAACAGCAACCTGTGTTGTTATTTGCGTATGAATAACAACCTGTGTTGCTATTTGTTGTATGCAGAACAAAAGCTATATGACACGCCAAAGAGTTTGTGTCTTGTTCCTGTTACACAAAAGCTTGGTGAGGGTTGTCTGGTAAAAGTGATTTGTGTTTCTGTGTTGTCATAAAAGTGGATCCACTGAGACTTCCAGCTCCACCTCCCTAGATGTGCCAGCTCACTGGGACAAAATGGCAGTGCCCAACCATACCTACAAGGTAGGCACGTCAAGGCAAGGCAGGTTTATTTATATGGCTCATTTCATACACAAAGGAATTTCAATGTATTGTACAAAAATAAAAGCAAAGTACAGTAGATGAAAGAAAGTAAAAGCACAAAAAAGACATAAAATGATTAGCATTAAAGTGTACAGAGTATAAAAATACATAAGTGAATCATTAGGAGAAAGCACCTGAGAACTTGGTCTTAAGTCTAGATTTGACAGTAGGGGCATTTTTGATGTCTTCAGGAAGTTGGTTCCAAAGCTGAACTGCATAGCAGCTTTGTTTTGACCACAGGTTTCACCAGCAAATTTTTCTTCTTTGACCAGGGAGACTTAAGTGGTGTGTATTGCTGAAACATGTCAGATAGGTAATTAGGTCCTGTCCTACTTATTGAAACAAGTCAGATAGGTAATAAGGCCCTGTCCCATTTAGTGATTTAAACACAAGCAGCAATGCTTTAAAGTTAATTCTGAAACTTACAGGGAGCCAATGCAGGAACTTTAAAATGGGATAATGTCATCAGTTCTTTTTGTTCTTGTAAGAACCCTAGCAGCTACATTTTGGATCAGTTAGGTACTATAGGAACCCATCTTAGCACTGGCTCCCATAGGGCTGAAAACATATCTATCCTAACAGAATGATAATGGATAATGTAAGGATCTTGTAAGTCCAAACATTTGTGTTTGGTCCCCTCAGCTGGTTCCACTGTCGACCTCATCTGAAGAGTTCCGGCGAGTGGAGAACCTGTTTAAGAGAACCATGTACCATAGTACTGTCCACAGCATCCAGCGTGTGCAGAACCCTTCACTCTGGAGGGTCTTTCAGTGGTGAGGCTCCTTCAAAAGCCTCCACAATGAGAAAGCTTTAATTTATCATCAGTACCACTGTGGCCATCACACCATGCATCTTCATCGTAGACTTTGTCACAACATTCATTCATTCATTCATGTATTTAGTTAGTAAGTAAGTAAGTATTCATCATGTGTGGGAATAGGTGTGAATTGAATTCCTGATAATCCTGTTTTTGTCGATGTGTCCTAAACATAATATTGTGAATATGTGCTCTTGTAACTGTGTGGGTAATATGAGCTTCTATGGTTTTCTATGGTAAAACTGTGTGTGTGTTGTCTACCAGGCAGAAAGACCAGATGAAGGACAGAGCGGGTGGGGTAGACGTGAGAGAGATGGAACTTTTCCACGGAACAGACCAGGCTCTCCTTGAGGCTATCTGTGAGCAGAACTTTGACTGGAGAATCTGTGGGGTCCATGGTTCGCACTATGGAAAAGGTACATTTCCAAATATCTTGTTTAAGCAATAGTGAGAAGTGTAAGTAGAAAACTAGTGAGCTACAAACTCAATTGCAAACAGATTTCCAGGAGGCAACAGTGGAAGCTAAATGTGCCAACCTTTGGTGTTTCATAACATTAATGGAGAAAGTCTTCTCCTTCTTTTGAAATAATATATTTAAATTCTTTTGCTGGTCCTTGGCAGGGATCCTGTAGGAGAATTTTATCTTCTTTAAATGTTTTGATGTTACATAGCATTATAAACTGTGTGTTTCTCTGTTGTTTTGTTTTGTCATTGCAATAGGGAGCTACTTTGCCAGAGATGCGTCCTACTCAGACAAATATTCATCACTGAGCAGCAGCAGCAGGAAGATTATGTTTGTTGCTCAGGTTTTGGTGGGAGACTTTGTTAAGGGCAAGCGAGAGTACTTGCGCCCACCTGCTAGAGAGACAAAGAAAGGCTTCTACGACAGCTGCGTGGACAGTGTCAGCAATCCCTCCATCTTTGTCATTTTTGAAAAGTACCAGATTTACCCAGAATTCGTGGTGGAGTACTCCTGAGATATATGCGGTTCATCAAGAACATCATTACTGGAAAAACAATGCTCTTCTGTCCATGGTTTTTGTGTGTATTCTCTATCATGTTTCTGAAAAGTTACTGTACATAAAAAACAGGGCCAGTTCGCCATATACTGTAGATTAAAGGTCCACTCAGTGATGTAAATTGATTTATAAACATGAAACATTTTTGGTCATTTCAGCCCTTAGGTAGCTAACCAACCAAACCAGCCTAGCCAAATAATGCAAAAACACACCTTAAGATGGTAAATTGTGTTGATGCTTTGTTATTGTGATTCTAATGTCTAAATAAGTTATAAATTCCTATGATACTATAATCACCGGGGTGCTTGAGCAATAATGGGCACAGATTCATAGATTCAGGTTAGCTCCTATGTAGCCCCACCTTCTCTCATCTTACCTATACCTGGTGATCACACAGGTGATTTTAAATCAGTGGGCGGAGTAGGAAAGGGACACAGTTTTTTGACCATGGTAAAAGGAAATGTTAAAGATTCAAAAGCAAATAAGCGTTTAAGTTAAGAAAGTAACCCACCTGTCATTAACATTACTGGCTGCTCCCATCATAGCAACTCCACGCAAATTATGAACTGCGTCGGAGGCCACAACAAATGTACTGCATCTGTATAGCACCACTCATACAAACACTCAAAGCGCTTTACAATTTGCCTCAGATTCACCCATTCACACTTACACATGCTATGCAAGGCACCAACTGGTGATTTGGGGTTCAGTATCTTGCTCAGGGGCACCTCAATATGGTCAGTAGGGCCAGGGGCTCAAACCTGCAACCCTCTGGTTGCCAAACATCACTCCTTTAAGTCCAGTCCCTTAACAGTAGACTGGTCTACTGGACGTTACTGGAGTAGGCTGGTTATGCTGGTATGGAAGCTGAAAATGGCTTGTTTATGGTCAGCAGAACCAGCTAGAATGGCCGTCATAAGCTTAAACAAGCTAAAACCAGTGAAAACCAGCTACAAGCGTATGCTGGGTTTTAGCTGGATTTTTTTCTGCAGAGGCTAATATTTTACATTCGTTAAGCACTCCATTCTCCACACTGTAAAAGTGTAGCACTGAAAAGTCTTAAAGGAGAAATCCTGTGTGAATCAATGCATAGCCCTGTTGTTCCATGTCACCAAGTGCTGTTAGTAGGAAAAAGAACAAGAAAGTTTGATACATACAGTTTATAACCCAGGCCTAACAGTGAAAGGGCAACTAACACTAAGTGAATAGGGCACAGTAACTTTTAGTTTCATTCTGCTATGCCCCATTCAGTAAGCATTACTGCTTTATTATTCAGTCTAACTTTTTCCTGCAGACAGCTTTCAGTGACCTTGAACAGGACTATTGACTGATTCACACCGGATCCTTTAAGGTGCCCTAGCTGGCTCTGTGAACTTGAATCAAACCAAGCAGTGCCAGTCTGTCCCACAGAAAATAATAGATTGAAGGGTGAGCTACTTTTTTAGCATGAGAAGTTGTGCTGAACAAAAAGGTCTGCTTAGAAATTTACACATAACATGACATCATCCATCCTAGCTGACTGCACTGTTAAGCCTGGGACTGTTGGTCCCAGACTAAAAGAAAGCTTCAATAAAAACTGCTTTTAATCATGAGCTAGGCTTATCTCATGTGTTCAATTCTTCCTCCTGTTGCATATTTTTGATATTTGGTGAAGTGGGAATATTTGTTTGTAGTTAGTTGTATGTCTTTTTTTCAGTAACGTATACATCATAATCAACTAGCATTGTGGAAATTAATACTCTCATTTTAAATATATCCATGGAAAACATATGGTGAAATGATGAAACTGATCTAATTCAGTCTCTGAGGTGACTTTGTATTAACCTGGAATCGATAGTGAAACTAGAACTGAGCATATTTGTGCTCAAACACCCAACCCAATGTTTCAATTTGCTTCTTTCTGAGCATTTGGTGGTATGATACACATGTGAAAAAACCTGCTGTACATTCATCACCCAACCCAATGTTTCAATTTGCTTCTTTCTGAGCATTTGGTGGTATGATACACATGTGAAAAAACCTGCTGTACATTCATCACCCAACCCAATGTTTCAATTTGCTTCTTTCTGAGCATTTGGTGGTATGATACACATGTGAAAAAACCTGTTGTACATTCATCACTTTGAGATGACTCAATCAATTAAACACTCTATCCCTCCCTGTTCTCGAGCGTTTGAGTGGCAAGGAGTGTTGTGGAAACAGTCCAAGATCAGCGGCTTTTGACTACCACTCGTTTGCTCTCAAAATCACTTTCACCACTGAAAATTTGTCCTCTGAAAGACCAGAAAAAACTCTTCGTACATTTTGGCATCTTAGGTCAAAGACTGTCCTCTTCAGATTTGAACACATACTTTTTAAAGGCACACTAGGCAACATTTTTAGGTTAATTTATCAGCTTCGTAGTCCCTTTGTTCATTAAATGGCTCATTACAGGGTGAATGAAAGCTCTCTCGCTGGGCTCTAGCATAGGTTCCACGGTTACTGCACTTGCAGGATCTGAAACTTTGGGTCGTGGAAACAAAACTACAAGTAAATGAAACTGAAATCACATTTATTACTGGCTTGTCAGTTAACGTAACGCATGGAAATGATCATAGCTGGTTTCTCTTCTTTGGTTTGCAAGTAAATTCACATGGATTGGTGGGAATGTACAATGTTTTTTAAAAATGGCGACTGTAGGGGAGGCTACGGTGACAAAACAAAAAAAAATCGCAGTATTGTCTGGTGTGTCTTTAATACTTTTTATTACAGATCTTTGAAGTAGGGCTCTTTGTGAACAGCTGTAAACTACAAACTGCATTTTAGTCTTATTCTTTACACACCCATATAGCAGGGGAACACTAAAAAACACCTCAAGACATTTTAATGAAGGCTCAGTCTATTTATTGCCATCTAAGATTTGCACTTCACTTTTAAACAATTGATTTCAATTATGTTATAGCGTATTTCATTCACATCCCATGGTGTCTTATTACTCTCATTCCCATTCACAGTATATTGTGAAGATATCACAGTAATATACAGTTAACATTCACATCATGTCACCCTCTTATCTGTAACTATTTACATTTATTTACGCAATCAACAGTGTGCCTTTGCAGTCTGTAACATAAATCAGTTACAGAGGCATTCCTCCCTGCCAACGTGGCATGGTGTGAGTGGGGTTACTGTAGTTCACACCTCCACTGAAGCTCTCTACTTAGTGATTGGATTTTGTGGTGTCTCACTCTATGGCTGCAGTCCAACTCCTCAGACACAGACACACTGACACACACACCTCTAAGTGTTACACACACAGCCCTCTAAGTATTTCACATACACAAACTAATATTTCAAATAACAGCCAGTTAAAAATTTAACCTGTGGCATCATTCAGTCCTGATTAGAAATGCATTAACCAAGAGGAACCAAAGGCAAAGGGCATGGAAGGCAAAGCCCTCATATATCTGACATATGGCATTATAAAAGTTACTGTATATGGCTGTGCTATATAGTGCTGTATGTGTATGTGTGTGTGCATGTCTGTGTGTGTGTGTGTGTGTATTTGTAGGGCCAAGTTGGGCAAATCAAATGTCAACCATAAAATTGTATCCCCTTCTTTCTCAAAATCAGCTCCCTCTGCTGGACTGAATGAGTATCTAGCTACAGGAGAAAAGACAGGCACTTCTGCATACTTTGATTTCCAGTAGATACTCTGCTTCAGTTCTGTTTCTTAGAAATAGAAAAATAACTGTCGATCAAAAGGAAACGCAAAGCAGATTGAAATCTAAATGAATCAGTGCAGTACTAAATAAATCCATTTCCTTTGTCAGTTCTGTGAGCTGTGTGCTGCATCCCTTTTGGTAATTTTCACCCAGATGCCATTCTTTGGTCCCAGAGTGCTGTTGGACTTTAACTCCAGTGGAACCTGTGGATGGGAAAAGCAGAGCTGCATAAGACTGACACACACAGACTGAGAATGACTCTGGGAAGAAAGCAGCAGTGAGGGAGACTGACACACGGAGACTGAGACTGACTCTGGGGAGGATGCGGCAGTGAGGGAGGGCTCCACTCGGCAGGAGGACCAGAAGGTCATCTGCATAGATTTGACAGCTCTGTCAGACCTGAGTAGAGCACTGAAGTGTCTACTCTTCCTCTCTGGTTTAGTCATGATGGATTCCTCATGTTATCTCTTTTATTGGAGTGTGTGTTAGTGTAGCACATTGTTGTCTGTGATGTGATCTCTCTCTCTCTTTCACACTGTGTGTGTGTGTGTTGCACCTTTGTCTTTACACTTTCTCTATGGTTGGTTATCATCACAACTTGACATCACAACAATGTCATCTCTATTGAAAAAGTGTGTTTGTGTGTGTGTGTGTGTGCGTGTGTGTGTATGTGTATGGTGTGCCAGTACCTTTGTCTCACTACAGGCCACCACAGTGAAGCGATGGAGAATGAGAGCCAGCGCCATCTTCATCTCCAGCTGGGCCAATCGCATGCCCACACAGCTGCGAGGCCCCGCCCCAAAGGGGAGGTACACAAAAGGATGCCGGTTGGCCTTTGCCTCTGATGTGAACCTGAAACGTGAAGAGAGAACTGAAGACTTTCCTTTGTGGGTGACATTCTGTTTCCTTCAAATAAAAGTAGTCTCTACATATGTTCAAGCAATTTACCATACACACACTTGCTCTCTCACACAAACACACACACACACACGCTATCTCTCTCACACACACACACAACACACAAACACACACACAACTACCTCTCTGGGTTGAATTTCTCTGGTTCAGGCCAGTGCTCTGGGTCATAGTGCAGGTATGCCGCTGGAATCTCCACTGTTGCTCCTTTCGGTAGAAACTGCCCATTCACCACACAGTCCTCCTCCACAGTCCTGGCATACCTGAAACACACACACACACACACACACACACACACACAAACACACAACTGAGCAGGGCAATATGCAGAGGATGTTTACTTGCAGATGAGAAAAGAAACAGGGAGGAAGATGAGATGATGCAAAACTATATTTATAACACTGTGTGCATGTATGTGTGTGTGTCTGTGTGTGGGTGTGTGTGTGTGTACCTGAACCCAGGAGGGTACATCCTGAGGGCCTCTGATACTACCATATCCATGTACTTCAGCTCCTGGACGTTATTATAGTCTGGACTGTCCTGGAACCCAAATACACCCACAGAAATACACACACACACACACACACACACAGACACACACACATACAAAAGTTTTACAAACCAGTACTGTTATTGTCATCATAGTGTTTGCATTTTATGTAGAGATCACAAAATAACAACGGTGATGCAGAGGATGCGGATATGTGTATGGGCCTGTGTGTGTGTGTGTGTGTGTGTGTGTGTGTGTGTGTGTGTGTGTAACAGAGAGAGACAGAGTGTCACAACAGAAAGTAGCTGTGTAATTCAAAATTCAACCAACCAACTTCATATAGAACAATAAAAACGTTCCACCTACAAGGCCTCAACTAAAAATCCAGAAGCCTCTCTGTCACTCTTAGCTTCAACTTACCCAATCAGATGCTGTGCAAATGATGAAACTGATAACTCACTACAGGCCTTAAACAGCTCTGAGCCATATCAGATAAATTATGTGTGTGTGTATGTGTGTGTAATGCATGGCAATGTGCATCATAAGCAGTCACTCTGCACTTGAGAGCTAGTTGAGAGAAAGGGCCAAGGATACAGATGGGGATGGGAACAGTGACAGTGTATATGTGTATGTGTGTGTGTGTGTGTGTGTGTGTGTGTGTGTGTGTGTGTGTGTTGGCAGAGCTGAAGCGTCTTTCTGCTCTAGTGAGGCGTGAGGGTTGAGTGTGGCTCTAAAGCCCTGTAAAGCGTGGCCCAGACCCACACAGGAATAACAAAGAGATGCAGAGCGGCACTAAGCTGCTGTGCCCACCCTACCGCAACACCCACAATGAACCACCAGGGGGCACCAGAAGTCCAGACAACAGCAGCATTGACATCACATTGCGTGGCTCTGAACTGAACTTGAACTAAAGCTGACATAACAGAAGCAAATGTAACAGCACAATACTGAATTGAAGTGGACAACAGTGCTGCTTCGGACCCCCCTTATACACCCAAAAGGCTGACCCAGGACCTGTGAACAGAGTGTGCCTGGACAGCATTAAGGCCACTGGTGGACTGGTGGTCTACTGAGAGTGCCAGACCAGAGAAGCAGGGTGTGTATGACTGGGCTAATGAGAGACAGCAGTGATCTCTGATGAAGGAATAGAGAGGGACTGAGCTATTTGTGGTGTGTGTTTACTCAGACTGTTGTTGATTTGGTTTGCAGAGGGCACCTCCAACAACACAGGCATTGTTCTCTGTGGGAATGGTTTAACATTCTTGTCATGTTGTGTCTGTTGTGTGTTTAATGCGTTTGTGTGTCTGTGTGTGTGAGTGAGAGAGAGAAGATGTGTGTGTTTGTGTGTGTGTAAAAGAGAGAGAGCGAGAAAGAGAGACTGCAGTAGGCCACAGATCAGTCGGAACTCACTCACTTGCGGTGCAACAGGGCACTTATGGAAATATCCCTACCTTGTAAAGCCCCCTTATTATTACCCATAATCCTTTGCCAGTTTTGTCCCTCAAAGCTTCAATAATCAGAAGCATTAACACTGGGGGCCCCACAAGATACAAGAGCCAAACAACCTCACATGAGAACAGTTAGGAAACACAAAACACCCTAATAAACCTGTGCAAGAGTGGAGACACATGTGCATACAGAGGAGTGTGTGTGGTTGTGCAGTTAATGTGTGTGTGTGTGTGTGTGTGTCTGTGTATGTGTATGTGTATGTGTGTGCATTTGCTTTAGCATCCATGTGTCAGCAATGTAATTTGCAATATGCCTTCCTGCACAGGAGAGAGACAGTGGAAGGAACACCAGAGACATTTGCAAACAAGAGAATTTAGCCGAGAATAAACAAAAGTGCTGCCAACGGTTCACTGGCCCTAGGCCAGCCTTGCCTCCAGTGATTGCACTAAAGTGTCATTCAGTGTGAAAGCGGACTGAGAGAAAATAAAAACAGCAATGCAAACGATTTAGCTCTGCCTGAATGGCCTGTCCTGCAAGAGAAAAACACACACACAGCTCCGGTCATCCTGGGTTTTAAATACACAAGGAAACAGAGTCAAGGGTGCATAGACACACACACACACACACACACACACACACACACACACTCACACACCTTACCTCCTTTTAAATTTGGCCCCTTTATCTGCAAATAAGTCACTCAAAAAGAAAAAGCCTGGTTGGGGGCAAGGGAACACAGTTTTCACAAGTGTGTGTGTTCATAATTCTGAGTATTCTCAGTGTTGATTGTTTCCTATTTCTCATTACCAAACCCTGGGGAAACCACAAGACAAAGAAAGCACAAACTGTATGCTGTATAGCCTTCCTCCTCCATCTCTCTGTCTCTCTCTTTCTCTCACACACACACACACACACACAAATACTAAAACACACATACAGTGCTACAAACACCACAAACACACACAAATGCGCGTGCGCGCACACACACACAAAGACACACACAAAGACACACACAGACAACCTCTGTCTTTAGGGACAGTTCATCACTCACAACAGATGACCTTGCCATGTCAGTCCAGTCCATCACTAACTGTACTTCCTCCATTTGGCACCACCTCCCCTCCCCTCCCTTCCCATCCCCATCCTGCTCTCTGCCCCTATTCTCTCTCTCTCTCTCTTTCTCTGTCTCTTCCCTCCTTTGTGTTATTCTCACACAGTGCTCTTGCTGAGCTCCTGGTGTGTGCGTGTGTGTGTGCGCGTGCATGTAACACTCTGGTGTCACCCCCAGCAGGCCCCTGACCCTCCCGCCATCAAAATCAACCCCTCAACCACCCCCACCCCTCACCCCCCACTACGACCCTCCTCTTGGGTCACCATGGAAACTGTAACCCGTGGTAATAAGTGGTAATGGAAGCGTGTAACTGAAGTATGGGCAAGACTAACGGCGGTCTGTGGGGGTGTTATTACACAAACAAAGAGACAGATTACATTCACCCCCAGCTGAGAGAAACACAGCAGGGTTAGGGGTGTGTGAAAGTGAGAGACAGAAAAGAGGGAGAGAATGAGAGAGAAAGGCAGTTTAATTATAAGTATGTTTTTTGTAGATAAATGCGCACTAAGTAATGAGTCAGCACTGAGCTCCCTGCATATAAGAGGAATAACAGGAAAAAAAGTCAGCTAAACAAATATGCTGAAAACTGAAAACAAACTCACACAAAGAAGAGAAAAAAACTATTTGGTTTAACTATGAGCACTATCTTTTGGTAACTCGACTAGTAATATAGCAGAATGACAGTCGTAGGTCATTCACACAAGGTTAGCATATTAGACTGAGGCTAGGATAGGCAGTGCTTTTCCAGTCTTAATGACACTTGGTCTTGTGAATTTGAGACTTTATGGACAGAGTTGTGAGCTGAACTTGAATCATAATGTACTGCGTAAAAAAGGGAAAAAAAGCTGCAGGTTTTAAAAAGTCAAATATGATCTAAGTTTAATTGGAAGTAGACCTGTTTCATTTGACAAGTAATAAAAAAGTCAATCTCCCTCGCAGATGTGAGGCAGTCATTAATGAGATTGGAAGATAAAAAATAGAGCTGGGATTGGTCTGTTAGCAGTCATGTGACCCTTCATCAATTATGAGCTGGTGGATTCTCACTAAGCTCATTACTGTACAGGTGCTCTGTCTATCTCTCTGCCCATCCACCCCCTCCCCGTCTCTCTCGCCGTTTGTTTCCAATAAGATTCACTGGCCTGTCTCTTTCTAATTACTGAGGAAAAAGTGGTTAAAAACAGAGGTGCCCTTTTGCATGTAGCTGGAATTTTTGAATATTAATGGCTCCCCATAACTAATTGAAAAGATTTCACTTTGAGCATTTTTAATTCCTTCTTTTCCTTCATCTGTGCAGTTTTACAACTCTTTCTGAGAGAGAGTGACTTGCTTTCCATGTCACATTGAGTGTCTGTTAAAAAGCTTTTCAGTCTCAAATGGGTGCTGAACTTAATGAACCTGAATACAGTACAGTAAGTGTTACAAACAGAGCAGTGTGACTCAGGGAGAGAGTGAGACAGAGACAGAGAGAGAGAGAGAGAAAGAGAGAAAGAGCTATCCATCTCTTTCCATTACTCCCTTAGCTGTGTGTCACCATTTCTATCTCTCTGCATTTTCCCCTAAAAAGCCTACTTTCATCAGGGGTCCATCACATTCAAACTCCACAGAGCAACAAACAAAACCTGAAATCCATTAATCCATTACTTTGGAAATAGTAATAGTGTGGAGACAGTAGCTTCATGCATTATAATTATGCTCTAGACAGTGTTAGTCACATACACACATGTTACTCACAGTAAGTGAAGAGAGTGTGTATATTTTTGACAACATAATTATACATCTGTGTGTGCAAGGGTGTGTGTGTGTGTGTCTGGAGGTGTAGATGGTGGGTGGGATTTGAGTAAAAAAAAAAAGTGTAAACATATTTGTATTTGTGTGTGTGGATGACTGGGTTTATGGATTTCTGGAATGATCTAGCAGGTAACATGGGCCCTTTGCATGCAGCAGTCAGGCACTTTAACAAGCCCCTCCTAGCTCACGCACATACTCACTCTCACACACACTCTCTCTCTCTCACGCACACACAAACACACACAAATGTACAGTGTGGTACCTATCGTTTCTCTCCATCACCCAACAAGACAAGTCTGGGAGCATGTGTAGTTATTCTCTATATTCACCTTCTTTTTGTTTGGACACCATCTTGGCACATCCATGGAAACTCCACGCTCTACAGTCCCTGGCTGTTTCAGAAAAGGCATACTGCTGTACTGCATACTGCATATGAGGGAGCCTGTGTTGTTTTGGTATCAAGAGAATGTGTGTACTCCCTCCTCACTCTTCAGTGGGTAACTCCAACCAGAGGCATAGGATGTGCAGCCAATTTAGTCCAGATCTGCTGGTGCTGCAATCACATAATCTGCAGGTTTAATGTTTCTGGCCCTGCCCTTATAATGTGGGTTAGGTCTGCAGGTCCAGATCTGCATCCAAATGATCAATTAAGCTAGATCTACAGGTTGTGAGATCCAGGTCCTCTCTGTCCTGTGATATGTATTTGCTCTTGCTAGGCAAGACCTGATTGGTGATCAGGTGTTACTCTATGAGACAAATGTGGCCAAATTAACACTGGATCTTTGTGCTGCATACCAGCCTTTCAGGTAAGAGTGATAGAGGAGATTTAAACAAGTGAACAAATGAATCAGTGATATCAATGATCAATGTACTCACATAACTATACACAGCCTAATAGTTTCACTTAAAATAAATCATTATGTCTTTATTGAACACTTCAAGTGCCTTTTTAGACTCATCAACCCTTTCTTAACACGTGCAAATATTAGCCCGCAAATGTGTTTCCACTGAAGGCAAGTGATGCTCACTGCTGGCTACCCAGTAATCTGCTTTACCGTAGTGGAAAACCATGAAAATTTAACAAACGCATTTGAAGTCTGGCACAGGGATTTGAACTAAAATAGTCATAATGAGGACTCCAGACTTGTCCTTGTGTGTCTGGACAGGCCTCTAATGCTCTGGGATGATGATGGTGTGTGTGTGTGTGTGTGTGTGTGTGTGTGTGTGTGTGTGTGTGTGTGTGCATGTTGTGTGATAATTTGTGCATATGCGAATTTGTGTGTGTGTATGTGTGTGTGTTGTTTGTGTGTATGCCCTAGGCTGCTCTGGGCTAGTGTCTGTGAGGATGAACACAGAAAAAACTTTTCTTCTAATGCTCTGGGACGGGGTGTGTGTGTGTGTTTGTGTGTGTGTCCCAGGCTGCTCTGGGCTAGTGTCTGTGAGGATGATAACAGGAAAAAGTGTTCTTAACAGAGAATCACTCCCCATGAGTGACCTCAGTGGAACAGACCCCACTGGACAAAACATCAAAGCCACAGCCATCAAACTCTGGCTGTGGCAGAATTGGTTTTAAAAAAGAAAAATACCATTCCTCTATCACACTCTCTCATCCAGTCTCCTCTTCTCTTTCTCTCCCTCTCTTTCTCCCTCACTCCCTGTGTGTGTGTGTATGTTTATGTGTGTGTGTGTGTGAGAGTTTGTGAGTGTGCACACACACAGAAGTGAAAATAATTTAACAAAAACTCACCACAGTGCTCCCTTTAGGCCATGTGTCACATCCAACGGGAGAGTAAATCGTCTTCACCAAAGGGGAAGTAAAATATGGCCTAGCCATCTCTCTCTCTCTCTCTCTCTCTCTCTCTCTCTCCATGTCTGTCTATCTGTCTCTCTCTCAACTCAGTTCAATTCAATAATGCTTTGCTGGCATGACAGACAACACATTAATATCGCCAGAGTGATCTTACAAAGTACGATGGACACATGGAATAGAAACCCTAAGCAAATGTCTATATGTAGACACATACAGTTGGGATACATTCTTTTATTTGCTCTTACCAATAGGAACACAGAAACAAACTAGAGAGAAATCAGCACAGATCAGTATAATACTCTGTCAGTAGGACAAAACCATAGAATTTCTATGTTCTATATTTGCATGTTCTATATTTCTCTAACTTGAAATAAATTACACAATAAAAGCTAGTTAGGTAATGCTCTCTCTCTCACACACACACACTCTCTCTCTCTCTCTCTCTCACACACACACACACTCTCTCTCTCTCTCACACACACACTCTCTCTCTCTCTCTTTGTCTCTTACTCTCTCTCTATTATTTTCAGTCAGTGACCTAGGGGTGCAAAGCCCCACTTGGGGGCTTGGGGGCGAATGCTTTCAGGCTTGCCATCACTTCTGGAATGGACAGAACAAAGGGGAGAGGAGATGGCAAAAGGGGAGAGGGAGGGTCGGGGCTGACTCATAGAGATCGATGGACCTTAACAAAGTAAGGCTGTGTGGCCAACACCGGCAGAATCAATTCCATAGCCCATCAATACCTGTGGGACTTTAGAGTGTGTGTGTGTGTGTGTGTGTGTGCGTATGCTTCTCTGTCTGTGTGTATGTGTGTGTATGTATGTATGTATATGTGTGTGTGTGTGTGTGTGTGTTTGTGTGTGTGTGTGCGTGTGCGTATGCTTCTGTGTGTGTATGTGTGCACGGGTATGCTTCTCTGTATGTGTCTATGTGTGTGTGTGTGTGCGTGCGTGTATGCTTCTGTGTGTGTGTGTGTGTGTATGTGTGCATGTGTATGCTTCTCTGTGTGTTTGTGTGTGTGTGTGTGTATGTATGTATGAGAGAGAGAGGAAGAGAAAATATATTATGTATTCACATCTGTGCAAATATTACAAACAACAGAACCCTGTGAGCAGACCAGAGACAAGACAACAAACAACACACCACAGACTTCTCACTACACAGTCTACTGCAGTGAAGCCCTTTGTCTTTAAAGCCTGAACACGTCTTATCCTGTCTGTCTTCATCGACAAGCCGTAAACGACAGCCTTTGTCCTTCTCTAACCCCCCCACAAACAAACACACACACACACACCATCCTTCAATCTCTGGTATCCACTGCTGTCTGTCAGTTCCTCTGTCTGTATGTCAGTTTATGGGAATCTGTGTTTGTCGGTGTGTCTGTCTGCAAATGTAACTGTACATGAGAGAGACATGTAGACTGGCAGAGTGAGAGTGAGAGAGAATGAGTGTGTGTGAGAGAGGAGTATGGGAGACAGAGAGAGAGAAAGAGAGAGGGAGGGAGGGAGAGAAAGGCTGTAAGAATGTGTATCTCTGCTCTGATTCACCTGCTCCTCTTCCTTATGGAGATAAGAAGATAAATGAATGAGCCAGCCCCACAGAGAGGAGAGGAGCTCATCAGGGGGATATCATTGGCTAGGAGACACAGATCACACCAGGAGGAGGAGCAGGTGGAGAACAGCAAGCGAGGGAGTGAGAGAAAAGAGAGAGAGATGGTCACTGACTTATTGATATTTGATATGACAATCTGACTCAATCACTATAAATTTGTACAGCTGGATAATTTACAATCAGTGTGTTTTGTGTTTTTTTGTGATGGAATCAGATTCTGTGCTACCTATTGCTGGCTTTCCAGGCATAGTTTGTGAGTGTGTGAGTGTGTGTCCCATACCGTGGCCATGTGTAGTGTGTGTGTGCCATACCGTGGCCATGTGTAGTGTGTCCTTTTCTCAGGGACTGAGTCATAATAACAGTAATAATGCAACCCAACAGGCCCTCTGACTGAAACCCATAATTCTATTCCAATGTCTACTTTCATACACAACACTGACTCAACTGGTAACACAAAGGTTTGTGTTTGTTTGTGTGTGTGTGTGTTTGTGTTTTTTTGTATGAGTGCAAATGTTTGTGTGGGTCCATGAATGTATGTATGTTTATGCAGTGCTTGTTTTTTTCTCTCCTTTATTGTGTGTGTGTGTGTGTGTGTGTGTGTGTGTATGTGTCTATGCATGCTGCTCTCTCTCACTCAGAGTTTGTGGAGGTTGGGCACCCCGTGGTTCTAAGGAATGCTGACTGATTGGCCCAGCAGGGCACAAGGAGAAAGAGCTGCACCGACCTTCACCCCCAAACACACACACTCCCACTCTCATCCCAGAACTCACACACACACACACAGACACAAACACACAGACACACACACAAACACTAGCACCTCCCTTCATCACCACTCACCCACACTCCATAACCCCCAAAAACACTCATTAATGCACCGTCACCCACAACCAGACACACACCGATCTTCGACCCCAAACACCCACTAACCCACCTTCACCCAAAAACGCACGAGTGCACATGCGTACACACACAAACACAAACACACACACACACTTCAACTCCACACACTGCTGGCTGACTAACACCTCTAATCCCACATCTATGTATAAACCAGGTACGGCAGGGTCACTTACATAGAAATACAAACACCAGCCTGAAACAGGCACTGCATAGATAGTTTATGTAGGAGAGGAACATTAATGAGGTAACTGACCAAGGTCCTGAAATGTGAATGTGAATGTGAATGTAATGTTGGATTTGTTTGAGGAATGTATACACATAATCCATGACAAGGGATTGACCTTACTGAGTGTCCAAACCCCCGATGGAGGCATCATTAGCATCAACCCACGTACAGACAGGAAATTCTTCAAAATATAAAACACCTCAATCACCTAAACCATAAATTTCATTCAGACTGTTAAACACAGGACTTTGTGAGACAGACCAGACAGCATCAGACAATTTACAATCCTCCTCTATTAAACCCATCCTGGAGCAAGCAGTTGAGTGCAGGAATGGGCAGTGAGGGGGGTGGGAGGGTGGTGACTGGGCTTGTTAAAATGCACTCCGCTGTAGTAATGCACTCGGGTGGGTTTGGAGATTTCAGCACTGGTGTGTGTTCAGTTAGAGCTGTGGTCTGTCAGCTTAGCTTTGCGATTGAGCTGTTCTGTGGATGGCATGTGCGTGTATGTGTGTGTTTGTGTGTGTGTGTGTGTGTGTGTGTGTGTGTGTGTATTTCTCTCTGTATTAGTATCCGCTCAAACAGTGGATGCCAAAGGGGGAGTCCAGACACAAGTTCACTGACACAAATTCAAATCAAATTCAAATCAGCTTACCTATACAAGGTCAACGAGCATTAATGTCAAGGGTCATTAGCTGACATGAATGCAGTGTGTGTGTGTGTGTGTGTGTGTGAGAAAGAGAGAGAATGAGAGAGAGAGAGAGAGATAGAGAGCTTTTCAGTCAGTGAAAACAAACCAAATGAAATATTCTCAGAATGTTCCAAACTGTTATATTCAGTATTCGAAAATGGCTAGTTCCAGTCCTTGATTATGATTGGTTGAATCATGTTTGATGCCATTGTATATTCCCTGATATAGCACCACATTTAGTTTTATATTGCTGTGGAATTCAAAAGTTGTGTTTGGTTACTTGGCAACCATCCAGCTGAAGGAAATATATTTCTTGGTGAAGGAATTGATGTTTAGGAAGAATTCACTACATTTCTTGTTGCTGTGGCTTTGTCTAATGAAACTGAGCTAGGTATGTGTGGTTACTGTTTTAGAAAAGCAATAAGCCCCTTGAGTCCATTTTACACCGTAAATATAGCACAGCTGAGGGATGTTGTTAGGCACGAGGTGAGCTGAGTGCTGTTAACCCCTCTCGGCTGTGCCATATTCACTGTATCGAATGCCCTTACTGCTCAAATACCACAAAGGTGGTGGAGCGTGACTAGCTTGCTGACCATGATAATATCTCTTAACTTATTCTAAAGTTAAATGTAGACAAATGTGATTAAGACTTCAACAAATAATCACACATGCACAGCAGATCCTTACTTGCTTAGAATCCCAGGTTACATATCACATGTTTACAGGTTACATGTGCGAGAATTTTAATTGTCTGTCTGTGTGTGTGTGTGTTTCCCTATCCTATAGACAAGACCGATGTAAGAACAGAGGTTGAGAAAGCAGTTTTCTTTCTCTGGTCTCTGTCTGTGTGTGTTATAGAGCAGCTAGTGGATGTGCTTTCCTCTGTGCACTGACAGAAAATGGCTGCTCTTTGTTCTCTCTAATTGTATGGTTCGGTCAACAGCAGGTGAAACGGAGTTGGCAGATTCTCTGTTACAGTCAGGCACCCACATACACACATTAGCACACATGCACACTGCACACACACGCGTACACACACGTGTGCGTACACACACACACACAAATCCACCCACAGACTTAGATGCAGACTAACACACAGATACAGATACACACACATACACAATCAGTATAACACCTAAACAAAAACTCTTTTCTCTTTATTTCACACAAGGACACACACATGAACACACACACCACACATATACACACATAAATACACATACACACACTTACACAAGGACACCCTCCCCCTCTGGCGTCTCTAGCTCCCCCTCTCTATCAATCTTTTTCTTAAACACACACACTCTTCCCCTTTTGGTGCCTCTGTTTCTCTCTCACCTTCTTCCCAGCCCACTCCCTGACTACTCTTTGTGTTCAAGATTACAGGTTTCACACACAGAACATCAAATACACACACACACACACACACACACACACACAGACAGACCTCCACAGCGGCACACTGCAGAGGTGGAACAGTATTATTACTGCAGACAGGAGGGCTTCTGTCCTGAGGGGTTGGAGACACTGTTCCAAGGATGTGTGTGTGTGTCTGTGTGTGTACACACATGTATGATTATGTATCACACAGTGTGTGAATCCCTACCAAAATTCACAGACCTATACTGTGAAGGTGTGATGCTGTAATCATGCCTTTGATTTTGTAAACTGAGCTGATTTTGCAAACAAATCCACTAAACCAGACCTGATTAGCCGACAGCAGAGGACATCAAACCATGAAGCACACAGAATCTGCAGCCTTGAGTCTATCTCCCTTTAACTGCTCCCCCTGGGTTGGCCTCAGACCAAGGACAACGCTAATGTGTTCTTTTCCCTCAGACTTTCAGCTTCTTTCAAATGTCACTGTAAGTGTGAAGGCCATGAAGTGTACTTGATTTAAATTCACTTTTATAGCACTTTCCAAGATCATGGAAACTGATATTTATTATATTTCAGCTCAATGTTCAATGGCTGTGGCTCTCTCTCTTTCATCACAGCTGGTTGACTTAAAACTGGCATATGCAAGCTCAGCTTATTGTTTAGTGTGAACCCCATGCAATTTAAAATACAGTTTGAGAGTGTGTCTGACCTTGTTGACCTTGTGTGTGTGTGTGTTTGTGTCTCTGAATGTGAGTGTGTATGTGTGTTCATGCATCCATAAATATATATATATATATATATATATATATATATGTGTGCGTGTTAGTGTCTCTGAGTGTGAGTGTGTATGTGTGTTCATGCATCTATATATATATGTGTGTGTGTTAGTGTCTCTGAGTGTGAGTGTGTATGTGTGTGTGTGCAACTCACGTGTCTGCTGAAGAAGTTGTCCACCTCACGGTGCAGTCTCTGCTGGCACTCTGGGTGTGTGGCCAGCAGGTAGCAGGTGAAGGCCAGCGTGTTGCTGCTGGTCTCATAGCCCGCCAGCAGGAAGATGAAGGCCTGGCCCACGATCTCATCCTCCGTCATCACCCGCTTCTGTGCCTGACCGTGTGTCGGAGACCGCTTGGGCGTCTCCTGCTTGTTCTCCTGGGCTGATGATCCATTGAGAGTTTGTCCTGCGGAGGTGGAATGTGTGTGTGAGGAGGAAGCCACCTCGTCTGCTTGGTTGACGACGTCAAACTGGTCAAGCGACACACACTCCTTGGAGGTCCGCGAGTCAAGCATAAGTTGAAGAAAGTCACGGCGTCGCTGTGGAAAAACAGACATGGGGTCACAAGGTCAGGGACTCCATTGGGTCACAGCTAGACACACTGAACAAGTGAGAAGAGAACTGCCATGTTTTAGCATAATATGGCAAAGGCCAGTTTGAGAAACAGTACGGCCGTGGTGCAGCATGAATCAGAGGGCAGAATAAATCACTTGGAGTGAACCTACTGTGAACAAAATATTCCAAAATAGTCCACAGAACATAATTCATATCCCCTGGGGTGCTGGAAACATATTTCTCCAAATAGATTAATAATACACAGTAGTTTGGTGAAATGGAATATGGTATTTACTGTGGCTGAGCATTACGGATGAATTAATGTTTGTGCTGCTTAAAGCTTCACAAAGGAAATAATTCAGTGGTTGTGTGTACGTGCATATATCAGTGTGTGTATGTGTGTGTATGTGTGTAAGTTAATGAATGAATGAGTGAATGAATGAGGGTGTGTGTGTGTGTGTGTGTGTGTGTGTGTGTGTGAGTAAGTGAATGAATGAATGAATGAATGAGTGAGTGAGTGAGTGAGTGAGTGAGTGAGTGAGTGAGAGTACGTGTGTGTGTGTGAGAGAGAGAGAGAGAGAGGTTGTGTATGTTCCTAAGAAGAGTGTTTAACCTGTTCGGGTGGAAGCTCATCTCGTTGCTGGATCATTTTATGGATGCAGCTGTTGAAGAACGTGTTCATCTCATCACGGTTCTTATTGGGCAGGAACCGCAGGAGGGGGAACAGGAAGGGGAACATGACTAGTTGCCATGGGGGAGGGAGAGAATTAAAATAGAGATGCGACAGAGAGAGGAGAGAGAATGAAATTTACAACCAGTACATCGTTTTGATTTTCTCTACTATATCTATGTGTGTTGTGTAATCATGTGGGAAAATATGTGTATTCCAATTTGTGTGTGTGTGTGTGTCTGTGTGTGTGTGTGTGTGTGTGTGTGTGTGTGTGTATACTGTGAAAGTCTTCCTTGCCACCTCCATTGTGTGTTCTGTGATGCGTTTTATGCATTTTCACTGTAGTATTCTGTTTAATTGTCCCTGAATTCAACATTCACTCTTCCATTGAACGGTTAATTTATTTCACCTTGTTGGGAGGCCAATGGGACCTTGAACGGCGCTAACTGAATGCAAACATGATGGGCCAAAACAAACAGCACTCACTGACTCACTGAACACAAACATGATGGACCAAAACAAACAGTATTAACTTAACACTAACATGAAAGGCTTAAACAACCAACACTCACTGACTCACTGAACACAAATATGATAGGCCTAAACAAACAGCTCTCAGTGACTCACTGAACACAAATATGATGGGCCTAAATAAACAACACTCACTGACTCACTGAACACAAACAGGACAGGTCTAAATAAACAACACTCACTGAACACAAACATGATGGGTCTAAATAAACAACACTCGCTGACTCACTGAACACAAACAGGACAGGTCTAAATAAACAACACTCACTGAACACAAACATGATGGGTCTAAATAAACAACACTCACTGAACACAAACAGGACAGGTCTAAATAAACAACACTCACTGAACACAAACATGATGGGTCGGAAGAAGGAGAAGGAGAAGAACTTCTGGGCGTGGTACACAAATGGTTCATTGGGGTCACTCTGGGAGTCCACCTGTAGGCCAAAGGCCACACTGGCAATCACATCCATGGTGAAACAGCCAAAACATCTGCAGGACAAACACACACACACACACACGCGCACGCGCACACACACACACACACACACACACACACACACACACACACACACACACACAAATGTGAACATGAATTGCCATACAATCTCTTTATCATTATTGGTAAAATAATTACTACTTGTAATTGTTCCTATTTACATCTTTTGATTGTTGCTGAATTGAACTGCTTGTTTTCTGTAAGTGCGTTTTTGGGGGCCCAGCAATTATATGTGGATCTTGCAGACTAGCTAAACATTATTTCTACAAAAACAACTTGAATTTACATTTTTTACTGTAACATTTAACATTTACTGTCAATTTCATGGCTATCAACCAAAGACTTGTCGAGATATGACTCTCTATTTGGTGGCTTCACGGTCCATTCTTGATTGGATATATTTTTGAACATTTGTTAAAATTGAAAAGCCAGTTATTCAATTGTTAGAATTGGTCCATTGAAGATCCAAATGTTCCTGTAAAACAATTTAAGAGTAAATACATTTACATGTGTTATGCATAGGCGACTAACCTGATGTCACACATAAGGACACGATTTTTCTAAAAAATGGCTTGTTGCCTGGAAGTAATATTTATTTTTTATACTTATGAGGGGCTACTGATTATCAGAATATTAAGTGCATACAAATGTATAGCTTGGGTCTTAGGGGGTTCCTGTAAGAATCCTATATTAGTGTAGGCCTATATGTATATATATATATATATATATATATATATATATATATATATGTATATGTATATATATATATATATGTATATATCTATATATAGGATAAGATATACACTTACTTGAGTACTTATGTGAAAATATACGGTCTCTTGCAGTAGGTATGTGTGAGCATGACCCTCATCATGTGGATGTGCTCACATTGTGTGGATGTGTAGAGTGAGCTAAAGGTGCTGGAACACTGTGTCTTTCTGCTGATGCAGCTGCTTGAGATGTGGGCGTCATGTGGCCACAGGGACTGCGGTGAGCTGCAAGCAGTCGTTTCGGTTTCCTGCTAATGGCTAAGCATTTTAAAGAGGTCTGAAAGAGCAGGACAGGACCTGGCAGGAGTGGGACTGCAAAACCCATCCAGCACAGGGCTGGAGGTGAATGTGGTGGCACATTCTTTACTCACTGCAGTATGAGCAAGCTTAAATCAGGGTTTCTGCTGGTTTCAAAGACTCAAATTGAAGACTTTTTAAGACCTTTTATAACTTTTATGATCTCATGATTGAGAAATTTTAGACCAACACGATACCCTTTCCAGCAAAGAATTGTACATCTTTGTGGATTTATGGATTCTATGTCCATAGGATAGACTTTAATGATGCTATCAACTACAACTACCATCTTCACATGAATAAAATGTCCACTTCCCCTCAAATAGAAGAAGCACTTCAAGCAAGTGGCATGGCTCACACAAAATGCACTGCACTTGTGCAGTAATAATTCAAAATTCAGACCAATTTAAGACCTAAACTAAATGTATTTCAGAGCTACTGCACAATATATCACTCCATTTAAGACTTTTTAAGGCCTTAAATTCATGTTTTTCAATTTTAGATTTTTTAACACTTTTTCATGCTCACGAAAATGCATATTCTAAGGCACACACACAAACTCTTCCTCTCTTTCTCACTCTCTCTCACAAACACACACACGCACACACACAGAGATTCACTTACTTGTGGATGTCAAAGCTCTGGTCACTTTCTGCATGTCCTTCAAGGTTGGTGAGTAATGTCTCAGTGGCTGTGTTGATCAGTGGCACCATCTACAAACACACAGACACACACAGAGAGAGAGAGAGAGAGAGGGAATGTGAAGCTGGCCATATATCAATACTATAGTAGTAGAAGTAGCTTTGTCAATTTCTTCACATGCACAAGACATACAGAGGAATTGAAATTACTTTCCCCACTCTCCCTGTGTTCCAGTTTGGGGGATGAAAGGCACAATACAGCATTACATGAGGAGAAAAAAGGCACCTCCAGACTGTGCTCCAATGGGGAGCACAATGTAGGGGAGCAAAAAAACACCTCAGTACACACAAGCACATATAACATTAGATACATTACTTGCAACACAGAAAGGAGAAAGGGAGAGGGGGGGGGGGGGCTGTCACATTGGATACGGGCATAGGTATGGGCGAAGGCATGATCAATATAACTTGACTGACAATATAACTTTCATGAGAAGACTGAGAGAACAACAGTCTAAAAACTCTAAAAACTGTCTATCATGATATGACTATGGTCACACAGTAGAGCAAAAACAAAGGGAGCATATAATAATCTCAAAGATACTGGAGCGACACATAGAGCAGTGTAAACAGACAAATTAAAGAAACAAAGAATGCTCATTAAATAAAATACTAATTAATCTTAGATCAATCACATATTTCCCATCTGTTTTCGCTGGAGATGAAAGCTGAAGTGTATGTCTGCAAGTGTGTCTGTCCCGTGTGTGTGTGTGTGTGTGTGTGCACACATGCATATGTAGACATTTATTTGTGACTGAGGACATCACAGGAGCTGAATCAATTAAAAGGGCATTAAAGGGTGTGTGTGTGTGTGTAATTAAAATGGTCATTACCATGGGGAGAAGTGTGCTGATGATGATAGATCAAACACCAGCTAATCAATTCATTTATTCATTAAATAGGATCGGAGCATTAAGTGGAGATGCTTTCCAAGACCACACGCTCAGCACACACTAACTTTCACTCTTTCTCTCTCTCTCTCTCACACACACACACGCAAACACACACAGACACACATACACACACACACACACACACACACACACACACGCACAGGCCCACACACTCTCACAGATTCACAAAGTCACTGACACTCAACCCAGACAACAGCAGATTTTGAGATCAATCTGTCCCTGATCTGGAACAAATCTTTTTGAGAGCACAGCTAGATCCAGTTCAGAACTAACAATCTGAAGACAAGGGGGTTTGCCCTCAAGCCAAATGGTCCTCAAACTCTTAAACAAACATGTCATCTGTTTACTGTCATCTGAATCTGTTGACAGGACCGATATCAAATGAAGCCAATCAGTATAGGCAAACATTGTTGTAGATAATTAGCCTGGCAGACCCACATCTACACTACGTATCAAAATGCCTCTGTACGCAACTGGATAGCACAATGACCAATCAGAGCAATGAACAAGCAAAACAGCAAATGTGCCTTGCTCTCTATATGGCTCTGAGCCAGCCTATACCACACAGACTGGTGTTGTGATTGGTGCCTGGGATTTAGAGACATAGCTAATAAGCTCCAATGGCTCATGGTTAGATGGACCTGCAGAACAAATTTAAATTTGCTAGCGTTGTGTCTGCATTTCCATGCCAATAGATAACGCCTTTGTTCAGTCACAGGTGCTGTTGCCAAGTGGCCTGCTGTATGGCCTATGTACTGAAGTGGCCATGGTGCTATCCTCCCTCTGGTAATACCCCATGAGTGATGAAGAAAAGCGTACGACCAGAATAAAATGCAAATTGTGGTGCTGGGGTGCTGGGGGGGGGGTCGCTGGCATAAAAAGTAATACTAATTTTTTTATTAGCTTTTTTTTTTCTTCCAGCACACACTCGTTTTACATACCCATCATCACTGGGTCTCGCAGAGCTGCAGACCTTCAATAAGCAGAGGGCGCTGAATATGGATGACCTTATTTACATATCACTCTTTGGTGCAGCAGGCTACACCAAACAGAGCAGACCGTAAAACAGCAGTAATGTGCCACCAAGACACTAATAACAGTCACAATAACACACCACTGAGCATTATGTACACAGCTCACAGATGCTGTGTTAAATATGATAATGCAAGCATCCTTCCGCTGAATGGGAAAACACTCTGGTGCATATGAATCCTCCACAGTGCTAAATGTCTTTGATCCATAAACACTGACAGAATCATATGAAACATTTACTATTGCTTTAATATCGGGAGTTCAGGGAAACCTTTTTTTTTTTTGTTCTGTTCTGCCATTAACATCGCAAATGGAGAAGAACCGAGCCACTGTGCGCTGAGGGCATTTAAATGACTTGAGCTGAGCAGAATGCACTGCCACTGACTGACTGATGCTCTTCAGAGGGGTAATCTGTAGAGGGGTATTGAGCAGGTATCAAGAAGTTCGCTCTGTGTGTGTGTGTGTGTGTGTGTGTGTGTGTGTGTGTGGGTGTGTGGGTGTGTGTGTGTGTGGGGGGGGTGTTTGTGCATTCTGTGTGTGTGTTGGTAGGGATTTAAAAGGGTACATATTATGCAAAACTTTTTGTGTGACTTTGTTTTTCCAAAAAAAAGGCCATTAAGTTTTTGTGAGGCGGTTGAGAGATTCTGATGTCAGAAATCATATTTGGACATCTCCCTCGTTCTTGCGTCAGAATAGGGAAAATGAAGTCTTGCAGTATTTCAGTCAGTTCACTCTTATGCGACACATACTGCACCGACAATAAAACTTGAAACTTGAAAATGTTTCCTCGACCTCAAAAGGGTTGGCTTACTGCGTGAACAAAAAATACAGGTTCCCCTAAGTCTTGGGGCTGCACGTATGAATGTAGATCTGGCCCAGTGGCAACCGACTAAGCTGCTAACTTGTTAGCAACTATGGTTTGGGGAAACGTACCCCTGAACCATAGAGGCTTTGTTATTGGCTCATCATCAGATGTAATGTAAGCTGTATATAAATGCAGCTATGCAACTGTATATGATTCTCTCTGCAAACATATAGCATATGGACAACGCAGTCTACCATTAGAACTACTGTAAACAATATTCATTGGCCTTTCAATCAAGGCCTTCCTAAAGTCAAAGTTGACTGGTATTTAGCAGACGATTTTATCCAAAGTGACACAGACCTGCAACATGTGGTTTAGAAATTTTCAGTTGAGCGATGTAAGCGCTGCTCCATCATGTCTGCATGCATGCCTTCTTGATCATTTGGCTTAGAATGTCTGATTCCAGCTCGTTTTATAACGGTGGGCTCACCTTGTTTGGAGAGGTGAGTGATTTCTGATAGCTTCATGAATAGAAATTTAGGATGAGTGTGTTTGTGAGAGCATGTGTGTTCGCTTGAATAGTGATTACTGACATAATGACTACTTAAATATGCATTGTGGTGTTTCTGTGTGTTTCTTCCTGTGTATAATTTTCAAATGAACATTTGTGTGTGTGTGTTTGTGTGTGTGTGTGTATTTGGTTTGAGTTCACATATGAATGTGTAATGCAGGAGGTATGTGTATTCAAGGAGGTAAAAGGTGTGTCAGTGTGTGACTGCAAGCACAGAGAGGAAAATCACACACACACACACACAATACACTTTTCTCTTCCCAACTCTCTCTTTGTCATGCACACACACACACACATTACTGCTCTGTCTGCATCTGACCACTGTCCACGAGTGAAACCCGTTTTCATATAAAACCGAAAAACAGCCCCCTGACGTTTCTCTCCCAAAGTGCAAAACCAAACAAACAGCGAGCTGACCATGACGGAGTCATTTGCCGCACTGGCGGTGCCTGTGGCTGGGGCTGTTGACGGTAAACGCTGTTTATAAAAGTCGTAAATTATTTATGGCTCTGTCAGGCCCAGATCCTCACTCTCCCGTGACGCTTTCTGGAAGACTCCACAGTGAGCTCAGCGCTGTCTGCAGCGCTGCCTCCCCACAAGAGACAGCAAGAGAGAGAGACACTGTGGAACAGAACTGCCAGACCCTTGCCAAATCAGGTCCAGAACAGGGCCACATGAGCCAGAGACAGCTGCATACCAGCAGTGACACGTCTCTGCCAATGTGTTGCTATCTAGTTTTCAATACAAATAAAAAATAGACCTGAATTGTAATTGATAAACCAGTGGTGATAAAGTTTGAATAATTGTACTATTTGTTCACACAGTAAGGATACCCTTTTGTGTGTGTGTGTGTGTGTGTGTGTGTGTGTGCGCGCTTCATTTGTATTTAGATTTATCGTTATATGTGTGTCTTTGTAATTCAAGTCAAATTTAGGTTGCAACAACCACACACATAAGCACACACGCACGCATGCACACACATACACAAACACACCCCAGTTCTGCTCTCTCCCAGATACTCAAAATTCTCTCTTGTCTAATTGGCTTGCCAGTGTGGTGTTGGTTTTTATGTGAGCTATTTCTCTACAGTGGCTAAATCTCACAGGCACACACAGTTTAAGCTACAAAGCCAGTCTTTCTTGAGAGAAACTAGAAAACAGTACAAATATAGTTCACACAGAGACACAAATATAAAACACAAAATGTCACACATTCACACACGCATACATACGCAAGTATACACACACACACCTCAACAACAACAAACGCTTCAGTATGACATCAACACCCAGCAGTCTAAATAACAGAATGAGTGCCCTGTGCGACCTGTCCATGACCCCTGCCTTCACTGGCATGTGGACGTGTGGAGCACAGATTCTGCCCCACAGAGCCCACTTTTACCCTGACACCTACACAACCACCAACCCAGAGACCTGCCAGGACAGCTCTCCATTACAACACCCCAAAGATACAGACAGTGAGAGAGAGACAGAAAGAAGAGAAAGAGAGATAGGGAGAGAGAGAGAGAGAGGGAGAGAGAGAGGGAGAGAGAGATTGCCTGTCTTTATCTTCTACCTTGCTGTACTCTTCACAAATCATATTGTTTTGGCCTTAGTGTCACCAATAAGGCTGACAGAATTTGATTTGGGTGATGGGTGAGGGGGGGGGGGGGTTAAAGAGGGGAAAGGAGGACAATGTATTCAAACATGTTGGTTTTAGGAACACTGCTTTGAGACAGTCATGCCAATAAATATCACTTGTATTGAATAAATGAGCTGAGATTGAGTGAGTGAGTGAGAGAGAGAGAGTGAGAGAGAGTGAGAGAGAGAGAGAGAGAGAGAGAGAGATCTGGGCCCCCACCTCTTTCATCTTGGCAGCGCTGAAGGAGGGTGTTAGGATGCTGCGCACTCGTTTCCACTGCTCATTGGCCAAAAAGAGAAGACAATCACTCATCGGTTTACTGGCCATCTGCACTTTCTGATCGAGAGAGAGAAACAGATAGATAGATATATAGACAGATAGATAGATAGACAGACAGAGAGAGAGAGAGATTTTTCAAGCATCAGGCATCATTTCTGGGGTAGGAGATTTTACATATTGTCCTAAGCATCATTAATGAATCCTAGAGCCTATTGTTTCTTTGCCAGATGCAAGGAGGACAGCTGGACAGATGGTTAGAAGAGCAAAGAAACACCTCTCAAAGTACCTCTTGCAAAAAGACAGACAGGCAGGGATTCATAATAAGCCATCACAATAAAAAAACTGAATACAATGCATAATGGAAGAATAGAAAATATATTTTGAGATGATCTATGCACTGGAGGCTCATCTACTATCGTCTCCCCCAGAAACACAACCTCATCTGGGCTGTTTCCGACTCTGACTCTGGCCTGCTGGAGGTGAAAACAGAGCTCTACCCTGTCAGTGACTATGTTTACACACACTTAAGTATCCCGAATATGATCGGGATAATAACGCTTTGCATTTGCGCATGCAAACACTTTTCCCCGAATTCAATATCCCGAATAAGTCCTTATCCCGGTTTCCGAGAAATAAAATACTGCAAACTAAATCAGGATACTGTAGCGTGTAAACACCTTATCCTGATATCTGACAGTTGCAGAGCAAGATTCTAGAGTGTTACGTGCGAAATGGAATTCTGAAGCAAAATCAAGCAGTGCTCTTTAGAATCCTATGGTATAGAGATCCGGGATATGTTAGGGATAACAGTCGCCAAGGTGTCCCGATATAGTTGAATAATGGATGAGGTGGGCAAAAAACAGCACGACTCTGAAGGCTACGCCAAGTCTATTATTCCCCTATATCGGGACACCTCGAAGGCCGTTATCCCGCTTATCACATGGCTGCCAGAAAATGTTTTATATCTATGTAATTATTTTCTTTAAGCAGTAATATAATGTAGGTGTGGTCTAATTGTAATCTAACTGGTGTAGACTTTGTGGGAAAGTAGATTCACAAGGCTGCTTGCTGCTGTTATAGTTACCATTCTAAAGAGCATTGATTATGGATCAGTGACAATCCGTTATCAAGGAACAACGGACACCCTGTCAGCCAATCAGAAAACAGTTTTTAGTTTCTCTGGGTGAGAACAGTATTTCTCATGTCAACAGGGAACCCGATTTCTCTGCATTCATGTAAACAATTTATCCCGAATACAATCAAAACTGGGATAAGCCTCATAGTCGGGATACTGAAGTGCATATAAACGTAGTCAGTGTGGGCGTGTGTTAGGTCTGAGGTTCACATTCTTGTGCAAGAGTGTGTTCTGAGATTGACACAGTTGAGCGGAGTGTGTCAGGTGTGGCAGTTCTGAAGTTTACACTCTCAGTAGGGGAATGTGCTAGCTCTGGGTGCCACACACTCTTTGTGGGGAGCGTGCCAGGTGTGTATTAGTTCTGAGGTCCACACGCTCAGTTCAGTTCCTACTGACCCTACAGCGGAACATGCTATGCCACTGACAACATGTGCCATTCAGATGAGCTTCATGGTGACCTATAGGAAATCTCTCTTCAGTCTCTCTCCTTCATGGAGACCTACAGGAAATCTCTCTTCAGTCTCTCTCCTTCTATCTCTTCCTTATGTTCCCCTCCCTCTCTTTCTTTTCCTCTCCCTCACTTCCTCTTTATGATCTCTTCTTCATTAACTAACAGTCTATTAACATACAAATTAGTAACATGTTAGTCATCTGTCATGTTAGTCATTACAAATCACTTATTAATACCTTATTCTACATGACCTTATTTTAGCCATAATAGACCATTAACTAAGAATTTAGTCCAATATAAACTTCTAATTGCTGTTTATTTGTAGTTAGTAAGTTAGTTGTTGTATATGAATTATGATATATGATTAATATGCCTTGGTTAGTTTGGGGCTTATAAGGCAGTAGTACAACAGGAACAGTTATTCTCCTTCAATGACATTTAGAAAAGATGGCCTATTCATTGGAACATAATAACTAATATAATAACATAATAACAAATAACTGTTCCTGAGAATAACTGCTCCTGTTGTACTACCAACTTATAAGCCTTTTACTGAGCAAAGCATATTGAGATCATAATTCATATACAACAACTAGCTTACTTACAATGAATAAGCAGTAATTAAGAGTTTATATTGGAGAAAGTCTAGTTAATGGTCTACTATGGGTAGAATGTGGTGTTACTACGTGACTTGTAACAAATGGCTAGTATGCTATTGGTAATAAGCTGTTAATTAATAGTGAATATGTGTAAACTAAATTTCCTGCGTCTCTATTCCTCCCTCATCCTCATGATCTCATTGAAAGCGTAGCAGTTGAGGAACCTGGCTAGCATGCTAGTAGCCTGATTATTGTGGGTTCGTATCCTGGCTACCACCATTGCACCCTTGAGCAAGGCACTTAACCCTAAGCTGCTCTAGGGGAGACCAGCCCTGAAGTAATTGACAGTTGACAAATGTACTGTGAGTTGCTTTGGATAAAAGCTTCTGCTAAATGCATGACTCCCTATGCATTTTCTCTCTCTTTCTGTGGTGTTTGTGTGAATGATATTGTAGAGAGGGGAATAGAGACTTATATTCAAAATCTGTGTGTCTTGGCAATCCAAAACAGCATTTGCTCAGCAAAACTTGCTCATAAAACAGCAAAATTTGCTCAGTGACTTTAATTGAATGGAAATGACCAGTAAGCAATGTGAGGAGTGTTAACATAGTGTGTGTGTGTGTTTGTCTGAGTGAGTTCTGCAGATATCTTGCAAGCAGCTTGTTTCGTTTTATGTTTGTTGTTCAGGCCTCCATGGAAACTAACTTTATGATTTTCCTGCTGGCGTGTGTGTGTGCATGTGTGTGTCTCTAATTATCCCAATGGCATGTCCCATTAACAGTGATGTTTATGACAGTTGTGAACATAAAAAGACAGACCATTAAATACCATTTACAAGAGCAGACGAAGAATATCAGATATGCAATTTATTTTAGGCAAGTTTCAATAAAAAAAACACAGCTGAGGAACAAAGACTTGAAAGCATCAGCAGGTGCTGTGTGCATGTGTATCAGTGTCTGAGTGTCTGTTTCTGTGTGTGTGTGTTTATGTGTACGTGTGTGTATGTGTATGTGTATGTGTATGTGTACGTGTACATGTGCATGCATATGTATGTACTGTATGTAAGTATGTGTATGTGTGTGTTTGTGTGTGTGTGTGTTGAAGAAAGACACGAACAAGCACATAATGTATACAATGTTCCAGTTATTACTTCAGTGTGTACAGTACATTACTACAGTAATGTCATGCTTAATAGGATTTCCTGAGAAACAATTAGACAAAAACATGACAAAGAAGACTGTGAGTCAGTCATGATAAGCTGTTTTTTCCCAGTGTGACGCATGTTCCTCTGTGTACTTCTTCCACACTGACTGATGCTGGAAGTGTTTGAGTGTTCAAGTAAAAGGCTTAAGGGGCCTATGAAACCGTTGGGGTGAAATGTGTGTGATTGGGTGTGTATAAAGTGGGTGTTCCAGTGTGGTCAGACAGGTGTGTTTTGCAAAGCGTGTTGATTTTTGTGTAGATTGCTTACCATCCTGTTAGGGAACAGGTTAAAGTCCTTCACCATCACCTGTCTCAGCATGTCTGGATCCGCAACCACAATAACAGGCTTCCTGCCTAGGTAATATCTAACGCAAAAACACACACACAAACACACAGTAAAAATGAAATAACGCTAACACAGATGTATAAAGCCACAACACACAACTTTGTCTATGGACAAAGAAAGAAAGAAAGAAAGAAAGAAAGAAAGAAAGAAAGAAAGAAAGGAAGAAAGAAAAAAAGAGCATTCCTCCTTTTTTTCCTCTCTTGTGTATCTCTGTGGCCATATGGAGGAGTCTTCATGCCCTAGCTCCCCTTCCCTTTTGTTGCATTATGTCTCTCTATGCCAGTCTTTCCACTCTGCCTTTGATCTGATTCTCTCTTTTTATTCATCCATCCATCTATCTCTCTCCACATTTTCCCACTAACACTCCCTCTGTCTCCCTATCAATGAAGCAAGGACACACACGCCCATGGACACACACACACACGCACACATACAGACACACATACACTCCCATGCATGTCCATACATGCGCACACACACACACCCACACACTCCCATAAATGTCCATACATGCACACACAAACAGACATATACACACACACATATACACACACACACACAAATGGAAATAGGTTTCATCTTATTAAGCACCTTTTTAATGAGAATCAATTTTGTTCAAGAGAAGAATGAGGGATATGAACAAATGAAGAGAGCGAGAGAGAGAAAAAGAGAGAGAGAGAGAAGAGAGAGAAGAGAAAGAGAGAAGAGAGAGCGCGCAAAAAAACAGGAATTTCTAGGTCATTAGACAGCTTATTCGCTTGCGTTAATTGGATATGAAACCTTTCAGGCAAATTAGAGACGCCGTTGATCAGCACTGAGCATGTGCCAACAGTAGCACCTTTCATCCCGAGCACTTCCGCATCCCGCTCATTACTGCAGCGCGGGCAGCCAGCCACCGCAGCGCCTCCACAGGACCCTAAACGACTCCCTAAAGCATCCCTCCACTTCAACACCTATTTCAAACGACTTCAAACTCGGCTCCTGGTCCGAGGTACAAAACGGGTCTTAGTGCAGTGACAGACAATGCATGGTCAGAGGCAGGAAAGCAGTGATCAAACGCTGCCATCAATGCACAGACTGTACATTTAACCCTTATGAACCCTTATGGTCCCCAGAGACTGTGATGAAGTGTGAGCAGTGAGACAAGGTGGGGTGTGGGCACACAGACAGGTTAGAGCCCTGTGACAGGCAACAGCAATCCAGTGGACTGGTTGGAAGTAGAGAGAATATACTGAATACTGGTGTTAGACAGACAGGACTGGTGAGACAGGACAGGTTAGTGGCAGTGACACTAGTTGTACACAGACAGGGAACACTGGTGGCAGATAGACAGGACAAGCTGGTGTCAGTGAGACAGGGCTGGCTTTGATTGATAGGGCTGCGGCAGAGACTGAGGCGGAGGCTGAGGCTGAGGGCTGGTGAGTCTGGTGTCATCACACACTCTGTGCTCAGCCATCACAACCCAGCCACACACACCCCTGCTGTGAGATGGCCTGCCACACAAGGTCATCTGTCTACAGCTACCCTCCGCTCCCACCAACCCCTCTCTTTCTCTGTGTCTTTCTTTGAGATGAGAATGCGTAAAGAGAGAGCATCAGGAATTATGTGATGCTGCGTCTGTCTATAATCCCATGTAAATATCTGTGGGGTGGTGAATGAGAGATAGAGAATAAAAGAGAGAGAGAGAGAGAGGTGCTATTTCTGTGGTGTGTGTGTGAGAGAGAGTGCGAGTGTGACAGAGAAAGGCTATGTCTGGTGTGTGTGTGTGTGTGTGTGTGTGTGTGTGTGTGCCTAGGCAGAGCTGGTCTTGTCAGACAGAGATGCGTCACCCCTCCGTGTCTGAGGAGTGTCTTTCAGGACAGTATTTTTAGCTCCAAAGCAGCCAGGATCTGGAAGATACAGCCTCTGTCTGCCCCCCTCCTCCAGTTTGCCTCTCGCCCTGACACACACACACACATACACACACACACACACCAGCCCAGACCTTTGGCTAAAGGGAAAGTGGGATGCAAGAAGAGCAAGCCTTCTACCACCCTTAATCAGTGGTCAGTCCTGTGCAGGACTTAAAGGGATGCAAGCGTTGATAACATGGTGTGTCACATTCAAGCTGATGGCAGAATGTGGAGGCATTCACACTGGATACAAAATGACCACTGATGGTCATGCGTTGCTGTGTGCTGCCTAGACGAGAATGACTAGTTGTGTATTAAAATGATGGTAAATAGGTAGATTTAATATGCACTACATAGAATATTTATTGTGCAATATCTCTTAGACGTAAGCGCAGGTGTTACTCAGCAGGGGTGTGTGGTTGCTGCTACAATCAGCGTTTACTTCAGCAGAAAATACACACAAACACACACACAAACACGTGATGAAGAGTATACTAGTGCATGTAAACAGGATGTTCAAAAACTGCCTGTATTTACTTAAGTGAAGTTAACTTACTAATGTGGTGTAAGAATGTGAACCTGTAGCACTAACAGGCTTTGCCTTGTATGACACTTTGAAATGAATGAAATTCTACATCTGATATCTGATGCCCATGACTTGTGATTCGTTCTCAATGTTCGCAAGGAGGAAACAAACAACAGGTCACCAGACATGGACTTTCCCTTGAGATGAGGAAGTCACTCCAAATTAGATCACTGATCACTTACATTCTGGGGGTAGTGTGTGTGTGGGTGGGTCACATACTTTCTCAGAAACCCCAGAGGGGAAAACAACCTGATGACATCTGAGACGAAAACTGACAAACAGACGGATAAGATGACGGACTTTCTCACACATACACATACAAACACACACTCACACCCACACACATATGTGCAATCACATGCAAGCATGTGCGTGAGCTCACACACATACACACACACACACACACACACACACGCACACACACACAGAATGATATTGCTTCCCGTCTGTGCTATTATAAATTTTAAAGATGAACACAGACTATTTGAGATTCTGGTGGTTTCCTCATTGGGACGTGAAGGCCAGTCTTTGACAAACAAACTCAGTGAGACTCCAAAGGCAACCCAGGGCTTTTCTGATCAGACATTATTTCCACTTGTTTCATTTGAAACTCTTCAGTGTGGTGCCTTGACTGACTGAAATACAAGGACACGGCAACCTGCTGCTCGTTAATATGGTCGGCTGGCTGTCTGCATTGCTCTCTCTTCCTTATCTGACACACACATACACACACAGACTTAAAGAAGGGAAAAGTTATATACCTGAAGTTATCAGAAACTTTCATTCAACTGTACACTGTTATATATTTTTACATCTTGAACAACTCCACCCCCTGATTTCAGGTCCCGACGCGCACACACACACACTCACACATACTTACATATTGCACTTACCCACAAACTCGTCCATATGTGTTGATGAGGTTATTGAGAGGGTCCAGAAAGCCCTGGGGGAAAGGACAGCTCCATATGTAAATATCATTCAGAAGAGGCCCCACCAACGAGCCCACACACTGAGAAAACACACTAAAAACAATAGTTAATCTGACAGGTACTCCTCCAGTGGCTATCTAGTTGGCACAGTATGCTCATGATCTCTCAATGAGACTGTGTGCATGTGTGAGAAAACCTGTACAATTCTCTCTCTCTCTTGCTCTGTGTGTGTGTGTGTGTGTGTGTATGTGTCATGTGTCATGATTATTGTCTGCATGTGCACGTGTGTACATGTGCTGGTGTGTGTTTGTGGGGGTCTATGAGAGAATGAGAGACAGAGAGAAGCAAAATTCATGACATTCTCACAGTGACACATGAATGACAAGTTAATAATACCAGCATATACAGTTCCAATGTGACTTAAAAAAAACCTGGACAGTTGTGTGTGTGTGTGTGTATGTGAGGAAACTGTTTGTGTGTTTTGTATAATTCTTGATATGATGTGGTGATGCCGCATGTAGCTGCATTTTTGTATATGACAAAACACCCCAGGAAAAAAAAATAGCTGCACTGTGCTTTCACTGCTGACATGAGATTCTTACCAAGGCAGGAGATTGCTTTCGAACTTCACCTGTTTGACACAAGTCTCTTTCTTGCGTCAAATAAAACACGCCCGAGACGAAATGTCTAATTTTTTTTTTTTTTTTTGCCCCATATTGATCTCTCCGCGATCGATTTTTGCGCCCCAACACGCGGAGGGAGTAATTCATTGCTATTCTCTGCAGCTGGTCTACCACCATCACCGCTGCCCCCTTTCTCTCTTCTTCTTCTCAAGTCAGACAGGCTTCTCCTCTTCTCTGCAACCCCCCCCCCATTCCCCCAAAAGCGCCTGACTGACATTACCAACAGTGTCTGGGTCGAAATGGCTCCATTGCAGGGTAGCAATACAAAAAGACACGCCGGCCTAACTGTCTGTCTAAAATGACTGAAGGCATTGTCAGCGGGGACGGCTTTCTTGTGAAGAGACTTCATGAGCTTGTTGTGTTGCTTGTGTGTGCAGATGGAGAAAGCATGGAGCCACTTAGCATAGCTGAGACAAAAAAGCCCGGAGGAGGAGGAGGAGGAGGATGGAACACATGTTTCTTCTCTTCATGCCAGCCGGCTTTATTCCTTTCTTATTTGCATTATCTCATACAGCAAGGCGAGCGGCTTGTAATTAGCTCGCGGTGTAAAGTTTCATTGCTATTTAAGGGGCTTAATTTGAGAGACGGCACCCGTTAGCAGATGCCGTCTGTGGTCTGAAGACTAGGGGTGGTAGTCCTGTGCCTGTGGTTGAGGGATTGCTCCACTGAAAGCCTAGTATGTTCTGCATTGACAAACCAGAGCCTGGACCCAAAGTACCACCACATTCCTCCGGGCACAGGGCACAGGCCTCTGAAGTAGGACTGAGATATGGCCGTTTTCCATGCCATTACAGCTCTGATGGAGTCCACTGGGACATAGGGATACACTGTACATGAGAAGACACACACTGCACTTATAAGAAAAAGGTATACCACCCAGACATGTCTACACACACACAGAGTGAGAGAGATGTCATGAAATCATCTGCCAGTAGTGTGTCTGACCCCGCATGGGATCAGTTTTGGGGATCTGTGTGTGCTGTATTATGTGTGTGTGTGTCTGCTGTATCATATTTGAATTGATGGACAAATATGTTTGTTTGTGTGTGTGTGTGTGTCTGCTGTATTATGTATGTGTCGGCTGTATTGTGTTTGGTTGTTTGTGTGTGTGTGTGTCTGCTGTATATTGTGTGTGTGTGTGTGTGTCTGCTGTATTATGTGTGTGTGTGTGTCTGCTGTATTATGTGCGTGTGTGTCTGCTGTATTATGTGTGTGTGTATCTGCTGTATTATGTGTGTGTGTGTTTGCTGTATTATGGGTGTGGGTGTGTGTGTGTGTGTGTGTCTGCTGTGTGTGTGTGTGTGTGTCTGTGTTCCATTTATCCATTTATGTATCATCTGTTACAGCTATGGCTGTTCTTTGTGGGTGGGTTACTGTTATTTCTGTATGTGCTAACTGTAGGCTATTGAGGTCATGCCTGCACTTTATGCACTTTGTGCATGTCTTGCTATATTACTGTACCTTAGCTGAGCCAGTGTGTGTTTCTTGTGTACAGAGCAAGGGTGTTGAAGAGGTTGTTTGTACTGTGCTGTTTATGTTGAGGTTACTGTAAAGTCTACTGAACCACTTGGGGCTTCTCAGAGTGGTTTCAACCACTGGAGCTATGGTATGTTGGTCTTTCTTGGAATTCCATAAGTTTGTCCTATGCTGTAAGCTTTCACACAGACTTGGTTGTGTGTGTGTGTGTGTGTGTGTGTGTGTGTATGTGTTTGTGTGAGTGTAGATGCGTGTGTTTGTGGGTGTGCTTGGGTAGCAAGAAAAGTCTCAGTCTGAGAGACGCTGAGTGGCAAAAATTGATGGGACAAATATAACACAATGACTCACTTGGGCCAAACCATGGCAGCTAATTACGTGTACACATACACACAGACTCACACACACACAAAAGGTCAGCTGTAACGGTATGAGCATATGGCACCAAGTGTGTGTATGGCGTTTGCATGCTGTGTTTTCTCCCACCAGGTGGCAATGCTGAGCAGATGCATTAGTGTACTCTACAGAGCTTTTGTTCACCACAAGAAGAGGTAGAGAGAGAGAGAGAGAGAGGTTGGGGGGGGGGGGGTATAGAAAGAGAGAATAAGAGAGAGAGAGAGGTTGGGAGGGGGGGCAGATAAAGAGAGAATGAGAGAGAAGAAAAGAGACAAAGAGAGAGAAAGAGAGAAAAAGAGATAGAGAGAAAGAGAGAGAGACCGGGATGGAAGATTTTGTCCTTCCCCTTTGAATGTGTCAAATTGAGATGTCATGTTCCTGCCTGATTCAGCTGATTATGAATGTCTTGCTCTAAGCCACTGAAACTTGAGGTGAAGCTGTGGAGTGAGTGTACAGTAGAACAGGAACAAGAAGAGACACCAATGCAAACCTTGAGTCTGAATGTTACTAAACTCACAGATGCACAGAAACTGTGAATAAGGTGAGATGGGTACAGAGAGGAATGGGAGATCAGCCAATAAAATCTACAACGTGTTTGTGTGTGTGTGTGTGTGTGTGTGTGTGTCTGTCTATGCCAATATTCCCTGGTCTCTGGTGAGAGATGAAAGGTTATCGGATTCTGCTGAGGCTTTAAGACTTGGCTCTGGCCTGACACCAGCTGCACCTAGGTAAAGCCTCTGTGTGTGTGTGTGTGTGTGTATGTGTGTCTTTACAGGCTACTAAAATGGACTTGAGAAACACGTCTCTACCATCTCCCTTGCTCTCCCCTCCCCCACCCCCTCTCTCTGCCACCACGGAGTGTGTTCTCTTTCCCTGTGTGGCTCTGATGGTTAGTATGCGCGGAGGCCTGTAGATGGTTTCAGCCTGAGAACGACATGCAGGGTGCTGCTGGCACCAAACCCCCTCTCAGCCCTTCCCCACAGGGCATTGAAGGCCCTAGACTGCAGTGGAGAGTGAGGGAGAGAAAGAGAATGTATGTGTGTGTGTGTGTTTGTGTGTGTGCAAATGATTTTCTTGTCTGTGTGAACGAGACTCATGAAATTCTCATTCCTGACTTGCGTATGAGTGTGCATGTTTATGAGTATTATGTATTTGTGTGTGTGTGTGTGTGTGTGTGTGTGAGAGAGAGAGAGAGAGAGAAAGAGAGAAAAAGAGAGATACAGAGAAAGAGAGAGACTGTGTGCCCACATTCTGTGTGTTCTTGGAAAAAAAGTGTGTGTGTGAGTGTATGTAGTAATTTATGCACTCTGTGTCTCCATGCATAAGTTCATGTGTGTGTGTGTGTGTGTTTGCTTGGTCTAGTTAGAGTGTATTGAAACAGATGTGTGGCTCCCTCTCTGCCAGTTCCGCTCAGACTGCAGATTCATCACCGGACCAGAGAAATCAATGCCACAGCAGGACTACATAGCCCCCTGTTCCGCCTTCTCAGAATGTGTTCTCACAGCGGTACCAAGCAAGCACCCTGTTCCACGTTCTCAGAATGTGTTCCCACCTCTCTTCTCCTAATAATGTTCTATGTACCTCCTCTCTTCTTCTAATATTGTGCTATGCACCTCCGCTCCTCTCTTCTCTCCTAACAATGTCTTATGTACCTCCTCTTCTCCCCCAATAATGTGCGACTGTATATGCCTCTGCTCCTCTCTTCTCCTAATAATGTGCTATTTTATATCTGTTTTTGCCATGGAGTGTCAGAATCAATCATTTGAAATGATGGGCTACATGTCAAAAAAAGTTACTGACCCCCGGACCAAGGCTCCGTGAATGTAACCATGGTAACAATTTGCTATACAAATTTCGGTGCTGAAACCTGTGGAAATGCATGTAAGTGCTAGTGCTGGTGCTGGACCAGAACCAGTTCAAGTCCAGCACCGGCACCAGCACCGACACGGCCCTGATGTAAAAGAGGTGCTATATGCCTCTTCTCTAGGGTGCTATATGTCTCCTGTCCTGTAGTGTGCCTTTTCTCCTCTTCTGTCCTGTCTAGTAGTGTGCTGTGGTCCTGTTCTGTCTCTTCTGCCCCCATTGCCTCATGTCCTCATGGGGGATAATGACCTCACTGCTGTTTTATAAGCTGTTGGGAAAATTGAGCAGGCATACAGGAACAGTGAAACACACATACTGTACATACACTATGTACGCACGCGCACACACACACACACACACACACACACACACACACACACACACACACACACAGTCTTCTGACCACATTTACATTAAATGAGTCTATGGGAGGCTTGTGTTCATTATGCTTGTGTTAAAGTGGTGTGCTTGTCCAAACTGGCGTGCTAAACATATGCCCATGTGTAGTGTGTTCTAGAAATGTAACTCTGCATGCCTACCTGTCCTTTTTTTACTTTTATCATTACAAACTTTCCTGCTTTCTGGTAAAGTTTTGTCCCACAGACACCACAGGATATGTGTGTATGCTATCTAAACAGTACACATACACACACACACATACACACTTGGCTATAAGGCTGGCCTCTAAAACTGGGTCACAGGATTCTACGACAGCAAGACCAGTGTTTGTGTGCTGACACTGCTGATGTTTGCGCACACACACACACACACACACACACACTCGTGCACAAGAAATTGTTCTCATGAAAATTGATACATATATGCATACAATGATGTGTGGGTGAATAGGAAGTATATACACATAAACAAAGTGAACACACAAACACACATACACGCACACACACACACACACAAACCAACACACATAAACACACACACACAAATACACACACACACACACTGCAGTGTCTCATACTTTGGCTGTGCAATTCACCTGGGGAGTCTGAACCAGACGACTCATAATTATGCAAAGCAGAGCAGCATGCATATTTAATCACGGCTCCCACACCCATCCCCTACCTCACTGCACACACACACACACACACACACACACACACACACACACCTAGGGCAGAATATGACTAAGAGAGCAATCCATGCAAACGTAGCTTCCTGAGTAAGTGCTGATGGCGCTAACTAAACAAGGGTCCCCTCTCAGGAACAGGGAACAGTGCACTACAATGAAGGAGGGAGATGGCGAGAGAGGGAGAGAAGCATAGGACAAAGAAAGGCAGAGAGAGACAGAGAGAAACACACACACACACACTGGCTGGCCTTTAAGAGTGACATGTTCTATGCAAGGTTTTAACAACCTGCCAGCTTACATAGAGGCCTTAGGCAGGATGTGTCACTTTTTGAACACACACACACACACACACACACACACACACACACACTGCTATCTATTGACCAGTGACCATGGTGACTGATATCTGTGAAATCCTTGTCTGATCTGCATCAAAGGAGTCGCCGCCATCACAGCCTGTTTTAGGAGCCAGTGCTCCTTTGTTGTTATGTGGAGCTGTGGGTGTCAGACCGAAGTGGTGCATCGATGCAGTGGAATTACTTCACCTATATTAAATGCACCCACTCCCTCTCATCAAAATCTTCAGCATTTCATCATAAAACACCAAGCAATTACCACTATAGCTATCTATCTGGGAATCACATGGTATTAGAAGTCATTACTTGCGAGTCATCTTTAATGAACAAATGTAATGAAGTGAAGCCATTTGTTGTAAGCATGGTTTCTCTCACCGCACGTGTGCGTGTGTGTGTGTGTGTGTGTGTGTGTGTGCGTGTGCGCACTGTATGCATGTTTGTGAACACTGTATGTATGTATGTGTGTATGTATCTATGTATGTATGTGTGTGTGTGTGTGTATCATGCAGCTTGATGAGATCTCTCTCTTGATGAGTTTGAGTTGTGTTTGATTGAAACGGTCGTTATTGATGGCAAAATGCAAATGATTGGGAACGGACGATCTCATCAGTGGCATTCATCATGTTGTGCCACTTCCATCAGCTGCTGTAACCGCACTAGCAACTATACCCAAGCCCCCCAAAACATAGAAAAGGGAACAGTGATATTAAATACACTATGACATGACATGACATGATGGTGGATGATTGTGGATCAGTATGTCAGGTATTCAATATCTCGTATGAACTGTATACCTATCTGGTCACTGACATACAATATCTAATAAATGCATAACAAGGCTTTTAAACTTTTTGAAGTATCAATGTGATGTTTAGATAATATAATGTAAGTTGCTTTGAACAAAAACACCCACCAAAAGCACTGACATAAATACACATCATAATGGCATGATAGATCAACTGCAGATCAAATGTGTATGATGCTCTCATATATGTCTGTGTCTATGCAACAGTTTGTGTGTGTTCAGTGCAGAAACAGCTGCAGGAAAAAAGGTATCCTAATAGTTTGCTATGCATCTCAGTCTGGCCAATTTCATGTCATCTACAACTTCTTTGAGGTGGGATTAACAGACATTGATCAAAATACCTCTGCAGGCACTGGATATGCCTACAATCAATCAGACCAAAGACTGCAGAGAAAAGAGAGTGGGATGCATCACAATTTGAAGCAAAACAAGTGTTAAGCCCGCCCGTTTTTGATTGGTTCCCTATCTCAGGCGAACAGGAAGAAGTGGAGATAGGCCTACTGGCCGGACTGAGATGCATAGCAGACTAGGCTAGTGAAAGAGGTGGCTGTTTATTTGCCTGCTGGATGGAGTATGGAGACCTGTGTTTCCCCTCCTTGAGGTCCTGCCGTTTCTGGACGTGATGCTCACACACAGTATTGTGTTTTGGCAGTCCTTTCTTTTTAAAGCCACTCTTGGCATGTTGTCAGTTAACCAATCTATCTACAAGAACCTTCATGAGGATTTCCTGGGCCTATGGCTGAGAAGATAGGAATGCTTCAAACAGATCACAAAGTACAGAAACAATAGAATGTTTCTGACCGATTTATAAAGGGATGTTCTGCAAGAAGAGTTCGATAAGCATTTCAACGAGAAATCGTACCTGTCGGAACAGCATCATGTTCCCAAAGAATGGTGTGGGCTTAGGGTGGGGCACTCCGCAACGTTCCAGAACAGAATAAGGATAGATGGAATACCTGCAAGAGACAGAGGGAGAAGGGAAGACTTTTTTCACGGAAAACTTTTTTTTCCCCTGAAAAACCATTTTAAGGATCGGTCCACATCAGCAGTCAAACACAGGTCCTCCAGTATTGTCCACGGACACAATTGGATGATTTGATTTGTTTTGGATTGGACTGGAATTGGATCTGCGGACCATTTCTCCTTGAACAGTGACACACTGTCCATGTCCTGGCAAAAGGTGTATTCCAGCATTACCCTCAATTCAACTAATCTGAAGATGGTGAGACCATGCCGAGAGAGAGAGAGAGAGAGAGAGAGGGAGAGAGAGAATGAAAGAATGAGAAAATGAAATAAATGGATGAGCAAATCAAATCATTAAGTAATAAAGCAGCAGGCATTCATAACTTAAGAATAGTTTCTTCAGCAAAGCGGGGCACGCTCACGCTCACACACACACACACACACACACACACACACAAAGTAGGTTGTGGTGGCTTAGGGGTAAGGCTTTATTTCCTGAGCTGGAGACTCATTGGTCATGCATTATTCACACACGCACACACACACACACACACACACACACACACACACACACACACACACACCTTCTGCTGACAAAGCAGTACTTTCATCACATTGTTGTAGCAGATTTTGAGATGTCTTGGAAAAAAGTGTAGGATGTCATTGATTGTGTGTTTGTAGGGTTTTCTTAGGGTGTGTGTGTATTACGATGCCATCTGTGTCTGTTTGTGTGTTGTGACAGCATCTCAGCATGGAATACATGTGTGCTTTGCAAAACCCTCTGACAATAACAGTTTGTAACCAGAGATGGGTGTATTTAAAAAGTAGCATGTGAACAGTGTGACTGCATGTGTGTGTGTCTGTGTAAGTCTTCAAATTCTACCATTACATCAGACTTCCAACGAGAACAAAGCCCAGTTGAGCATGCCTGAAGTCTCTGAGCTTGCAATAACAACTTCCAAAATGACAAAAATGTGTATTTCAGTTTGTGCGCTATATGTGTGAGCACAAGAGAAAGTGGGAGAGAGCGTGTGTATATGAGTGTTTGTATCAGTAAGTAAGTTTGGTGTGTGTGTGTATATCTATGCCCCTCCGTGTGTCTTTTAGCTGACAGGCCTACAAGAGGATAATTTGTTACAGCTCAACAAAAAGCTATGATAGGGTTTCCAAACTACTCAGACGTCTCCCAATCAGATGCGCTGTAAAGAGATCTCTGCTCCTGAGACAGTCTCCCAACACACCGCGGCTGACCACACCAACACTCACTCAGAGCAGGAGCATTTGGTTGGGTTGAGCTGCTGCACTGGGAGTTCTCTTCTCTGAAAGTTAACAGTCATCTTAGCTGGAATACACCGGCGCATAGGCACATGCTGTTTAAGCACGCAGACACACACTGACACACACACATGCACATACACACGTGCACGCACTCATGCACACACATACACTCACACAGAGACAGAGAGAGAGAGAGAACAGAAAGAGCGAGAGAAAGAGAGAGCGATCAGTCTGACCTAAGCGTTCATCCCTGCAGAGAGCTTCATTAGCATATTAATGATCAGATTTCTGCGCTGCGTGTTAGCCACACTATTAAAACACATCTGAAATAGAAACTCATTTCAGCCCACTGGTGTGATTACGGCCAGGCGGGCCGACCCAGGCAGGCTCAGGCAGACATGGGCAGGCACGTGGGGCGCGTGGCATGTGTTGGAGAGATGACTCCCAGGATTAATGGGAATGAATTGAGCTGTGGTGATGGACGAGATTCAGGACAGAAATTTGGACTGCCAGGCAGGCAGGGATAGGTTCCTATGACCCAGTCTTTTAGACAGCTTGCACTGAGGCTGCATACTGTACAGCACTTACCAAAACGTCTCTTTTGAAGAACAACACACACACACACAAACATAAGCGAGCACAGGAGTACAGGAGTATGTCTTGCCCTTCCCCTCGCTGGTTTGCTGTCAATCAATCCCTTCTGAGGAGGAGATCTTCCCACAGAAGGGTTTAGACAAAAACCAAAATGAGTGTCTGTGGAAAGTGGTTTCATTCCATGCCCTGGACTGTTATGAGCTTCAAGGAGCAGAAGTATTCTCCTTGTAATGCAAATTTCAGAATTTATCACACGCTAAATTTTGTGATTAATATTTAGAACATTCAACTGAGTACATAACTTGCAAGTAATTCTTTAATCTAACACAACACAACTTAACTCTATGTTTAATTTTATGTTTTAATAATCTGTTCATCTGTCCATTTTGTATAGGAATTCTTGAACCATTGGCTTTAAAAATAACAGCATGAATTCCTGGCAGTGATATTTTTGTCCACTGAGAGGGTCATTCTTAACTGCAGGCTTTTTGTGGCGTTATCCTCTATTTATCCTCACACTTCGGGAGAAATAAATCTTTACATAAGCCATTCTGGTAAATGTAGTGTATGACTTCAGTTCAATCTGGGGCTGACATCATACAGTTCCTTAGAGGTTTGTGTGACTGTGTCTCTGTGTGTGTGTGTGTGTGTGTGTGTGTGTGTGTGTGTATGTGGGGGTGATGGAACTTGTGACCAGGGTGGAATGTGAACGTTCAGCCTTAGGGTCTGTGACGTCCGTCTCTGCTTGTGTTTTCTTGTATGAGGTGACGTCATGCCGACCCACACTTGAGAGTTCTAACATTCTTCATGAGGTCATGTGTCACCAAGGTGCTCGGGCAGGGAGCCAGTGGTTTGTCATGGGGAAGCGGAGTCACAGAGGAGCTCCAGCTCCTTGTGGTTTGTGTGTGTGACATGAGAACACACAAACTCTTCCAGTGTGTATCTGGGCGTGGTTGTCATCACCAACACTGCACTGTGGTGTCAGATACTTTCATGACAGCAGATGAGATGTCTCTGTCTGCTTGCCTCAGTCCCTCCAGCATCCCTTTGTGTGTGTCTAACACTCTCACTCTATCCTTCTCCACCTCCTCACTCCATCCCTCATTCCCTCTATCTCCCCCTTACCTCAGTGCATTTCATCTGATTTCATTTCAGCTGAATTGAATAAGCCTTATTGCCATGACTCCATCATACAAATACTCTCCATGCATTCTGTTGTAATTAAATGCTGATTACAAAACCACAGGGGTAATTAAGTGATGGGGTACAAGAAAGAAGTAATAAGCCAAAACCAAAACATATTCATTAAAGAGATGATCCAAATGATCTTAATAGCCTAAAAAAAAAAAAGTCAAAGCCATTTCTCTCTGCCTTCAAATGTCATCAGTGTCTCTCTCTCTCTGTTTGTGTATGAGTTTGTGTCTTGCATATTTCTTCTCTCCCTTCCTCTTGGTCTGCATGTTCCTTCATCTATATCTCACTAAAAGCCAAATCAGCATGAGGATCATCATGCCTAAGTGGCATCTTTTTTGGAATTGGTAGTCCCTCAGGCAGGCAGCAACAAAGTCTGCTGGACTCAAACTACCCTTGCACACTTCACAAAACAAAGTTTGTTAGCTCATTGCAACAAGACCATCACAATCAAAAGGAAAAGCAACAGCAAGTTGCAAATATGATTGAAGATGATTGATGATCGATGATGATGTAGAAACATGTCATAATAATGTTAATACCAAATCTCAATAACATATAGCAATAATTTCAATACAAAAGGTCACTGTTTTTCAATACAAAAGACTTCCACTTCCAGGATAGCTGCCCACTTGGAGACCCTGAAATCAACAGTTAATTATTCATCAGCTCTAAAATTATTAATTAGGTTCTGGTTTGGCTTGGACCCAAAGCCCCTATCCAGTCGAGGGACAGGTGCTGATCGAAGGACTTTCTGTCACAACACCACCACCGGTTAGGGCAGGCAGGCACAGGTGCAGGAAATGTGAATGGTAGAATGTGTTACAGCTGTGGGGGATTGTGTGTGTGTGTGTACCAGTGTAGTGTTAAAATATGTTGGCACATGTATGGTATGCGTGTGTGTGTGTGTGTACATGTGTGAGACAGAGAGAGTCTCGCAGTCAGAGTCAGAGGGGCTGAGAACAGGCTGTCTTTCAGAACAGATGCAGGCTCAGTAAATCAGTCACACACAGCCTCGCCATCAGTGTGTGTGTGTATTCATCTTTTTGTCTGTGTGTGTGTGTGTGTGAGTGAGTGAGGGAGGGAGAGAGAGTTTATGTGTGTCTGTCTGTGTATGAGCATGTGGCTGCAGTGGGAACGTACGTCAAACAGCTCTTGTGACTTTCAAAAGGTGATGTGTCCTGGTCATACAGGGATACCCACACACACACACACACACACACACACACACACACACACACACACACGTCACAGCAGACTCATTCAGTCCTACGTTAATGGTAGAATGACGCAAGGGTTGAATCAGCCTCTCCCTATCCCAATCTCAAGGGGCTAACACAACTGGCAGGGGTCAATCAACCAGGGCTAATGTGACTCTTTGTCCTGCATACCACCATCAAATAGACCAGCTGCAGATCAACACACAAACAAACACACGCACAAGCGCACACGCAAACACACACACATGCACAAAAAAATCCTCCACACCAACACAGATAGGCACATGGACAAACAACCCCCACGCACCTGCACGCGCATGCACACACATACACACACACACACACACACACACACACACATACAGACCAAGAGAGCGAAGCAAACATACACAATGTAGACACAATCTCACACACTGAGTGTGGCAGCTGGGGGAGCTATGGATCTGAGGGGGTCTGCATGAGTCATACTGCCTCTCAAGGTACAGGTCAGTCCGGGGCAGTGCGGATACGCGATGGAAAGAAAGCAGAGTAGAGGAGAAAGACAGAAGTGGCTAGCATAATGTGTGTGTGTGTGTGTATGAGTGTGTGTGCGTGTGAGTGAGTGAGTGAGAGAGAAACAGAGAGAGTGTGTGTGTGTGTGTGTGAGTTCATGTGAGGGTCTGTGTTAGAGAGCAACAAAACAAGGAGGGATTAACTGCTCTGATGGACGCTACCGTACACTGTGAATGGATTAATCATCAGACCTGAGCACTTCACCCCCTCCCCCGTCTCTTATCTCTCCCTCGCTTAGCTTTTCTTTTCTCTCCTTTCTTTCTCTCCCTCCCTCACCCATCCTATCTCCCTTTCTCTCATACTGTCTTGCACATGTCACGCTGGGTTAACCTGGAGAAAAAACAGAGCTGTTGCAAGAGAAGGTAATGACGCACATGCATATATGCGCGCACACACACACATACACACACACACTAAAGCCACTGGCACAGTAACTGTGTGTTCCAGTGACTTCCCTCAGAAAATAGATCAGCGTCCACATCAAAGGTTTCTGAACTGAACTGATTCTGAACTAAGCAGCAAGGGTACACACACACACACACACACAAATATATCAGATCCTGCTTCTCATCTAAAGCCTTGTTTTTGCATATCCAGATTGTATCTAGGTTGAACTCTGGTTGGTCTGAACAGCAGAAAACCACATGAAATGTGATTTTCCCAAATCTGATTCAACCCATATAAGATAAATTCAAATGTGATTCCAATCGGATGTTTCTCAATCGGAACAGTCTAACCACTCAGAATAGTATTTCTACATGCTTTTTTCATCATTTGCAATGCAACACAAACAACACATAGGAATGTAGATGGACGGAAGTAACTGATAAATGACACACAAACACAGACACACACAAACACAAGCACAGACACAGACACATGATCACACAAACACACACACATATTTACAAAAGCACAAACATAAGCATTCAACCAGAGAACACACAGACACACGAACACACAGACACACGAACACACACACACACACACACACACACACACAAACACTGAGCCAATGAGAATGTACCAACTCTCTCCCTCTTACACGCAACCAACAACAGCAGATACAGAACCATTACATATTTTTGACATGATGGCAAATGTGATTCCAATCAGATTTTTCTCGATCTGAATAGTCTAACCACTTAGAATAGTATTACTACATGCCATCTTTCATCCTTTGCAATGCAACACAAACAACAGCACATAGGATCATCACATCACATCACTGCATAATATGGATTCACCCTAAGTTGGAAATGTTCTGGAATGTTTCTGTGTCTGCTCTTCTTCACTGATTTAACTTCACAGTCATGGCATAACCCTAGGTCCTGAACCCGTCTGCCAGAGCTCTTCAGTGATGGAAAGAGCTTGTTTTGGGGAGAATGCAGGTTCTGAAGGGGCTTCAAGAATGAAATAAAAATGGTACAAGCAAACAAAAGGTCAAGATACACAATCAAAAAGGATCAATGCCCTTCCTTCAGACTTCCCACACAATGCTTGTTTACATAGACCTGTGTGATAGACCTCCTACACACATTTGTTAGCTGTGGCTTGTTTAGGACACTTAGAGGGTTTTACTGTCTTGTCTGTTCCACAGGTGATGTTTTTTTATTTTTATGTCAGAGCTTTTAACTAAATAACAGCAAGTGTGGAGTGTCAGAGAAGCGTCACATGGGGTGCACTGTGGCATCGACGACTACAGCGACTTGTACCACAAAAGAGCAGGTGCTGGCAAGGAGTCCTCGCCAAGGACCCAGGATGAAGTCAGACCTGGGGACATTTCCTGATCCCACCCCATATCGCTCTCTCTCATTCATTCCTGTCTCTCTTCGATCTGCTATCAGATTAAAGGCAAAAAGCCAAAAAAAAAAACATATTTCAGAAAAAGAAAAACATCTCTGCCCCTACTGACACATGGATAATCTGGAAAACGTTTCCAAGAGGACCGGGAACAATGTGTCTCCCCAGGTTGAATGGGAGAGAAATGTGGCAGCTCAGTTCAGTTTGACTGTTCAGAAGAGAGCTGCAATGTGTTGTTGAGTGTGGCTGCGAGTCGTTGATTATGTAAAGGAACCACGTCTCAGAGTGTCCTCGTTTCCCCGGGGGAGGAATTCTAATGTGCCATCACTCTTCCGGCTCCCGCGGCTTTGATGCAGCTCTCTCACTCATGAATGATGCAGGCGAGGGGAGCAGGAGGGCTGGAGGAGACACTGACTGAGGAGAGCAGACGCATGCACACACACACACACACACAAGCATACATACACACACACACACACACACACAAGTATACAGACACACACACACAACCACACAAGCATACGCATACATATACATATACACACACAAACACAACCACAGACACAGACACATGATCACACAAACACACAGACACACACACCCATATATACAAGGGCACAAACATAAGCATTCAGCCAGAGAACACACACACACACACACACACTGAGCCAATGAGAATGTACCAACTCTGTCCCTCTTACACACAACCATTTAGCCATCAACAGCAGATACAAAACCGTTACATATTTTGACATGATGGCAATGTTGACATTGCAGGACAGATTGGCACACAAACACACAAACTGAGCTTATGCACACATACCTAAACACCACATATCAACAATCCTGTGCAGATCAGTGGATGAAGATGAAGACACACACACACTCACAGAGACAGACAGTCAGTCAGACACAACATACAAACATGCACCAGATGTGTTCACACACACACACACACACACACACACACACACACACACACAGACATACACACATACATAGAGAAAGAGAATTAGCGTATGCTGCTGTGGTGTCCATGTTAATGGAGAGTGAGGCTGGCAGACTGCAGTAATTGGTATGAGAGGCAGCAGGGTCCCTCTAGATCAGCCGTGTCATATTTTATCACCTCCTCATTGTTAACGGCCTCATAACGGCAATGCATCGATACAGCTGCATTGATCTGCTCAAGGGAGGACAAGCAGCCAGGACACACCATTGCTTCACACACACACACACACACACACACACACACACACACACACCTAGATAGGCGCGCACGCACACGCGCACACACACACACACACACACACACACACACACACACACAGATCAGATTATCATTGCAATGCTGTTTGCTGTGTTTCTTGGACACTAAAGAAAAGGATATTGATGAGGGTACTGTGTGTGCTTGCTGTAAATTATGTGTGTGTGTGTGTGTGTGTGTGTGTGTGTTTTGTAGGCGTGTGAGTGCCTTTGTGTTTGAGAGATGCATTGGGTGAGACTGCAAAAATCCACAATATTATGTGGATACTTGGGGTATACATGTGTGTGTGTACATGTGTATGTGCAGTGTGTGTGTGTGTGTGTGTGTGTGTGTGTGTGTGGCGCTTTGGCTGTCATGATGCATTAAAGACCTGGTTGCATTCACTAGATTTAGCAGAGGCCTGCATTAATTGATTAACCATAAGTCTGCAACACGCACACACACACACACACACACACACACACACACACATACACGGTGCAGTGCAAAATTTAAAAACATGATTTGACTGGAGTCTGAGTCTGTCTTTAACCATGACCCTCAACACTGTGCCCCGAGCGCTAATACACTGAGACATAACTGCAGCTAAAACCATCCTGAAGTTAAAGTTCTTTCTGACAGAGCAGCCCTCAAAGAGAAGATTTTACTCTTCCTTCCTTTTTGCTCTGCTCTGGTGATCCGCCCCTACCACTATCCCTGTGGATACACAGACAAGCACACACTCACTCGCGTACGTGCACACACGCACACTCACAGACACAGACACACACACACACACACAAATACACAGACACATACACAGAATCTTAACATCCCAGTTTAGACACTATGCTAAAAACACATTTCACATTTTTCTTTATTTCCATTCCTTTCTCTCGAACACATGCACACACACACACACACACACACACACACACACACACACACACACACATACAGTTGGAGCTGGAATTCCAGCAGGGGCCTGCTTCACTCACTGATGTGTGTGATGCTCCAGTACACTCACTCGAATTGCTGAGGCTGAACTGATGACGCGTGAGTGTGTGTGTGTGTGTGTTTTGGGAGGACACAGTGTGGGAACAGAAAAACTAGTACAAAAAAGCAGACACAAGGTGGCCAAATCTGCCATACCTGTGTGTGTGAGACTCAATCTATAGAAGCAACCACCCTGAAAGTTGTAGTCCTGTATCATATGCATTTGTAGATCTGATTGAAGAGGCAAAGCTTATCCTAAAATAGAATTAATCAAAAACACAATGCAAAGGTGGGTGCATGTTCAAATTAGTGTGCGTGTGTGTGAGTGTGTGTGTGTGTGTATGTGTGTGTGTGTGTGTGTGTCTCACCTGGGTCTTTGCTTTGGAGGCCTCCCCAAATTCCTGGCTAACAATCTAAGGGCCTCAACACACACACAAACACACAAACATGCTCGCTCATGCACACACACACACACGCACACACACACACAAACACACACAGAGCAAACACAAGAACACTCACATGCGTGAGCATCAACTCAGAGCTATTTCCAGCTGTCACTGGGGAGTGTTAGGTCTCTCTGTCTCTGCAGCTGTGATGCTGCTGAGGCTGTGTGTGTGTGTGTGTGTGTGTGTGTGTGTGTGTGTGTGTGAGGAGATGGTTGTTGTCAGGCAAAACCATTAAGCATTTTTCTACTCCTCTCCTTCTACTCTTTAATTTTCAGGAATCAAAGCCACATATTTAGAACATGGCGGATGGGATCTCCCAACTGTAACGAAGCAAGCTCTATGGAGCCATTTCTCCATGCACTTTACTGCTTTACATTCCACCTTCTCTCAGTGCATGGCTTCCTCCTATTCTCACACTCTAGCAAAGATCATTGAATACTGACAGCTAGCAACATAGTGCATTACAATGGGAGCAAACGTAAATAATTCCCGTCTGCATAAGTAGGACTGTCACATTACGTCCCAATATAAACTTTTCAATGGTCTTTCATATCAGTGTATGAGAGCTTGACTCTGGTCTGCATAAAAGGACATTTGCCTTTACTCTAATCTTTGTTTTGATTGCCAAGTAGCCAACGAGAAATATGCTACTGGAATCAAGCACTTTGGGGCACTGTTTAACCAGGTTTTTGGACTAAAGAGTACATGTAAACGCAAAAAAAAAAACGGATGAAAAATATATATGTTTATAAAATATATCTGTTTATCTGTTCATTCGGTTTTTGTAATGTCTGCATCCCAAAGTCTGCAATTCAAAAACCGAATGACACTTAATGACAGCAGTCATAAACATGAATGAAGTGTCATTCATGTTTATGATACCCATCATGCCGTGTTTATAACAGGCTCATCTCGTCCTTATGTAGACCCCTTCTAATAAAGTGTTACCGATCAAACTTCTCAGACATGACTCACTGTACTACATGCATGACTGAAGCAGAAACACTGCACAGATGACACAGTCAATTTATAGAATTTAAGAAAATGGAGGGTCTGATCACTGCAATTTCTCGGGGAGTTTCTTCATAATCGAGCAGACACTGTTCTTCAAATAGGAGGCAAGGACTCTTAGGTACACACAAAACAGACATGCCCTTCAAATAGGAGACAAGAACTCTTAGGAACACAGAGAACAGACATGCCCTTCAAAAAGGAGGCAATGGGCTCTTAGGAACATATTGGAGAGACATGCCCTTCAAATAGGAGGCAAAGGATTCTTAAGGAGCTACACAGACAGTCACAGTTGACTGGTATAAGGCAAGAAATACTCAAAAGCAATAGTCCAGAGAAAATCAACCACTGCAGCGATGTCAGTGGAAATCAGAACAAGAAAATTTGGTATAGCGTATTGCAAAAGAACAGCGATGGCTGCCAAAGCTTATAAGGGCAAGGAATCTATGTTTTGCCTGTGTCCTGCTCAATTAGTATTAGCTGCTGGTCTGCACATTTTTATCACATTAATTAGCGTTAGCTGGTTACATTTCTGTATCAACAGCACTTGGCAACCTCAAACAGGGAGACGGGTTTAGATTTATTTCACATGATAAGGTAGGAGGTAAAGGGTCTCATTGAGCCTTACAGACAGACAGAGGGATTGTAGGAGAGGTTCACAGACAGAGAGACAGACAGAAGAGAGGGATTAGGGAAGAGGTTCATATACAGACAGACAGAAGAGAGGGATTGTGAGAGAGGCTCACAGACAGACAGATAGCAGAGAGGGATTGTGGGAGAAGTTCACCAGCAGATAACAGAAGTGTTGTCAATCTGCCTCAGCCTCATTCCAGTGGAGGCTGATCACCATATCTGAATCTATTAAGATCTATCACCAGGGAAACCACAGCGACTAGCAGGTTTTTATGAGAGTTCAGGGAATTGCTGCTGTGTGTGTGTGTGTGTGTGTGTGTGTGTGTATAAGCATGTGTGCAAGTGAGAAAGGGGAGGGGGTTGCAATGTGGTTTTCATCTGTGGTGGCTGGACAATCTGCCAGTCTCTCAGTGACTCTCAGACCCTAACATATGCAAACACACACACAGGCAAACACACATGCATGCACACACGCACACACGCACGCACGCACGCACGCACACACACACACACAGCAGAGAGAACAAAATGTCCTAACCATAACAGAGAACAAAGTTTGCTATGCTTGCAGTTTATTTATATTTAGAACAGGTACTAAATATTATGAAGCTCAAAAGAACATCACAGTCGAGCTTCACGTCGTCACACTGCTCCTGGCTAGAGATAGTATCATACTGTTGTACTTCACTGCAGGTTGTTACACTCAGGCATATGGAGACATGTGTCAATGACGCCAAATGCCAAACTTGGGGATAAATGCTGTACATGCCTGATAGCAAACATGGTTCCTCAATATATAGCTTAAGAATCAACATACTCAAACATCCACTTACACACTCTGTCTTTCTCTCTGACTCTCTCTATCTCTCTCTCTCTCACTCACACACACACACACACACACACACACACACACACACACACACACACACACATTTATATATGGACTCTCTATGCATTCAGCAAGCTCTGTGTGTATCTCTGTCTGTTTCTCTGCATCTGTCTAGCCAGTGTGTTGATAACTGTGGAGAGGGCCAGATACATGTGGAATGAGGTGATGGTCTAAACACAATGTTTGTGTCACTACTTCGGTGAGGGCCTTGGCTTAGGGTGCTGACGTGGTGCAGGTGCTGTGTGTGTGTTTTGTGTGTGTGTCTGTGTTTGTTTATATAGTATGTGTACCCAGTTAAAATAATGGATGGACTGTTGTAACAGGTGACACAACGACAAGAGAATGTTAATCATGGAACATACTCTCTCACACACACACACACAAACACAAGAACACACACAAGCACACAGTCTGTCCCTTTAGTGCTAGTGCTGACACTCAGGCCAGAGCCTGGCGACTGGGATGATAAAAGAATTTCATGATGTGTGCGAGACAAACTCACACCAGTCTGTCAACTTTTCCATCACAGGCAGCCAGAGGACAGACCAAGAGCCTACAGCCTGGGGGTCATACACTTCACACACACTCACACATCCATATGGACGGACGGACGGACGACACACACACACACACAAACGCAGACACACTCTCACACAGACATGCAGATCACACAAGAGAGCACGTACACCATCACAAATTCCCTGAATACATACTCAAGGCAACATTATTAACAATGCAGTGTGTGCGTGTATGTGTGTGTATATACAGTACATTTGTGCGCATGACTTTCTGGATGAGTGTGTGGTTTTCTTGTGTGAATTCACCCTGGGCAAACTGAGTCACAGAGTTGGGCCCAAGTACCAATAATGACCTGCTGTTCTTGCTAGGATTGGAGTGGATGGGAGAGAAGAGAAGGGTTACTAGAAACGAAACAGCTTAAGTCAAGTCTGTCAGATTCATGCCACTACAGTTGGTTACGGAACGAAATGAAAAACTAAACTGGAGACGGTTTTCATTTTCAAACTTCTAAAAATATTTTTAGATCACTTAAACATACATATGATGAGGCTATTTGCCCTTGTTACTAGGCAACTCTAAATAAATGTGAGATTTGGGTGTAATTTCCAGTCATACCTGTGTCCCCTTCTAGTGATAACCTGAGAGGAGAGGAGAGGCAGACAGGTGTCAATGCTGCCCTGGCCTGAGAGCCCAGAGAGGGGGCAACCCCTAGTACAGAGAGAGGTCAGTGGAGTGGAGGAGGCTGGAGAAGAGGGGAGCAGGAAGGAGGAAAGGGAATGGAAGGAGAGAAGAAGAGAGGAGAGAAGGAGAGGAGATAAAGAGGAAAAGAGAGAGGCTGAGGAGGTGAATGGGAGAGGCAGCAGGAAGAAAAAAAGTGGAGAAGAGAAAAGGCAAGAAAAAAAGTTGGGAGAACAAGAGAAAACTTTGATGGGAATCTTGAAATTCAGCCTTAGTTTTGATAAGAGAAAACTAGATCGATAGACTGTTTTAATAATAGACAGCATCAATACACCAATGTCTCGTAAATACATGCAAAGCTTGCTGGCATACACATACACATACACAATGTCCAAAACTATTTGGGTTGTATGCATTTCAGCCTGTAGGGGGCAGTGAGCTCTGAGACTAGCCCCTGGCAGGACCTGAGCCAGTCCCCAAAGAGAGTTCGCTAGAAGTTCACAGCTAGTGCGGACACGCGCACACACAAACTCATGATGCAAATACAACTGTAGACAGATTATCAAGTATTCTCTCTCCATCTCAAAACACTCAATTTGTCTCATTTCAACTTATAGTAGTTTTACAAAAAACCCCAAATAAACCATAAAAGTTAAAATGGATTAAAACAGCAAAGGCACTAATAAAAAAAATGATTGCACTGCATCGTCTATTAATAATATTTCCATAAATGCAGACATGGTAAAATTTTAAAGTGCATGTCTCTGAGCCTCCCAAGTCCCGAAGGCCATGGATACAACACTTGGGCTTTTGTACCAACCTTTCTTTATTGGCTTAGCTGGCTAGTGATTTATGCTTGCACTTCAGCATTGACTTTTCTGCATGTTATTTTCAGTGGAGACTGATGTTCACTCCTTGCCTTCCTGCTGCATTAGCCGATGGTGATTCACTGCGTAATGAGCAGTATAATATTGAGAAGGATTCAAATGTTAGTCTCTCTCTCTTTTTGTGTGTGTGCACGCGCACGTGTGTGTGTGTGTCTGTCAATCCTTTGTTTATGCTTCAGCTTTCTGAGCTGGTAACAAAAGTAGGTTTGTCCATTTGCATTCATACTTACTATCTGCCTCTGATCTTCCAGCTTCTAGCTTAATCTCTCTCTCTCTCTCTCTCTCTCTGTTTGTCTGTCACTTGTGCATGATGAGCACGGATGTCTGATGCACGGTGTCGGCAGACTGACATTGCCAGGCGCAGAGGCCTCATCCATGGGTCACCCAGTCTCTGATGGGCCTGGGGGCCTTTATGGAGCTGGTCCAACCCAGAAGAGTCTGACACACACACACACACACACACACACACACACACACACACACAGGCCCATACCCTCCTGTTTCCCCTTCTAAATCTGGTTTTACAGGCACCTCTGGGTCAGCCATGCCCGCAAGCAATATGATTCCTATTCAGTTGCATAAATCTTCATTTGCAAGGCAACAGTGAGTTATAGATTGAGAAAGAGGAGAGAGATAGGGAAATGAAAGAGAGACTGAGGAAAGGGGGAAAGTTAGCAAGCCAGGCTGAAATAGGAGAGAGAGAGAGAGAGTGTGTGTGTTACATAAGCAGCCTCTTTCAGTCTCTTCATCCCAATAGCAGCTGTAGGTTCGCCAACAGGCAGGAATTTACTTGTTCTGAACGAGCGTCTCTCTGTGTGTGTGTGTGTGTGTCTGTGTGTGTGTGTGTGAGAAAGTAGAAGAGAAACAGAAAGAGATAGAAGGGAGAGAGAGAGAGAGAGTCGATGAAGGAAAAAGAGAGAGAAAAAAGAAGAGAAACTGCGTCAGGCAGAATCATACCGCGGGACGAAATGAGTGTTGTACGGCAAGTGGACCAAAACAACCTATTTTCTCATCATGCTCTCATGCTCAGCAGCCGGATCACTCTCCCTTGCCCTCCACTCGCCTCTCTGTCCCTCACTAACTCAGACCTCTCCCAGTTAAGTAACACTCAGCCTGAATAAATCTGCTGAGTTTAAAGCCCTTTTAATCAGTGTTTTTCCTTTGCCAGGTAGTTAAACATTAACAATGCCCAACATGCTAACCCTGGGTGTTTACTTTTAGTTAATTTTTTAGTTTTAGTTCATTGCTGCATTGGGGAACTACAGGGTTTATTTTAGCTGGACAGTCAGACTCTGAAAACATAATAACAGTAGTAAAACTACTCAGTTCATCATAGCTCACTGAGTTCAAGACCAAAAAGATGACCAGTATATGAGCCCAGTTTCACAGTTTCCACTCCACTAATTTGTTTATCAATTCATCTGTACCCATCTTCTACATCTTTTATTTCATGGTTTCCCTGGTTTTGACTTTTGCTGTCAGTGCGTGCGTGTGTCTGCTTTTTGTTAGCCCTTAAAATATTACATAAAAAAGTGGTTAGTTATTCACAAAATTAGCACTTTTAATTACACTGAGTAGCCAAATGTGTTATAACTTTTATTTCTATATTAGTGTGTTAATAACAGCAGTCAGGAGGGTGAAGAACATGGGGGTGTTATCACTGGGGTGTTTCACTCTTTCTACTTCCTATTTGTAAAAATAAGAACATGGCTACAAAAAGATTAGATTAAGCTCTGCAACTTATGTGGCTGTGGAGGGGAGACTACACACACACACACACACACAGTAAGTAGAGCATGGTCTGAGTTCATTGCTGCTTTTTCTTTCAGGGCCTGAAAGGAACAAACCTCCTTCCCTCTTTCCACTTTCCCTCTCTCTCTCACACACACAGAGAGAGAGAGAGAGAGAGAGAGAGAGAGAGAGAGAGAGAGAGAGACTGCACAAATGTACAATCACATAAATACGCATGCACATGAACAAAGTAACTTTATCTTACAAACATTATTAGACCCAACCTCCAGAACGAGGACATAAATCCATGGGAATGTTTATGAAGAGTTCTGCATAATGTCTTCACACAAGCACAAGTCTATCCCCCAACCCCCCAACCACATACGTACGTACAGACACACACAATACACACACACACACACACACACACACCAAAGGCTGTCCATGCTACGCATTCAGACAGACTCCCGACACAGACAGCTCATCTCAGCCATCTGTCAAAACACTCAGTGACATCCGAAGCGACAGGGCTGAAATCTCATGATCCTCCGCAAGGCATGAAAGCCTGTGCTATTCAACCAGAGAACTGCCAAGCACAACCACAGCACCAGCGCAACCAGTCAACCAACCACTGAATACACAATGCAGAACAACACCCCAAACAAATGCCACCAATGCAGTCTAGTCTGTATGGCAGGTTAGGCTACTTGCAAGTTATACAGTTCCATTGAACTATTTAAACACAGTGAAATCTGGTGTGAATCAATCCATAGCTCTGTTGTTCCAAGGTTAATGAGTGATGTCAGCAGGGAAAGGAATGAGAAAATATGATACAACATAGACAGAATAGCGAACTGGCAACTAACTGAACAGGACACTTTCAGTTTTTTTTTCCTATGCCCCATTCACTTCACATTATCTACCGTTTCACTATTCGGTCTCTATTGCATCAAATCTTCTTGTTCCTTTTCTTACAGACCTCAAACCACAGAGCTTTGGATTGAACCACAGCAGATTTTACCTTTAAGTAAGCTGAAAAAGGACCAACAATTGAAATCTCACAGACACTATCTATTCTGTGGTATTAAAACAGCTACTACAGTATGAGTAGTACTGACACTGATATATAGGAAAACTCTGGTTTAGAAACATTTCATATAGATTTTTGCAATTTATGTTCTCACTTCTACATACACCATAGTCCTCAAAAATCACCTGTTTCCAATTTTTCTTTGGGGTGAACACACCCTAAATCCAAGATGGTGGAAATGTCATAATATTTTGCTTATAAACACTATTTGAACACCAGTTATGGATACCAGTCATGTTTAGTGACAAGCTCATAATAATAAGAAATTATCCTGATGATTACGATGAGTATTGATGATTAAGAAACGATTAATTATTAACCATTTATTATTATAATACATTAATATATTGCAAATTATTCCTGCTTTTAATGAATTAATTCATTTATTCATTTATTTTGGTGGATGGTCATTCTTCCCCAAAGCTTGTGTAGCAGTAGCTAGCAGAATAATAGCTGTGCTGTAAGTACATTTGTAAGCCTCTCTCCCGACACCTTAACAGACGTGCTAGCGAGTGAAAACGAGTACCCCAGGTTTTAGCTCACTTGGTAGTGCGATGGACTTCCATGGTGCTGCTAGTTCCAGGTTTGAGCCCAGGCATGTGCATGCCTGAACCATACAGGACAATGCAGGTTACACTGTTGTCATGACCCAGATGGGAGTGAGGTTTAGGGGGCTGAGCGTAACCGTAGCCATCTACCTATTTATTTTAGCCCAGGCGTGTGCAGAACTGGACCATACAGGATGACGCAGGTTACACTTGGGCTTGGAAGTTTGAGGGGATGTTGGAACTATTTGCTGGGCTTGCAGTCCCCAGTGCATTGGTCACCACTGGGACAACTTCAGGTGTGAAAAGTGGTGAAGAGTGGTTCAGTTTCCTAGGATGGAATCTCCAGGCAGACTGTTGAAGCCCCCCACCATTGTTCCTTGATGCATGTTTCAGATGAACATAGATGGCCTCCTGCACTCCTCTCTCAAACTACCTATCTTTTCCTGATGAAGTGGCCCTTCTGTGTTGTGCCATTTATCTGTCAAGTTGCTTTATTTCCCCAATGTACTGATCTAAGCCCTCCTCACTGCACTGCATAAACAAAACAGTTAAACTTGTGTCTTATAGTTTTGTCCTTGGGATAGACCAGTCTCTGTCTAAGAGTGGTGCTGGACTTCAAGTGTATTGTAATGTTGTGTTTACAGAAAATCATCCTTAGCCACAAAGGGGATAACCATGTGGCTTCTTCTGTTGCTTTACTTGGCAGTGGTTGGTGTTTTGGTTACTTTCTCCTGTTTCTTTCCTGGCTTGATGAAGGCCCAGTTGGGGTAGCCACAGGTTCTAAGTGCCTGTTTGATGTGGATGTTCCTTTCCATTTCCCTCTGTCTGTGAGTGGATGCTCTTAGCCCAATGCTGTAAGGTCCTGATTTATGTTTTCTGGTGGGGTCAAACAAGGTAGTATGCAGGATGATCTGTTTGGCTTTGCAGCCTCTGGTTTTATACAGCCTCTCATATAATCCGCTATTCATCTGAGATTCTGTGTTGTACACAGACAGGTTATTAGCCTGATTTTGGTCTTCTGCTACGATTCATTCTCAGGTCTTGGGAGTTGCTGGTTGGTGTTGGTACAACTCTGTTATTGCAAGTTCACCCTGCCTGCTCAGATAGCTGAGAGCATCCAATTTAGTCTCATGACTTTAATTTCTGTGGTGCATACTGTGTACCTCTCTACACTGCCCATCTCTAGTAAATTTATAAAAAAAAAATCCAGCATGCAGTAGTTACAAGTTGCCAACAATGATGCAATGAGAATTTTACTTAAGACTCCCAGAGGAGACAGTGCTAGTCAGAGGTCTGTATCTGTAGGAGTGAGCACACTTTAAGCACTTTTAAAAAGCCTCATGTGTGAGTTTACGTAATGTCTGGATGAATCCACAAACAGTATCATGATTGCAATCTCAAATCCCATTGTGAGTTGTTCCCGTTACACATCCAGACTGAGGGTGCATTGGCTGAAATGTTTGTGTGTAATTTAATTCCTTTAATTTGTGTTTTTTATACTCTTATCTGTCCTATCTTGTGTGGTTATGGACATAAGTCTGTCAAATACACTGAATTATATTTCCTTGGTAGAGGTCACCATGTGTTGACAGTTTGTCACACTTCCTCGGTAATCCTTTCTTGCCATTGTACAACTGACAGCAATTCTCTATGACTTCCTTCAGTGTTACTTTGATACTGTCTTCCGGTCACCTTAAGATTCACTGTTACGGAGTATATTATGATAACAAGAAGTGCATTCTACAAATGGATAATAAATGTCTTCTACATTTCTACAATCTAACCAACATGTCTAACTAATTAGGGGTAGTCTTAAGCATGAAGCTTTAGAAGCACACAACATAGATGGTTAAATATGTCAGGTTTATAATGTTTCTGTATGTTGTCTGTTATTTTGGATTTTGCCACTGAACATGAGGGAAAAAATAGAAACAGATTGTTTTGTATTCTGTGGGTCCTAGAAAGAAAAAAGGAAAAAAAAATCATCCTTGCAGAAATCTATATTAATCGTTACTAAATTTTCTATTACACACCAACTTACACTAATATTAAAAATACAGACTGCAGACAGTTTATTTCTCATGTCTGATTAACTAGGAGTGTACCTAAATAATACTACTTCTAGAAAGATGACTCCAACATGAACCAAACCTTGGATTTTGCCACTAAACATAAAGAGAAATTGACAACAGGTTGTTTTGTATTGAGTGGGGTCCTAGAAGTGAAGTGAAAAAACATCAATTGCAAAAATCTATATGAAATGTTCCTAAAATTACATATCAGTGTATACTATATCTCAACCTAGATAACCTAGAAATAACCTAGAAATAGCCCAGAATGTAAAGCAAAAAGTACTGATGTAATATCAAGAACCTATATTAAAAAGTCAGCCTCGGGCCAGCTTTCCTGCAACACCACATTCTATAATGTGTGGCTACTATATGGCTGCAATGCAAGTGGATGCAAAGCTGCATTCAAGACTTTGCAACTGAAAATAATTACAACATGATTATTGCTCTCAAGAATTATGTAAATTAAATGTCAAAAGTGCCAAAACTAAATCAGGCCTTGCAAGTAGGCCTAGACTATACGGCTTTTATTATGGGATGTTTACTGAACATACACACTCTATAGGACAGGAAATTCATGGGATATGATTGAAGAGGTAAAAGTCCAAGGAAATTCTCTGTTAAAAAGTTAAATAAATGTAACATTTCAAAAATCAACAAATAATGCTGTTAAATAATCTTGATTTCAATATTAATCAAAATAATCATGATGGTAATTTGTTTTCCATACTCGGACAGCTCTATTCCATGACAACGACACATAGAAGGTATATATGCATGCAGGAAAGATCTGGAAATGCTTGGGGGGCAAATCAGCAGCTGCAGTCTACTCACCAGTAGAGGAGGCCCAGGAAGAGCAAGAACAGCCCAACAGACATGGACACCCCGCTCGGCTCCAGAGGTACCAGCATCTTCAATGCATCCACGACCAGGTCCATCATCTCATTCAATCTGAACACAGCCACAGCCAACATATTACTTTCAGTGAGAGAGAAGAACTTGTCTGTGTGTGTGTGAGTGGGTGGGTGGGTGTCTGCACTACATTCACAAATGACTGGAAATAAGCATATCAGATTGCAGCGCTATGTCTTCTCTGGGTGTGTTTTGGGTACAGAACAACGGGGGAAAGGTCCCCTCTGCATGAGGACACATGTTCCTCAAACACATTTCCTCACAGCTGTGCTCCAGTACATATCAGCTCTCAGATCAGCTGTTTCAGAATGCTGTTTCACAAACTATTGCAGGGAATATAAACAAATAAAGCCTACAGATTCACTGTTTTTTGTGTGTCTGCCTGTGTTTCCATCAACTACGTAACTGCAAATAAAAATGAACATTGGGCTAATCAAGTGACGTGTTCCGACCAGTTGCTGGATCAAGACGTAATGCAGCCAGGACAACATCTATGGATAGAAACAGCAAATGTGAATATAGGAAAATTAAGCTGTTCCCATTGACTTATCATGCCTTATTTGCTTCAAGAGTTAATCTACCCCCCTCAAGTGAATTAAATTTATATTCACATTTGAGGACTGATGCAAATTTTCAGCTGTTTCCAACTGAGGATTTGTTAGTTCTGAGAGAACTACACTCTACTTCTGTAGCTACAGAGCTGATGAGCTGACTAACTAACAACAAATACCCAGGCCAAAGTTTTTTTTTATTTTTATTATTATTTTTTTAATGGCTGGACACAGAATGGTTTCCATGGTAACACTGACCAATTCTGTCATTTGCCTCATTCTGCTTATCCTTGTTCTCCCTCTTTCTTTTTCTCTTTGTTTCTTCAGTGGATTGTAATGAATGATCTGCCATTCTTTCATTCAAGCACTGACACACTGGTGCCAGTCAGTTTGGCCATGGCCCTGATGGGTATCACCATTTTACTGCCCTGTTTGAGGAACAGAAACCACTATGGGCAAACGGCCCAAAAGTTGTTTCTGTGCCAGGACAGCTGTGGTAAGCCCAACTGAATCTCAGACTCGCTTTGCAAAACAAAATGTTTTTTTTTTTCTGGTACTGTAGTGCAAGCAATTTGTGTCATTAGGCTACATGTTAGTCGTTTTTTTTCAGGCAGGATAGGTCCACTGCATCTTTGCAATGTAAATTAACTCAGCAGTAAAAGAAAAATATGTGACGCAGACAAAATGTAACAAACACACTACAACACTGAGAAAAATGACACTCTAAATCGTTTTTTTTTTAAACATCACCACTACAATGTATTTTAAAGGCTGATGCAAAAAGTCTTTACACATATCCAGTCACATTTGGCATGGCAAGTCAACACAATTTAGCCCTAATCAGGTCTTTACTTTTCCTTTCTTCACCAAGTCTTAGAAATGTGGTAACCACACTACTGAAGAAATGAATTCAGTTTGATTTGAGAAAATCTGCATTCCCATAACTTACTATCTTTGGATGGTTTTGCAACCTCCAGGGATTGTCCTCTTCACCTGGCCTTGTTCTTTTTTCATGCATTTCATTAGCTTGCAATTAACCAGCCAAATTGCCCTCTTTTTCCTTCTAAACTCTGACCCCTGCATCTGCAACTGTCTATGCTTCATAAAGAGTGACTCATCCTCAAAGGAGAGAGAGAGAGAGAGAGAGAGAGAGAGATACAATAAGCTCAGAATCTTTGAGAATGGACGCACCTGTAGGGAGCTAGCTGAGGTAATCTTCCAAGCTGCCACTGAAGCCACTAAATTACAGTCTGCATGCAGGACGCTCCTGACCTATTGACATAATAACTCTCATTCAAAAGGATTTGGCGCCCACAAAAGCTTTCAGGAAGCCTCTCTCTCTTTCTTTCTCTCTCTGTCTGTGACTGTGTGTGTGCGCACATCAGACACAGGACTTTTGTTTTCAAGCAAATATTCAGTTCAGTTCGGTTGAAATTTAGAAATGACAAAAAAAAAAAAACAGACAGTCATGTCTGTCATGTAACAGTGTAAGTCACATCAAAATATTACATCAAAGTAATGGGAACATTTCACAGCAGCCATTTTTCCAAAAAGTTGTGTCGGGTACGCACAGGTATTACTAATGACAGCTAATTAGATTCTGATTCGGTGTAGCAGAATCAGATCTTTATTAAGGCCAATTGAGTTCACTTATAAATGTGACCATGAATGAAGATAATATGTGCTTCCATCATGCTGACACACTGAAATAGTCAACAATAAGACAGTCTAATACATTCTGTCTATACTATTTTTTTTTAATTCTAGGTAATAAATTTAATAAGAGGCACTGATGTATGTGCTTAGGGTTCATTTTACAATTGACATGTCTACTGACTTATCTTTCCAGTTTAAGACTGAATTGAGAAGCAGTACGAGCAAGTAGCTGATGCTACTACCAGCACTGGGAGACATCCTGGGAAAACTGAGTTGCTGCTGGAAATGGTGTTGGTGGGTGGCCAGTAGGTGGTTTACTTCCCTCTGGCCTAAGATCAACCCCAATGTCCCAGTGCAGTGACAGTCCGGGACCGGGACAGTCCATGGGACAGTGGGTGAGTGGCACAGGCCACCAGCAAGCTGCAGCAAACAGCAAGCTACAGTACAGTTCTTGCTCCTACTGCTACTGGACCTCTATATGCAATGCCTCTTTGTTGGAAATGTTTGGGGGAGAAATAAAATCTTACAAGAGACAGGGACTCTTCATTTTTCTTAAAGGGACGGTACAACACAACCAGATGATTACCTAGGACCCAGGCCACTAAATAGACTATGCCTATATGTTAGATAGCCTCTCTGACAGTACAAGCAAAACACTGAGGCTGAAATAATGCTGTTAACATGACTCCACAGACCACCATTTAGGGTCCAGCGCTACAGTGTTTAGCTGTGGTGAGAAGAGGGATTATAGTGTTTTCAGTGTAAAGAAGCGGCTGTACGCTTAGGTTACAACTAACTTGCATCCGCAGAAATCGAGTAACGACTATTTAGATGGCCGAGGGAAAAAACAAAATATGTTTCCTACATTGTAGTTCCGTAACAAGTCGGGCATTGCGACAATGTAACAGTCTAACCTGACCCTCGTCGACTACAAACGAAGAATTTCTGAGTACCAAGAATTCTAAGTCTGAAGCTACTTTTGACGCACCTTCCAAATACTTTTATGAAATGCGTTGAGAAACACTAGATGTCCAAATGACCACAGCATAGCATGTTTTAGCCTGTTACTTCAATTAGCATGCAATGACTGTTCAGACATCAATATATCACCTGATACCATCAAGTTAGTAGGCCTAACTCTAACAACACATTGGAAAATGCAAACGTGGACACCACGTCAACCAACCAAGGACACTGAATAACCTCTTTTGAAACGCACGTGATGCTGTTAAGGTTAGTTCGCAATAGCCTATTTCAGCATAAGTTAGCATGGTTGCAGACACGCCGTTTTTTATATTAAGATATGAATTACATATTACTATGTATATTTACATATAGGAGAGGTTGTCTGTTGTGTTAGGCAACTTAAAACCCATGTTTCATTTTCTTACCTCCTTACCTTACCTTTCGTGGTTAAGCGTCTAAAGGAGCGCGTCCACACACTGTTGTTGACATGCAAGTATCCCTGGTAGTTGTAGTCTTTTATGATTCCGAAAGGAACTACAAACTACGTAACCCTGTATCCTGTGGGCTGTCTGTCAAACTGCTCAATACACAATAAAATTGCCTAGGATATTTTATCTATAAACTTATAGTTGTAGCCTAGTATATATAGAAAAATATTATTATTATTATTATTATTATTATTATTATTATTATTATTGTAGGACTAGGCTACGTAAGTACATAGTGTCTGTGCCGTGGACGTCAGACTGCACATCGATCCTAATTTAATGGACTGGGATGTAGGCTAGGCTGGATTGTCATGAATCACGACGTAACCAAAACATGCAGTCATTTTCAATTATTTGGGATTATCCGAAACATCTTAACATGAAGCAGTTTAAGATGAAAAAACAAGTTTGCAATAGTCTAGACCACACTGAAACGTAGGCTATATAGGACAACAATAAGAACAACTATATAGGCCTAATACTACTACTACTACTAATAATAATAATAATTCAAAATGAATGGAGATTCGGGGCATTCTTCAGATGAGTAGCCTACACTACAGACAACAGAATGTTCTTTACTGAGGGATGATACATATTTATTTAAGTTTATCGGGGCGTGACCGTGCAGCAACAATGACAGGCACTTGCAACGGAGATTTTGAGGTTGCTGGCAAAAGACAGATTACCCACATCTGTGTGAGTCTATATGTAATCCGATTCTGCTCGGGTTCATTCTGTGAAAATCCAGTGGCGTCATTGGAGGCTCATAATCAGACCCTATGAAAAGATCCCAGAGTCATTCAACTCAAGCGCAAATGCGCAATTGTCTGTACATTAGCCCTAACATAATACAAACAATGCTTTGTATCCTTAGTTATTTTAGCTAATAACCTAATATAACTACAACTATTTCGTACAGAGCCCTTTTTTAGGCCTTTGATAAAGAGTGAACAATAGATTTGAGTAGCACAAGTTAAATTTTGTCTGCCAGTGCCAGGCATGAGCATAATTACTGGAATCTTATCTTCAGTTTATTACAAAAATTATAGTGGGCATTGAGGGAGTTTAAATAATGCCTGATTAGACTATTGCACTGATTACCAGGCCCCCACGGGATCTCTTTACTGTGATCGACTGAATAGTCGTTTGATTATGTATCAAACTACCTCGGCTTTCTCCATTGCAACTTTTGCGGGGACTCCACAGACATGTTCTCCATAAACTGAGCAAAGCTGCGAATTGGCTCAATCAGTGAGCCAAAGAAACTAACCAAATCCCCAGGGGTTTACATTCCTGAAATCTGTCTACAACCATTAGATCGAGGACTGTTTTTTGTTCGAAATTCTGGATGTGAATTTTGATTCTTTTCCCGTTTACTAACGTCAGTGGTCGGGGTTAGTTATGCAGAAGACAGTGTCTCTGTCAGGATCTCAACATGGCTTTTTTTATTAACTTCTGGACTAAATTGCTTCATTTTTTGCCATGAATAGCAGAAGTGCTTGCACAGATGGCCCCTGTATACGAAGGTAAGAGGCTATAAGATAAGCCGTTCTGTTCTCTGGTAAAAACATGCAGAACAATTCTGAATTTGTCTACTTGATGGCGGACGGGATATGACTGACGGGTTTACCAACAACAATTTAAAATGTATTACATTATAGCAATGGGTTATAGTTGGTTGTTTTCCATCTGTAACCACATCCTTCCTGGTTTTTTACATTTATTAACAAAGAGAATGTCATAACGACTCGATAAATTGTGTCAGTCTGTCCCGTCATTGCAGCCCATTTGTCGATCACCTTCAGTGCCATATCACTGCTTTATGGAAATGAAGGTTACAAATAAGTTGATGTGGACGGTGATGCTTCGTAATATCGGAATATGATGTCTGTTTAACGAAAAGAATCATCGCATGATGAGGTTTCGATGCGGGGACCTAGGTAAAGTGCATCCCAGACAGATCGCGCAACGGGGCCAACCCCGATTGCGAGATACACCCTATTTGTTTCATGACAAACATTATGAAAATTACATAACAAATAGAAAATTGCAACGCTTAATATATTACCAAAGCGTTGTGTTTCGTTGTTTTTGACAACTACATGGCCGTGTGCATGGATAGAAGCCTGGCGCAGAGTGTGGCTAATCCCGCTGAATATTGGCACTCCTCGGCAAATCACATAGGCTATAACATCTGAACACATTTCGAATCAACTGTAGATGTGGGTACTCAGCGTATCTTCGTCATTTTCTTCGTGCATTGTTCGAAGAAATGCGTTGTGGTGCCTGAAGCCTAATCTGGGGGCTAGCTGCGGTTGGGACGGTGCTGTAAACTGTGACTAATTTTGTGGATCGAGCTGTTTTACTAGACCAAATAGCTGCTATTCAGTAATTTCAGATCATATAAATACAGTAGCTAAATGACTGACTAAGCTACTCTTCTTTGACATAAACATGATCAATTAATTCTGTTTTCATTTTCATTCAGCATGTTGTCTCTCAAATCTCTGTGAGAAGGGTGGTCTGGTGATGCGCGTTACGATATTCAAAACCTGTTAGCTTTCTTTAAAGGTTCAAAACGCACAAACCCCAACTGTGAGTAATAACGTTAATCCACAAAGTCAAGAACGTTTTTAGCTATTTTTTGTGCCAGTGCAGAATCTTCTTAATTGATCACTTGTGCTCCCTCTGCCGGACAATTTGGCAGCACTTCTGTGTGATGAACAGTTGAAGGATCAGTGTGTCCTACACTCTGGGTTATGCGGCGGGGCAAATGTGTTTTATGACATTTTTTATCCGCAATTGTAGAGTGAAGAACGCATAGCCTAATGATCGCTGGATGAGTTGCGTTCTTATAAGGATGATAGAACTTCCATTTGTTAAATTATCTATCTATTTTCTGTAATGAAAGTGTTGAAGTGGTGTCTGAAGTTGTTTTCAGAGTAAAACAACCTCGTGCTGGTTAGAGAGGGATTGCATAGTTTGGATAGCCATTTTGGTGTTGACGGCACTGTCTCGGGGTTCCTGCTGCCAGCCGTGAACGTGAACAGGGTTCACAGACAGCAGTCACTCGCGGGCAGATAGAAGAATGGCGTGCATGGCTGAGATAACACAAAGGGGCGTCCGTTCCGCTGGTTTGCGGTTGGCATATGTACGTAATCTAGTGTTGCACTCTGACTTTAGCTCTCTGTTCAAGTTTTTGGTAAAAATGCTGTTTATGGATTAGAACCGCAACATCCGCCTTATTGCCATCATATATCCCTGAATAGAACTTCACTTGAATTGTGACTTGATAGTTTAGGACAACAATATCAAATAAATCGATACAAGGCATCAAATAAGCAGTTGGAAGTCATAACCTGTGGTATTGTCACGCTAGTGTTTTTAAATCAGATCTTGCGTCTCTGTCGCGTTGCGGTCGTATTTACTGTGACATTCGTTTGTCGATTATGTACTCGACTTTTCCCTGCTCTTCCGCGCGGTTCTAACCCAGACCAGAATCAAGGTTCTATGTTTAGACTCAACTGAATTACATTCCATTAGGCTTCCAAGTAATTGTCTTAGACTTGAATAGCCTACTTTTGATTTAAAAACATCAAAACCAGAAGGTCATTTTGAACAGAGATTTTGTTGGAGGGTGTTGTTCTGAACGGAACTGAGACAGACAAGTGTATTATAGGGTGTTAGTATGTCAAGTGAGATTTGTATGGAGGTCTTTGAATGGAACTTATGCAAGGAGTGATGAGATGTGTGTGTTTGTGTGTGTGTATGTGTGTAATTGCATCTCTGCCACCATTTAGAGGGACGGGAGGACGAGAGAAGCTGTGTGTGTGAGGTGTACATGTGTATCTTGAACACATCAGATAAATACTTTTATTATCCTGTAGGAAATTCTGGAATCATAAGTGTGGCTCATCATGAAGAGATGAGGGAGCAGGAACTGCCTCTGGATGGGCAGTTCTTCAGAAAGCATCAGTGTGAATGATGAATGTGTGTGAAAGTCTGTATGCGGGCTGTTCTGTTGGTGGGCATCGGTTCTATTTAACAGAACAAGAGCATATGGAAGTGCAACAAGGGCAGTCACCTAATTCTAAGTCTCAGTGATGTGGCCTAAACCAGGCCAATACCATGTCTAGGGTAGGGTTTTCCTTCTTTTACATCTCTCAGAGAGATGTAAAAGAAGGAAAAAGATAAAGAGAGACAGAGAGAGAGAGAGAGTGTGTGAGTGTTTTTTCGGTGGTGGGGTGGTGGGGCAAAGGGAAAATGCTGTTTAGTTGATGTCCGTCTTTTAGGTCAGGCCACATTTTAGGACACTTTTAGGATCAGAAATAGATGTCTCTGGAGAGGCCCGGGGAACGTCTTGTCCTCACAGGGTAATGGCCCTTGGTGTGACACGTTCATTCACCGCTGGGTTGCAGGGGATGTCTGGACTGCGTTTGTGCGTGTGAGGGGAGTATTTTTAGGTGTCCTTGTTGGGTGGGCATCCTAGCCCCTTGTGTCCTTCAGTTAAGGTCATAGTCACAGCGGCTTCTTCCTTCAGTACTCCCCCCTCACACACACACACACACACACACACACACACACACACAGATACACACTCTTCTTCCCTCAGCTGTTTTTGTGGGTACTGTCTTGATGGATATCTTCCTGGTTTACCTAGAAGACCAGCATGCCTTGAGTTGAAGGTCTCGAGGGCACAGACGTCCCTGAATTGCCGGAAAGTTCAGTCAGAGCTCTCAGGTCATCACCCTAATCTGTTGGCATTGTCCTTCACCGGGTCAGGGGAGGCAGGGGAGTTCCACATTGGAGCATTGGAGCCCTGACTCATCAACTCTGTGACCACCCTTCCTTACCACCCCTAAAAGCCACTGCGTTTATAGTTCCCACCCATGCCCATATCTTTTGCTAACCATTAACGGCTCTGCTTTGTAGGGGTCTTTTCAGCTGACTGTGAGCCGCACTGGGTGCATACTCAGTCAAAAGGAGACCACAGAGGACAGAAGACGTGTGTCCCATTTTTTTTTGGGGGGGGGATCCTGGAAGAAGTAGGAGGGGGGACAAAATCTGGGTCATTGCTGAATGATTTCTGGTCTTACTGAACTGCAAATGCCTGCTTGAAACATTCGAGGGGAATGCAAACCCTAATGGGGTTCTACACACGATCCACAGAAGCAAGAAAAAAGTCCAAGTCCCACTGTGACTTTTCTGTATGGAGAACAGCTTTGACTTAAAAGTCTTTGGCCATTACTCGACTACAGGAAATTGAGGAGGGAAATTGTGTGCTTTGATTGCAACAAGGCCCCGCTTGTCCCAGCAGTCCTTGAAGGTGCAGCAGTCGTCCAGAGGAGCCGAACCTTATAGCCAGGCTGTGTGTGCTTATCCTGTTTCACTCAACAGTCAAGGGTACCTGAGGCTGCAGACCACATAGGCTAGTATTCCTGTGTTAGGAAAAATGTGTGTGTCACACTTAGCAGTTATTTTGGAGATTAATTATTACCCAGGTTCTTTTGTGCATATGTGATACATGTGTGTGAGTGTTTGTGTCTGTCTCTCTCTCTCTCTGTGTGTGTGTGTGTGTGAGAGAGAGAGAAAGGGAGAGAATGGTATGTGTGTGTGTGTTTGTACATGCAAGAGGTATCTCCTTGTTCAGAGCACACTGAATGAAGTGCAGCCCAGCACAGTGGAACGCTTTCTTCCCTCATTACCATATCTCTATTCCAATTAAAATGGCTGGCCCTGGGCTCCGTCAGCCCTCCCTCTGTAGCTTAGCTCCTCAGACCAGACCAGACGCTGGCCTTGCCACCCCCACCCCTCTAACCCTTCCTTTAATTAGGCTCAGGTGATCACTAAACGACTGCTGATGAATGGAGCTGTCAGGAGGTATGCAGTGGTGGAGGGATGGATGTGCACTGCCAGGGGGGGTACCCTAGTAGCAGGGTTAGGCCCGTCTGCTCCAGGACAGGGGAAGGAGGAGATGAGTTCCTCTTGGGGGTAGGGGGGGGGACTGGTGTCTGAGAGTGGAGCTACTGTGTGTCTCTGGAATGGATTTCATGGATAAGATGCTGTGCATGTGTGTGTGTGTTTACATAATATGTAAACGGGAGAAGTATTGTCTGTGTGTGTTTGTGTATCCCTGTGCGTGGTGCATGCATATGTCAATTTCTGCATACTTGTTCATAGGTTTTGTGGGGTGTCTCTTTCTGAACGTGCATGTGACACTACAGTGATTTCTTTGATCAAACGTTAGCCACTGACTGTGGTGGCTAGCTCTCTCTAGAGGCTCCTCTTGAAGAAAACACAGTGGTGTGTGGGTGTGTGAGTATGTGTGTGTCTGTGTGTATGAATTCACTGTCACACTTCAAACTGGAAAGGGCTGCCATTTGATGCCTTGTGAAAAGAAAATAGCATCCAACGGCCTTCACTCCTTGTGTGTTAAACTGTTGGTCTGTGCGAGTGTGTTTGTGTGTGTGCGTGTGAGCCTCACTGCACTTGTGCAGATCATATGTCCAGTTCACGCTGGCGCCTGCTAACTGAAGAGGAGGTTTTGGGCAAGGGTATGTGTAAACAGCAGGTTGCCAGGTTGGCTTTTTCTCTGCTGGACCTGTTTGGCATGGGGATGTTCTCTCCCCTATTCCTCACACATACAACACACACACACACACACACACACCCACCATGTGGTTTGTGGCCGGGGCTTGTTTGTTAGAGCAGAGGGGATAATACTGCTGTGTGCTGATCGCACCCATGTGACACCAGAAAGCCTGATGGGCACATTTTCAGCAGGGAGATTGTGTGTGTGTGTGTGTGTGTGTGCGTGCGTGTGTGTGCATGCATGTGCATCTGTGTTTGTGTGTATGTCTGAACTGTTGTGCAGTTTCAATCCCTCTATGCCTCTGTGCCCTCTCCTGCTCAATCACCTAGCCTGGCTAATGCCAGCCTCTACAGAGGATGCTGTCCCTGTCCTTAATCCTGTTCTCTTACTAACCCCTCCTATGGCCCTCCGCAACAACAATATCTGGACATTTGGCATGACAGGCTGGCTGTGGACAGCAATAGACCTCCATGATGGGCTAATTAACTCTTTGTGTGTGTGTGTGTGTGTGTGTGTGTGTGTGATTGTATTTTGGAGGGGACGTGGCGTTTCGGGTTTCACTCACACATGTGGACTTTGTTGACTGTGTAAAAGTGTAGGAGTGTATGGTGTGTGTGTGTCTGTCTGTCTGTCTGTGTCTGTGTAATGTGTGTGTGCACTCAGGGATGGCTCCAGAGCAGTATAACCAGCAGGCTGAGGTGGCCTCACATTACAGCTGCTATGCTCAAGACAAAAAAAGGCCATTATGACTGACTTGAAGAGACAGATACATGGATCTGAGAACAGAGAGAGAGAGAAGCACTGGCTAATACTGTACTAGATGGTAAGATGGGAAGAATGATTTTGTTACAGCAGTAACATTTCAATAATAGGATCATTAGACATTTTCAGTATTCTCTGCGCTTCAGATTTAAATACTGAATCTGGCATTTCATTTCACTTAAGCTTTTGATAATAAGTATATTAAGTATTCTGATACTTATTCAATATTCTGCTCAGGCCTGCTTTTATATTGAAGTAAAAGCAGTAAAATGCATGCATGTATGTGTGTGTGTGTGTGTGCGTGCATGAGTGTGCGTCTAGGAGTCATCCTTTCACAGATGGCTGCAGGTACAGCGACACGCTTGGCTGACTTCCAAAGACTTCAAACTGGCAGAAACACACACATACACACACACACACACCAACCCACTGGTCACAGCCAAGCAGAGGAAAAAGAATAGGGAAATAGGTTCTATGGTCCTAAAATCCTCCTGGGTAGAGATGTGATGCTTTGTTGGTGTTATATGGGCATGTGTTGCTGTCATGTTATGATGATTTTTGGTAATGATAAGCCGCATTGAGGACACATTAATTGATCTCTGTGTATCTTTAACAGTGTCTCCTTTGCTTTCAATTTACATATGCCCATATAAGCTATATTTCAAGCATTGTTTGAGTGTGTGTGTGTGTGTGTGTGTGATTTCTCTCTGTGAGGGAAAGAAACTGAGAATGATGCTGACTGAGTGATGATGCAACAGAAAAAAAAGATGGATCCTCAACTTTGTGAATTTCCTTGTGACTGGCTGCTTTATTTTAACATTTTGTGTTTGTGTAAAAGAAATCAGGATGTGTGCCTGTGTTTACAGGATGTATTGGTGAAATAGATCCCCTGCTTCTTTACTCTGTGTGACTGTGGTACCGCAAAACTTGTCTCTAAAACAAACAAAGAGAAAACTGTCATTCCTGGGCAGATTGTAACCTTTGCTTATGAAAGCACGACCTTTGCCTCTCAGGCCTGTCTGTACTCCTCCATCTATTTTATGGGAGAGACAGACAGGCACCTGGAGAGTGAAACGGTCAGGCGCCTATAGATAGACCAGTGAGCAGACGAGAATACACACACACACAGAGAGACAGGGAGTACACTAACATGCACCATGCAACATAGGCAGACACCCAGGCAAACAGCTAGGCTTTCGAATAGACATGTCGAATAGGCATTCAGGGAATTCAGACGCAGGGATGGAAAGACAGACAGACACACAGATGGGTAGCAAAAGGCAGGTTGCATAGTAATCATCGGATCACTGACAGCTTGTGAAATTTCTGCTAGCTGCAGCAATTTTCTCATCAGCCTGTCACCACAAAGTTACACATACGCACAGACACACTCTCACTCTCATGTATTATATCAACACACACACTCTCTCTCTCTCTCTCACACACACACACACACATATACACACACTGAACAAAATGTTCTGACCATGACAAACAGTTTCCTCTGCTGTGATCGGTGTATGTGTTTGTGAAAGATTTAAAAAAAAAAAAAAAAAAAAATATATATGTATGTGTAGCACAGGTACTGAATATTCCATGTATCTCAAAAGAACATCATAGTTGAGTTCCACACTGTTCTCCTGGCCAGTCCTACTGTTGTATTTCACTGCTGGCATTGCCTTCATGCCCTGGCCCAGGAATCTGAATGGCTGTATTTACAGGGCTGCCTGCTGTGCCACTTTTGTTGTCTACCTGTTTTCTATTCTCTTCCTCCTCCAATAAAACCCTAAACAAATAAACAAACAAACAACAAAAATTGAGGTAGAAGATGTTTAGATGATATTTGCTTCAGTACCCTGTGGATAGGTACTCATCATGCATTTAAATGTGTGTGTGTCTGTGTGTGTGTGTGTGTGTCTGTGTCTTTTAGGGGCTTGTAGAGAAAGCAGTTGTATTGGTTCATCTGTCTGGACATGAACTCCATAAAAAGGACGTAGAAATTGAGCTTTACTGAATCGCGTTATCACTTGCAGACATACGTGAAATACACCCACACACATACACACAGACACACAACTATATACACAGATACAGGCAGACATTTTTGGCCCTCCAGACAGTTGTGGCAGCTCCTGTGACCGGGGCTCTGACCCGGGTGTGCTTTGGAATCGTGCTCTTGGCTGATGGCTTATCGGGTCTGACCGGTTCCTGTGCGGTCGCGCTCCGCTGATGTCCGATTCGTTGTGGTGATCACCCAACCGACCTGATACTGTTTGAGACTGTGTGTGTGTGTGTGTGTGTGTGTGCTTGTGTATGACGTATGGGTGGTTTTGTGCTTTTGCTGTTTGTGCCTGAATGAAAGTTCTGCCTGTTGACAGCACTTTCCATGAGCTGCATATCTGAATGGACAGGTCTGTGTGTGTGTGTGTATGTGACAGAGAGATAGAGAGTGTGTGTGTGTATTATGGAAGCATATAGACTCAGGATTACTTTACAGCTGCTTTTAACACCACCAACGTCATTTAAGACATCTTATCTCAACAGCAGCCTAATGTTCACTGGGGTTTCTACGGAAACGGAAGCATGCATGGACTATATGTACCATCTCATTCATAACACCATGCTTGTGACGGATATATTTGCCTTTGATAAATGGCATGAAGAATCCCTTTCTATCCCACTGAGACAAATCTATTCTTCAGCTCAGTGTTGAGCTAATTAATCTACACGGAGAGAGGGGGAAAGAGAGAGGGACAGAGAGAGAAAGCAATGGAGAGAGAGAGGGAGGGAGGGAGAGCTCCATGAACTGCCTGATTTTGTTTCTGTGGAGACGTTCTTTGTCTGGCTGCTATTGTTCTTTTGTCGCATTGTTTCTCTTATTGATTTTAAAGAAGCATTCCGTACATAGTAAAACATAAACCTCAATTTGTGCCTGACTCAAGTCTCACTTGCTTAACCACAACTGTTCAGTGCTGTCAATGGGTTGAAAATGTATTGGAAAAACCTGATGGTTTTAAGTGTTGTTCAAAACATTCTTACAAATGAATGTCATTCAAAACACTCACATTGGAAGCAGATTGGGAAGAGACATTACTAAACCTCAAACAGAGCATTTTGTAATTCTGTACAGAAAAGGCAGCAGTTAAATGTTGTAATTACATGGGTAGGAACAATGCAAGACAGATCCTTCCATGTTTTTAGTTGTAACACTGAGGCCTTGTAGATTCTATGAGTACTTACCACCACAGACACAAATACACACACACACATGGCTTATGTATAGTTTGTAGACTCTTTCTGTGAGAAGGATTTTGCTGTTGAGAAGGGATGTGGTGTATGTGTATGCACGTGACTGTGTGGAAAGTTGCGTAGCATCATCTTCCTACCTGTGTGTTTCTCTCTAACACCCTGCCCTTCACAGAAACAGAGCAGAGGGAAAGAACAGATAGGAGATCAAGTGAGTTGTGTAAGAGGGCACAGCTGGAGAGAGTGAAATACACAAGAATTTAAAAGAGAATCCCCAGTCATCATCAGCTCTCTAGAATTTTCCAGAACTCCAAACTTGGAGTTGGATCCAATCTGGAAGCATGTGTTTATGTTAATGTGAGTATGTGTGTGTGTGCGCGTTTGCAGTGTTTGTGTGTGTGTGTGTGTGTGTGTGTGTGTGTGATTCAGAGGTGGCATCAGTGAGTGGCTGTGCTAAGACCAGTCCCTTCATCATATTAAATCAGTGAGACCCAGCTGTAGTGGTGACTCCAGGTTTCAAGCGCTGGGGGGTCTGTTTGCTTAAGGAAGTGCGCTGTTTTCGTTAGGAGACCTTGATGATGTTTACGCAAGGCAAATATCTCAGCTCTGTAATACCTCAGAGTGCTTGCTGAGAGAGAGCCGTGCCCACTGTCCCAACAGCTGTGGAGGGATCTCTCATGTGACGTCCCTCTGAGTGGTAGCCTAATGGTCAATGGTAGGAACCAGGTTTGGATCAGGGTTGAAATTTGTGCTAGATTCATGCCTGATCAGAGCCCTATCAGAGCAATATCAAGGCCATATCAAGGCCAAATCAGAGTTATGTCAAAGCCATATCAAGGCCAAATCAGAGTTATATCAGAGCCATATCAAGGCTGGATAAGGGAAAGATTAGAACCATATCAAGGCCGTATCGTAGACATGAGGGTGGATCAAGGCCAGATTGGAGCCATATCAAGGCTGGATCCAAGCCAGAGCAGGACTATACCAGCTCCAGTGAAAGGCTCTGGATGAGGATATGAATAAGAAACCCAAAATGGAAAAAAACTAAGGTACCTAGTAAATAAAACATTGACCAAAAGAGTTGTGGTTGTACCTGATCAACAGCATTGCATAGTGCAGAATCACAGGTATGGTGATTTTAGTCTCTTTATTGTTAGTCAGTGAAGCATGAGAGTGAATTCAAATCTGTTATTTAAAGTTGTGCAGAATCACAGGTATGGTGATTTTAGTTTGTATTGTTTGTCAGTGAAGCATAAGAGTGAGTTAAAACTGTTTTATTTAAAGGCAAAGGATCTACATTGTGATGCTGTAGCACATTTTCCTTTGTTGCCTTGTGAGTTTTCTCGTCTGTCAGTCAAGTGTGTCAGAGGTGGAGCAGTGGCCCAGTGTGTGCAGGGGTGTGTGCATCATCAGGATAGGGTAAAAAATAAAAAAAAAACTCTGACAGAGCTGATTCTGGCATTGTCAGCAAATCTGTATGTATTGTATAATATATTAAATATAACATATAAAATACCATAAAATAAGATGGGCTAGAAAAATGTTTATCGGGCTCCATCTGTTTGAATGTGTTCTCAAAACATGGCTCTCCGATGCTGTGTTTAGCAGCAGAGACATAAACGTGGGAAACAAAACCAATCATGTCCCTTCAGTTCTAGGCTTATTGTCCTCATACTACAAGTATGTCTCTTAAAAATGAGCTCACATCTCATATCTAGTGTTTCAGAGGTACAGTGCTCTTGTAAAGGACTAGCTATAATGGATATGAAATGAGGTTGGCAGTGCGAAAGAGCAATATGTCAGACTTGTTACGCATGTCTCTTTCAACAGTCTTCTCATCTTCTTTTCTTTCTTGCTATTCAGTGTGTGTGTGTGTGTGTGTGTGTGTGTGTGTGTGTGGTTGAAACTTTTGCTCTGAGCTCTCCCTTTGATGTGCCACCATGCTGCAAGAACCATACTCGCACATGCAAGTGCTCATGCACACACACACACACGCACACACACACACACACACATACACACACACACACACACATTTACACACATTCAGTGTGTCCTCAAAAGCTGTGAATACGCTCGGTTACCGTGTGTGTGTTTGTGTGTGTGTGTGTATATGTGTCATATGTGTCAACAGGATTTGAAAGCAGTGTCGTTACTGATCCCGTGTTTCAGTTTCTCTGAGAAAGCTCTGAGACCGCATTTGGGCACCAGCTACAGCTCTGCTGCTGCTAGGTTGTTGCTGCTGGGTTGCCCGGGCATAGCATGGCATGCAAGAGGATGCCACTGTTAGCAAGATGGGACACCATGTCATATCAGAGAAATAGAGAGAGGGGGTGAGGGAGAGAGTGCGCCTAATGGCAGGCCTGATAAGGTTTCTGCTGAAAGCCGGCCCCTTATCAGAAGTGTCCCCGGATAGCCCTCACCCAATGCACGTCCCCGCCCCTTGTTTAACGGCTGTTTTTTCCTCCCGCCTCCTGCCTGTGAGTGTGTGTGTGTGTGTGTGTGTGTGTGTGTGTGTGTGTGTGTGTGTGTGTGTGTGTGTGTGTGTACGTGTGCTGCCTGCTGCCTGTGGTTTGTGAGAATCTGTCCAGCAGTGGCAGTTCCTAATGGGCTGAGCCACACCAACTGTGTGAAATGTCCAGAAACAGCCGAGAATCGTCCCGAGAGAAGCAGGCGTGGTTTTGATAAAGGCATGATAAGTAGTGTGGCAACACTCCACTCCACGCTGCAAATAAGCATTTTGGTGCAAATAAGTGCATTTCATAATAAAAACTATGAAAATGCTACAAACACACACACACACACATACACACTCACAAAGCCAGTGATTCTGGCTTTAGACATTGAGCTTCCTAGATGCATTTGTGTCCGTCACTGTCAGGGTTGTGTGTGTGTGTGTGTGTATGTGTGTGTGTGTGTGATGGGTATGTGTCCAGTCACCACTCTCTTTTGAGACTCTCCATCCTTTCCATCCCTTTAACCATTGTGCCAGAATGTGGTGATTTTTTTCTTAACCTGCTGTATAAACTGACCTTTTACTTGCTCCGTGTGTGTGTGGTTGTATGTTGGATGTGTGCAGGTGCATGCATGTATCATTGTGGATGTGGGTGTGCAGACTTACTAAAGGTCTTGGATATCACAAACCCCCTGAGGAATTGCATGGCAAGCCAGTATTCTCAGACCGTTTCCTTGTTGTGTTTTCATTTTGTAAGCTTAGCTTACCTGTAACTTCATAGATGAACACCTCCATGTCAGTATACAGCATGAAGACATCTTGTCTCTTGTGTCTCCAGAAATAGAATAGAACATAAAGACCTTTTGAAGAGAGTTTGGTTATTAGCCTCATAGCTGATCCCACAGGGTTTCTAATTGAACATTCCAAACGGATCCTTCTCGTTAGTTCAAAAGGCTGTTGGATATGATATATAAACATAGAGGATGTTTAAGAATGAGATAGAAAGATCAGGCATTGTTTTTGTTTTTACCGTTGAAACAGGTCAACAGTTGCCATGACACCAGTAGCGAGGAGCATAACATGAAATCTTGTAACCTAAACACAGTGAAGTGAAAGACTAAAATGGACCATATAGCTGCATCCAGGTTAAGGCTATAGTGGACATGAAACGTCTGAGCTTGCTTGGTGTCTGTTGTTTTGTGAGTGTGAGTGTGAATGGTGTGTGTCGCCTATGTCTGTCTGCTGGCTGTTAGGGGCCTTCATTTCATCTTCCCCCTCGAGCTCTCAGGTGAAAGGAACACACTGTGCACCTGGATGATCATGAGACCCTGTGTAAAGAAGGGGAGTGTGTGTGTTGTGTGTGTGTGTGTGTGTTTGTGTGTGTGTGCGAAGGGGAGAGTGAGAGAGAGATAACCAGAGAGCCTGTGCCCCACCCCATGTGTGATGGATGTGGACTGAAGGAGACTCTGCTCTACGGTTGACTTTATCACTACCAGGAACACATACATTCTCTGGATGCTGTCTGTCTGAGATGCTATCAGACACAATAAGCATACACACCCTCATCATGTTCAAAAGACTGGACACACACAGTGTCCCAGAAGAGTAATGACCTGTGTGTGTGTGTAGGTGTGTGTGTGTGTGTGTATGCATGTATGCATGCGTGTGTGTGTGTGTGTGCATGTATGTATGTGTGCTACATACATCCTAGCTGGTACCTGTCTCTCACTGTTAGTCATGCTTTTTTTCTATAAATAAGCCAGGAACTGTGGACGACACATGTGATCAGGGAAGCTACACTGCTGGCAAGTAGGGGGTTATATGTCCTTCGTTTGCAAGTGTGTATGTGTGTGTGTGTGTGTGTGTGTGTGTGTGTGTATTGTGTGTGTGTGTCCTCTTTAGGGTTCCTTTGCGCTGCTGTTTCTGAATCGCTGTTTAATTTTGATAGAGGGACGAGAGTGAAAGAGTCTTGGGCTTTTAAGGCGTTTTTTACTGCCTTTTACCGGTTAACACTCTTCAGTCACACTCACATCACTAAATAAACAAAATACCGTCAGAGAGAGAAGATGAGGGGTGCTCTCATTGTACAGTGGGCTTTCTGGTGTATGAGTGTGTGTGTGTGTGTGTGTAGGGGGGGATAATGCTTTGTCTAGACACGCTGCTCTTGTCGCTTCATTAAGCTGCCATTCCTCTGTTGGACTCTCCCCTCCCCTCTCCACCACTCCACCTTCATCTCTCCCTCCTTTCCTTCTTCCCTCCCCTCCACTCCACTGCTCTCTTCTCTTCTCCTCTCCTCTCCTGTCCTATCCTCTCTCTTCCTCTCCTCTCCTATCCTCTCTCTCTTCCTCTCCTCTCTCCTCCTCTCCTCTCCCATCCTCTCTCTCTTCCTCTCTTCTCTTCCTCTCCTCTCCTCTCCCATCCTCTCTCTCTTCCTCTCCTCTCTCCTCCTCTCCTCTCCCATCCTCTCTCTCTTCCTCTCCTCTCCTCTCTTCTCTCTCTCTCTTCCTCTCCTCTCCTCTCCTCTCTCTCTCTCTTCCTCTCCTCTCTTCTCTCTCTCTCTCTCTCTTCCTCTCCTCTCCTCTCCTCTCTCCTTACTCGGGCAGAAGGACTATGACACTGCCTGACAGTGCTCAGAGGCCAGGTTAGCTCTGATAGTTCATGGATTTCTAAGGATACTTGGCAGTATGTGTGTGTGTGTGTGTGTGTGTGTGTGTGTGCGTGTAGGCTGTACACACTTCCCATACTCAAGTAGAAGTATAGATACTTAACAATCCTTAAGAATTATTTCACTCAACTGATGGTGTTTAATAAGAAGTTCTATTATTGTCACATCCATGTTGGAATCAGCCTTAATGTTTGGAAGGCACACCATATTGCCATGAATTGCAAATAGTGGTAACTTCCCTCAAATGCATTAAGACAAAAGTAACCAGCCTGTTGTAATGGAAGGAGTAGAAAGTACAGATGTGTGTTTGTGTTTTAAGGTGTATGCGATTGCATGTGTTTTGTTGTCTGCTGGCCATCATTTAAGAAAGACAGAAAAAGATTGAAGGTGAAAAAGAACAGGAGGGATTTGACAGAGGAGCAGGGCAGAGAGAGAGGGAGAGAGGAAGAGAGAGAGGGAAAGAGAGAGTTTAAATGTTTAGTGGTCCAAAGTTCCGCTCTGCAGTCCTCTTTGATGTCGACTCGGCTGCAGACAGAGACATGCAGGGCTCTCGAGTCGGGAAAGGGTCTGTGCTGCCCGTGATTGGCTGACAGCATAGAGTGGAAAGCGGAGCGGACCCTCGGAGGCCCGGCGAGGGCTTGAGTGTCTGGTCAGGAGGCCTGCTGGGCCTGGTGTCATGGAGACCAGCAGGCACTAATTAAAACAACCCACAAAGGAGAGGCCCATCGAATAGAGTCTCTCATCTCTCTCTCTCACACTCTCTCCCTCTCAGTTTCTCTCTCTACCTCCCTTTCTCTCTCCCTGTCTCTGTCTCTGTCTTTCCACTCTCTCTCTTTCTCTTTCACTGTTGCTTTCTCTTTCCCTTTCTCCCTCTCTCTCCCTCTCCTCTCTCTGTCTGTCTGGTTTCTGCTTTTCAACTCTGTCTGTGTCCATCGTGTAATCTGTCAGCCCGATTTCTCCATCCTCCACTTTGCTTCATTTCTCCCTTCCCCTCTCTACTCCGAGAGATATACACACACACACACACACACACACACACACACATTCAAGTAGAGGATGAATCAGGAGAACATGTGCATGCACACATACAATACGAACACAAGAACAGGATGACACACACACACACACACGCATACTTGTGTGCGTGCACACACACACACAGACACACACACAAACACACAACAGAACAGGATGACACAGACATAATAAACCGAGGTATGCTAAATGCAGGGCTGTGTGGCCAACAGCATTCTTGTATTACTGAGATGAAACAATGGCCTTCAGGTTCACATACTTCCACACGCGTTGTACGCCCCTTTATTAATGGAGTTTGTTACACAATACACTTTGAGGTTACTGAAGCCCTGAGTCCTTAAACATGGTGGAGAGGGCGGAGGCTGACAGTCCCAAACCCCCAACCAGCGCCACTGTGACCTGACCTCTCACCCACCGTGTTTGTTTCCCTCTGGACGCCGTGCTGAAGTTCAGCTGCCATGCATTGTTGCAGCAGTGTGAGTTTGGGAGATAACATTCCTTCCGACCCTTTACTCTGCTCTGTGTGTGTGTGTGTGTGTGTGTATGTGTGTGGTTTAATTGCTTATCAACACAGCTTTGGTAGAGTGGTGATGGACTAACTCCCACAGTCAACCTCCCTGTGCAGGTCCTCCCACAGAAAGAATGTGAGCCTGTGTGTATGTATATGTGTGTGTGTGTGTGTCTCTGTGTGTGGATGAGTTAGTGAGTGAGTGAGTGTGTGTGTGTGAGTGTGTGCATGTGTATATAGCCTTGTTTGTGTGTGTGTGTGTGTGTGTGTGTGTGTGTATGTGTGTTAAAGAAAGCAGTGAAGTTCTGTGTGGCATTAAAGTACGTCACTGGTGTGCCTGCTGTTATAACATCCAACAATAGCGTAAGGGTGCACTTCCTGAGAACGGGGCAAAACGTCACTTTGAATTCAAATCCAATGGAGATTTATTTATTCATTTCATAATGGCCATTGTCATAGAGGAGCCTCAGGGCCACTCGAGTGTAAACCAACTGTTCTTCTGAGTACCCACTGAATGTTGCTGGAGACCATGCGTGACGCACCGCTAAATATGTATGCACAGCTAAATATGAGCTTGGATTTGTATCGGGAGCGCTTACAAAGGGGGATGTGGGTGTAGTTTGGATATTTCCATTCTGGATGCTGTTCTCAATAAAAAAGGGGTGTTTCAGGGGTGATATCATGGATGAAAGGGCAAAAAGCTACAAACCTTGAGTGTGTATTTAGCACCAATATCATTTTCCTACTGTGTGTTCTGGGAGGAGGTCTTAGACTGGCAAGGGGGAGACAGGGGAAGGTTGCGGGGTATGTTTGGGCTAGGGCTGGATTGAGGAGAGAGATTATGGTGAGGATGGCAGTTTGGCTTTAAGCAATCTGTGATTGTGCAATGGCTAGATTAAGAGTGCTGTGCTCTGCTGTGTGGGGTGTGTGGGTTTTCCAGGGATCAGGTTTATTATTCTGGGGAGGCATAGGGCTGTTCAGACAGGCTCATGTGTGAACACACACACACGCAAATATTATATGTGCACAAGCATGTTTGTAATATTTTGTGAAGAAGCATTTTTTTTGTTGTAGAGAGTGGGCACCTGCATGCACACACTCACACACAATACACACACACACACACTCACACACACACACACACACACACACACACACACACACACACACACACAAGCTGTAGCTGCAGCCATCTACTCGACAGAAAACTTTGACCAAATTATTTTTAGTGTAAAATCCTGGCAAGGAATGGCATAATCTGTGCTGTGACATCTGGCTTGGGGACTTAGGGGATTACAGAGCCTTGCTTCTAATAGCACAGTAGACACTCTATATTACAGGTCCTAAAGCTTGGACCACCCACACCCACACACACACACACATACACACACACACACACACACACACACACACACACACACACACACACACACACTCCCCTTGCAGAGTCTCATGATGAACATCTAGGTGCACAGTGTTCCTCTCACTCACAGAGCTCACACACACACACACACACACTGATACACATACGTACACATTTATATACCTAGACATTGCTTTTTTTGTCATGTTGGCCTAGCAGGGGAGTGGACCCTCTACAACCGAACATCCGGGTGACGTAGGTTATTCAGTGTGTCCCTTTTGTTGCCTCTACCCTTTAACACCTTCAAGCCTTTGAAACCTCTCTGACTAATCCACTTAATGAAGAAGCCCAAGCCTTCCTGCCTCCCTGTCTACCTGAGTGACGGAGTGACTGAGTGTCAGAATTAGGTCTAGAGAGTGATGTTGGGATTAAGGCTGTGATCTATAGGAGGCTGGCCCAAGCTTCAACAGGAAGGGAGGGGGATGACTGAATTAGCCTAACTTTAACCTGACACGCTCAAGACAGGGTCACTGGGGCATGATATAAGCTCTGTGGCATGCAAATGCACACATGCACACACAGACACATACATACACACAGGTCATTAGACTTATTTGGCACGCTGTGTCCGCTGTGTCACTTTAGCTGGCTGCTGTACACACACACCCACCCACACACACACACACACACACACACACACAAATAATAGCACATAGACACGGACATGCCTAAGGGATGTGAAATGGGTCAAAGAGTATAGAGAGACAGATGTGTGAGAAAAGACAGACATGAGGGAAGGAGAGGGATACAGAGGAGATGAGAAGAGAGAAGGGGGAGAAAGATGGGAGGAATGGGGAGAGAGAGAGAATGAGAGAGAGAGATAGATGAGAGTGAGGTGAAAAACATCAGGTCAGATTAAAAATGTCAGTAAACAGCATTCCGAAGGCTCAGCAATGAAGACAAACGTCACAGTTTCCCGCCGGGCTCTTCCCAATCCCAAAATATCCTGAACTGAAGGAATTCCTTAGCATGACAGAGATCCATTATGCCTCCAAAAAGCAGAGAGAGAGGAAGAGAGAGAGAGAAAAAGGAAAGAGATCAACCAGAACTGTTAAGAACATTTGAAATGAGTTGGATTTGGGGTTAATTACTCGTACAGCCACTGCTACACACACACACACACACATTCACTCGCATTCTCTGCATGGTATATCCTGTATATAGCATGGTCTCTGTTTTGAAATGTGGGGGGTAATAATTATTTGTAACAAACAGGCTAATGTTAGAGGGCTATTTTTGGCCTATTGTTTGCACAGAGGAGCTCTGTGGTGTCCCAGAGTGAAGACTTTCTTTCCCCAGGAGCTCTTCTCTCCCCTCCCTTCCTCTCTTCTCCTCTCCCCTCCTCTGGCCTCTCCTACACCAGTGAACCAGTGAGCCTGAGGAGTGAGTCTCTGTTGTGTTGATGCCAGCATCTGAAGTTGAGCAGTGGGTCAGCCACCCATGTGTTGTTATGATGTTGTGGAAGACAGCCAGGGAGTGCTGCTGATTCTTGTATTTTTTGGTGTGTTGTCTTTGTGTGTGTGTTTCTGTATGTCTGTGTGTGAGAGAGAAACTTTTTTGTTTTGTTATGCGCATGCTTGTGTGTGCGCGTGTATGTGTTTGTGTGTGTGTGTGAGAGAGAGAGACAGAAAAAGTGAAAGAAAAAGAAAAAGAGAGATACGTTTGTGCAGACCCAGTTTAGTGATGGTCATTTATTAGGATCTCTGGTCTGTGTCCTGTCTTCCTTGTTTATCTTCCGGTCTCTTTTATCCTCTCTTCTCTCCGTCTCAGTTTCCCAGGATCTTTTCATGGTCTAAACCTATGTCCCCCTTTTTCATTTCATATATACTTTCTTTCTTTCTTTCTTCCTCTTCTTCTTTTCCCCTCTCTTTGACTATGTCTCTGCTCCCGTGTTTGGGCCTGTGGTGTTAGTGTGGGAATCCCAGTGGTGTTTATCCAGTGGCTCTGGGGAGAGAGGGAAAAGTTAGTCGGGTGGGGGCGGAGGGCGGCATCTGTGCATCTGTGTGCAGGGGATCAGCTACTCAACATTTCCACTGCACCCCACTGGGACCCTTTTCATGTAATGTAGGGGTTTTATTGTGCTGGGCCATGTTTTAGAAACTAATATAAGCATTTTGTTTCTGTCTTTTTCCCAGGTATGGCCTCGCAAGTGCAGGTGTATTCTCCTCAGCAGGCCTTGGCGTCCAGCGCCTTCTTTAGCGTGAAGAAGCTGAAGGTGGAGCCGGGCTGCGGCTGGGACATGACGGGCTACGGCTCGCACCCCCACCCGCACCCGCCGCCCCCGCACCACCCTCACCACCCCCACCCTCACCACCATCCCCACTCGCACTCGCACCCTCACCACCAGCAGAGCAGCAAGAGCGGCGGCGGAGGTCCCTCCTGTGCGTCACTCGCCGCGCCCCCCGTGGGGCTCAAGGCGGCCGCGTTGCCCTACGAGCAGGCGCTGCTCTTCCCCACCGGCACGGCCGGTCACATCCTGGTGGCGTCCGCTGCCGCTGCGGCCGCCTCTTCGGCGGTGGCGGCACCGTTGCTGGGCAGTAACAGCGGGAGCGTGGGAGGTGGAAGCAGCAGTGGCGGAGGAGGTGGAGGTCACAACCTGACGCGACGCAGCACGGTCAGCCTGCTGGACACATACCAGCGGTGCGGGCTGAAGCGTAAGAGTGAGGAGCTGGAGCAGCACCTTCATCATCATCACCATCAGCAGCAGCAGCAGCACAACAACAACCACAACCACAACCACAACCACAACCCCAACCACAACGCCAACCACAACCCCACCCAGACGACGGAGGAGCACGCCATGCCCCACAACACCTCCGGCAGCAGCGGAGGAGGAGGAGTGGCAGTGGGACAGGGGGCAGCTCTGCCCGTTTCCACAACAACCACCACAGCCGCCACGGCGGCCGCAACGGCAACCGCGACAGCCGCGTCCACCGCCACGTCGAAGAACAGCGGCGGCAACAGCGAGGGTGACTACCAGTTGGTGCAGCACGAGATGCTCTGCTCCATGACCAACACCTATGAGGTGTTGGAGTTCCTGGGCCGCGGCACCTTCGGCCAGGTGGTCAAGTGCTGGAAGCGCGGCACCAGCGAGATCGTGGCCATTAAGATCCTGAAGAACCACCCGTCATACGCGCGGCAGGGCCAGATCGAGGTGAGCATCCTGGCGCGCCTGAGCACCGAGAGCGCCGACGACTACAACTTTGTGCGCGCCTACGAGTGCTTCCAGCACAAGAGCCACACGTGCCTGGTCTTCGAGATGCTCGAGCAGAACCTCTATGACTTCCTCAAGCAGAACAAGTTCAGTCCACTGCCACTGCGCCACATCCGGCCTGTGCTGCAGCAGGTTGCCACCGCCCTCATGAAGCTCAAGAGCCTGGGCCTCATCCACGCCGACCTCAAGCCTGAGAACATCATGCTGGTGGACCCGGCACGACAGCCCTACCGCGTCAAGGTCATCGACTTCGGCTCGGCCAGCCACGTCTCAAAGGCCGTCTGCTCCACATACCTGCAGTCGCGCTACTACAGGTAAGCAGTGCCATGTACTGTTAGCAGGTGCTGTGGTTAGGTAGTGTTAGCATTCAGGCTAGTGCCAAGATGAGGAAGCTGTGAGATTTACCAGATCAAGGTGCCTGTGGATCAATAAAAATGTCTTTCATTGTAATTTTTGATATTTAAGGCATTTAAATGCCTTAACATGTCTGGAAATGTGGGATATAACCCTAACCCTAGGAGGCAGATGTTTTTTTGTTCAATTTGTTAGATCTGCCAACCTGTAGGCCCATGTGTTTCTCATAGGCTGCAGGTTATGTATTTTAACATCAAGTTTGCTGGAGACACCTTTGTCACTGTATTGTTTTAGCACACATTTTTTCCATCTTAAAAATGTCTTGAATTTGTATTTTGAAATGTGCAGACACCCTGTAGGTAAAGGGTTACTAGATGTGGTGCTCTGCTGAGTGATTGTATTGTGTCTGGTACGCCAAATAGGATGAACAGTGATGTGATACTACAATGTTAAGGTGATTTTTTAAAAGCAATGTTAAGTGGTCACACAGTGCCAACAGATATGTTGTGCCATTTCTGATGCACATTTTAGATGTAGATGTAGATATAGATGCACGTAGTTGAGAATTTTTAGGCCTGCTGATGGTTGTATGTCTTAAGTTAAAACTTTCTTTTCCTGTTTTCCCTGTTGTTTTCCTTAAAGGGATCATTCCAACCATAACCCTGTTGTTTTCCTTAAAGGGATCATTCCAACCATAACCCTGTTGTTTGTGCTCAATGAATGCTGTCAGAAGGAGGCACAACAGAATTTTTAATAACAGGCAGAATTTTGAACTGGCAGCTTACTGATGTGTGCCATAGCAAATTAAACTGAAAGTGACGTTATGATACACATCAGTTGGCTGCCAGATTGCTATTCGGTCAATGTTGTTCAAAAGTCTCTCGTTCTTCTTCCTTCTGACAGCCCTCATGGGGCACAAACAACAAGACTGTGGTTGGAAGAACAGCTGCATACTACTTAGCATTTTGACTACCTGGATGAATGAGAATCTTCACAGACAGAATAACATAATCATGTTTAGCATAGCTTGGGCTAGTACATCTCACATTGGTCATTGCTACCTACTGTGGTTCTTCTACTTTTGGGAGCCCTGGTGAAAGACCAGATAGGCTAATATAATTACCTACTGCGTTGCTGGTCAACAACTGGGATTGTACTGGAGGGATAATTTTTGAACAGGACACTCTTCCCTGAACTTAGCCATATTAGGCCATAAAGTGGTCAGCATTGTCTTGCTGTAGGCTATTGGTAACAGAGTCTGTTTCCAAGTCTGTTTAAAGGACAGATTGGACTGCTCACAAACAGTCCATCCATACAACTGCAAATGACATCCACAGCACTCAAAACAACTTTGACTATGTTTCTTTTCCTGAGCTTACATGCACATTTTTGTAGTGAGTGCTCTCTCTCACTTGTTCTCTCTTTCTGGATGCATTAGGGCCATATGGCCTTGTAATTGGTAGATTTGTAGGGTTAACTGGAGGCAGCTTGGATTTATTCTCTGCAAGCTTCTTTTGCCTTGTGTTTGTGTGTGTGTGTGTGTGTGTGTGTGGTGTGTATGAGGTGTGTATGTGTGGTGTGTGGTTTGTGTATGTGTGTTTGTGGTGTGTGTATGAAGTTTCTCTTCATTTCTCTTTTATTATCATCATCGTCATCCTCAGTGATACTCTCCCTCTCTCTTTGTCTGAGAAAAAGCAGACCTATTAAAAGAGTGTGCAGGAAACCAGCTGTTTTTTTCTGGTTAATATGATATAACAGGCATGTTTTGTGTATCGCCTGTGTGTGTGTGTGTGTGTGTGTGTGTATGTATGTGTGTGTGTGTGTGTGTGTGTGCCTCTTTGAAGATGAAAGAGGACCTGATCGGCGTGTTCTGTTCTGGTACTACTGACTGACAGCACCTGGGAGTGCTTTGCCGCTGAAGTCTCTCCTTCGCTCCTTGCTCCCCTCTTTCTCTCTCTCTCTCTCTCTCTCTCTCTTTCTCTCTCTCTCTCTCTCTCTCTCTCATTTTGGGAAAGGAGGGAGGGATTGGGTGAAAAAGGAAATGGAGGTTTGCCCTGGATAGCTTTCTGGGAAAAGCGTTTTTCTATTTTCCCGTTTTTCTGTGTGTGCGTGTGTGTGTGTGCGTGTATCAGAGAAAAAGAGACAGAGTTCTTTAAAAAAAAATCAAGGCCCAAAGAAAAACTCATTGAAGAGGTATTTTAACCACCAGGCTGGCTGTGTTTAGTCCCTGACACCCCCCCCAAACACACACACACACACACACACACACACATACACACAATACACACACTGCCCTATGATGGCTGCCTGTGCCCTGAAGGCCAGGAGCTGTGGGGTCAGCTGAAGTTCTCCAGTAATCCTGGCCTGTAATCTACACCAGAGCCTCAGCATTGGAAACAGCTGACGCGCTGCAGTCACACACACACACACCCACACACACATATACACACATACACACACCACCCCTCTGTTTGCTAAACCAAAAAATATCCTTGCTTTGTTTGTTTGTTTGGCTTATTTATTTACTGTTTCTCTGCTGTGGTCTCCATAACAGGAGGGTTCACTTGAGTTTTTAACAGGCCACACACACGCAAGGCAATGGGGCTAGTGAAAACCCATTCCCACAATGACTAGATATTGTGTGTGTGTGTGTGTGTGTGTGTGTGTTTGTGTGTGTATGTTTTGAGAAATCGTAACATCGCAACACCGTAACGCTGCTGTTCTATAACATTGCCTCAAAGCCACAGACAGGTGTGTGTATGTGTGTGTGTGCTTATGTGTGAGCGTGTGTGTGTGTGTGTGTGTGTGTGTGTTGCATGTGAGGGACAGGACCACACAAAAGGCTGTTCAAACCAGATGCACTCGAGTGGGCATGAGAGCCGGTTACTGATTGTTGGGTCGGTGCGGTCCGTTAGGCGGGCATAGCGTGAGGGGACCATCTGCAGATGCAGCGGCCCGTGTCAGAGAGGCTGCGGTGGATGATGGGACTAAACACACTGCTGATGATATAATATACTCAGCCTCCTTTTTCCCTGCTGTGTCTTTGCACTTGTTTTCCCTCTTGGCTTTAGGCAGAAAGATGAAATCCTGTTCTGATGACTTGGACTGTGTGCTATTTGCAGTAGGCCTGTTGGATGTTTCCTCCATGTCAGGCATCAGACTGTGTGCGTTTCTGCCTTTGATTTGTTTCTCCGCTAGAATAATGGCCATGTAAATATCCAGAGCATGCCTGCGAGTCATCGGAGATAAATGTGTAATTAAAAGCTGAGGCACTTCACTTTCTCTGTATCCACACACACACACACACACAAACATACATGCATACGCAGTTATACGCAATTACAGTTGTGTTAAACCACATGCGACTCCCTCTAAGCACTCCTAAAATGAGATATGCCTGTGTGTCACATAGCAAGCATGTGTAAGGATGAACACACAAACACACACACACACACACATCAACATATATACACAGTACATGTATGTGCACATTTTCATACTGTCATATCTTCAGTAACCTTCTACCCAAAATCACCCCCCCCCCCACACACACACACACACAGAGCAGAAGAGCTTGCCTTGCGTGACAGAGATGATGCTGCGGATCATCCCATCATTTCCTCCTGGCAGCAGAACTCACACGCCACCTAGATTTACCCATAACCCCTTGCGCCCCAGCTAACGGCACTGCAAATGTGTCTGTGTGTGTTTGTGTGGGGAAAATTATGTCATTAGGGGTAACTTTGGCCAATGTGTGTGTGTGTGTGTGTGTGTGTGTGTGTGTGTGTGTGTATGTGTGTGTTGCTGTCATTGGTGCTCTATGAATGTTTCAGGAGGTCCAGGCAGATTAAAAAGCACACATTCTGGGGTCTACTGCTAACTGACCGCGTCAAATCATACACACACACACACACACACACACACACACACTCACAAACTTACTACTGTTCCTAATGCTAAAATTCGATCAGCACTAGAATGAATGAATTCATTTAATAGACTGCAAGGGTGGATGGCATAAACATTTACAGATAGTCTGAAATTGACTTTGTTATTCATTGTCTAGATAATATGTTGTGCATGGTGTTACTCTCACCATGTGCTGTAAGACCACTCCATGGTTTTGGAAGGGTATTATATAATGGGGTCTGTTGGCAGGACAGCTGACTGCAGTCTGTTTCTCAGGACAGTCACACAGAATCCTCTGGACTGCACAGAACAGAATGGAAGAGTACAGAAGAGTACGCACCCAGTGTCCCAGCACAAGAGCCACTGTGTGTGTGTGTGTCTGTGTGTGTGTGTGTGTGTGTGTGTCTGACCTTAACAATGGGGCCATTCCTAATGTCCCATCATCTGGAACATGGAGGGAAAAATTGACTGAGATGTATACACAGCATTCCTGGTAGAAGATGAGCTACTTTTTTCCCTTGTGCTTTTTCAGTAATGAATACACACAAGCTCAGACACAGATACACACACACACACACATACACACACAGACACACACACACACACACACACACACACTCTCTATCTTTTCCACAATCCACACAGCCCCGACACACACATTAAGCATTAGTACGCATGTCTGAGATTTGCAGAAACATCCGTTACCACAGGCTGGGGCGTCTCTGTTTTGCACTGCGCGTCCGCTGGTCTGGAATGTGATATATGATGCACGGCTGTTTGTGTTACGGAGTGCACATGGACACACACACACACACACACACACACACACACACAAACACACACACACAGTGGCTTGGTGGGTCCTCAGGCTCTCAGCCTGATGTATGGATTTTTCCACTGGAGAATCATTGACATGAGCGCCTGCGAACTGCAGTGGCGGGCAGAGAGAGAGAGAGAGAGAGAGAGAGAGAATGTTAGCACTCTCACGTCTATATGCTCCACAGAAAGCTGCTCTGCTGGCGGACTAGGCGTGGGCGATACTTGGGTCAGACAGCTCAGTAGAAAGGCTTTGAGTTGGTCCTATTGGCTGTGTTTGGGACTGAATTAGCTATTTATATTTATTATTGTTATTGTTGTTGCTAACAGGAGGAGCTGTGATGCTCTGAGTCTGTGGTAGTTCTGCTCCTGTCAGGCTCGGTGTTACAGTAAGAGGAGTCTCCCATGGATAGAATCTGGACCAGCCCGGATCTGGAGTTAGGTGCCATCTCAGCAATAGACAGAGAACAAAGGAGAGAGAGAGAGAGGGAGAGAGAGAGAGAGAGAGAGAGAAATTGACAGACCAAGAGAAAGTGAGTAATAAACAGCAGACAGAGAGACAGGGAGAGAGCAAAAAGAGGGGAGAGCGAGGGATAGAGAAATAAAGAGGGAGAGATAGAGAGAGAGCTACTCTCTGTTTCCCTAGCCCAGTGCCTTTATGCCATAAATATCTGTTTGCTCAGAGCCATTGCTTCAGCTTAAGGAGCTCTGGGGCTGGAGGGTGGGGAGTGTGTGTGTGTGTGTGTGTGTGTGTGTGTGTGTGTGTGTGTGTGTGTGTGTGTGTGTAAGGGGGTTAAGAGTTCTTGCTGTTCCAGGCACTCTGTTTAAACGGGTTACGTCAGTGGACCAGGCCCGCTCCTGCCGTTGAGTAGCAGCCAGTGATGTAACAGGTAAATCTAGCAAGATAAAAGGATTACTGTCCCCATCCCTGTCCTGGTCTCTGTCCCTGTCCCTGTCCTGGTCTCTGTCCTTGTCCCTGCCCTTATGCCCCCATTTCTCCACCTAGCACTCCCCCCCACCCCCATCCCCCCGCTTAGGGCCGTGACGCATTGCCCTGTCCCTGTTAAATCCCAGCGTTGGTGTTTTGTGTCCCACGGCAACTACCCGACTCAGAAAAGGTTTCCATAAAACTTCCAGAAGATTCCACTGGGTGCACACTTGCCCCTCGAGTTGTTGCAGTTTAGTGAGGTGATGGCTATGAGGAATGAGGGTAGCAGATGTTCAGTGGGGTTTGGGGGAAGGGGGGAGTGGGGGCAGGCAACTCGCCTTGGTCGGCTGTCGTCATAGTAACTTGCACCCCTCCATGAACCCCCCCGCCCCGAGTGCCGAGGCCTAGCCCAAGGCCCACTGGGACGTCTCTGCATGAGTCATATCCGGCTGAGGCCAGCATGGAAAACCTGGCCGTCAATCAATACCGCCAGAGAACCGCTCCTGTCAGATGCCCAGTGGAGAAGAAGTGTGATGTGTGTGTGTGTGTGTGTGTGTGTGTGTGTGTGTGTGTGTGTGTGTGTGTGCATCTGAGTGTGTTTGTGTGAATAATAAAAAAGTGTAGAACATGTGAGTGCATTTTTAGACATGTTAGATGTGTCTCTCTTCTCTCTCTCACTCCGTCCCTCCCTCCTCCTTCTCTCTTTCTCTTCTCTCTCTCTCTCTTTTTACCAACCCTCTGTCTTTCTGTGTGTGTTTATCTGTCTTACTGGGTGTAACTTGTGCTCCACCAAAGCACTGGCATCTTTGTTCATCTCCCCTTTGAGACTAGAGGCAACACTACCGCATGATGTATGTACTGGATTACACCGCCCTTTCATCCTTTTGAGCTGTGTCAAACAAGACCAGATTGCACTACATACAAGCTTTGTTGCGGTGACTGTAACTATGCAACAGACAAGGTGGATGTTCAAACACAATTCTTTCTCTGTGTTTTTGTAGTATGTATGTGTGTGTGTGTGTGTGTGTGTGTGTGTGTGTGTGTGTGTGTATGTCATGTGCATGTCATGTTATGGATGCTATGGCTGTCTAAATAATAGACAGTCATGTTATGGATGCTACAGCTGTCTAAATAATAGACAGAATTATAATACATTTAGAATTTCGGCCTCAAATCTGATGCAGGAGAGAGGGAGAAAGAGACTGTGTGTGTGTGTGTGTTTGTGTGTGAGAGAGAGAGAGGTAAGAGAAAGAGACTGTGTGTGTGTGTGTGTGTGTGTATGTCTGTGTGTCTGTGTGTGTGTTTGTAAGAGAGAGAGAGGTAAGAGAAAGAGACTGTATGTGTGTGTGTGAGAGAGAGAGAGGGGTAAGAGAAAGAGACTGTGTGTGTGTGTGTGTGTGTGTGTGTGTGTGTGTGTGTGTGTGAGAGAGAGAGAGGTAAGAGAAAGAGACTGTGTGTGTGTGTGTGTGTGTGTGTGTGTGTGTGTGTGTGTGTGTGTGTGAGAGAGAGAGAGAGAGAGAGAGTGGTCCCGGTGTATTTTCCTCCCTGTCTATTGCCAGCCATGGACAAGTACCCTAATGAATGAGGTTGCCAGTAGTTACTGCTCATTGAAGCATACCCTGAGGTTTCTCTCTCCCTCTTCCTCTTTTTTCCTCTCTCTCTCATTCTCTGTCTCTCTCTCCCCCTTTCTTCCTTTCTCTCTCTCTCCTGCTCTCTCTTCTTCTCTCACTTTCTTTTTTTCCACTTATTTTAATTCCTTTCGACAATTTTTGACTTTCATTTTTACTCTTATTTCAAATGCTTTGTTGACTTCATAGGGATTCTTCAAGGGTGTAAGTGAATAAACAAATACTAATTAATTGAATATTAAACTGACTTAATTAAATTGAAGAAATGAAAAAATGAAGAACTTCGTAAGTCAGTGTTTAAATAAGAAACAGCTATTGAAACGCCACACATGTCCACTTTTAAAGGATTTGTCATGTCTTTGTTGTGGTTGAAAAACTCTGTCGAGCTGTCAGGTCTCTTGTGTACTTCTCCTCTCCTGAGGAGGCTTGCTCTTCTCAGATTTTAATTGCATGGAGCCAAAGTTAAAGCTGAAAAGGCTAAAATCAGTTCTTACTGATTGATATATGGGACATTAGGAGAACACCTGGGAATGAGCTTCATCTTCCACATCTCACACACACAAACAGACACACACACACACAAACACACACACACACACACACACACACACACACACACACTGTGTTTATGATCTGTGTCCAGGTTTAAAAACAGGTGTGCTTTCTTTGCCAATTCTTTCTCAGAGCCGTGTCTCATAGTCATTCAGTTTGAAGTCAAGGACGTGTTGTTTTGTTACTAGAGCTGGGGCACTGGTGATGTTCCCCTCTTGAGTGTTTACAGTCCAAATACTGTCTCCCAGCTTTCACTCTCTGTCTCTCCCTTCACTTTTACTTGGATTTAGTTACAATATTCTGTCTCTTTTTTTCTTTCTGCTTCTCTCTTTCCCTGATTCCCTCACTTTTCCAGTAACTTCCTCTTGTTTCCCTTTATTGTCTCTTTCATTTTCTGACTGGCTATTCTCCTTCTCTATTCTTTCACTCCCTCTCCATTTGTTTGTTTGTTTTTTTTAGTTTATTTTGTTTTGTTTGTTTTTCTTGGCGTGCAGATGTGTTGGTCATGGATGAGCAGTTTGGTGGTTTCACATGTCTGATATGCTGTCCAGTAACCAATCCAGAAACGGCATCGCAACTCTCTCGTCTTATCGTGCTTTCTTATTGGGTTTTGGGATCCACATTGACATCAGGACTTTTAAAAAAAGCATGTCTGTGTGAAATCTAAAGGCTGCTTTCTTGCGAGCCATGCAACATCTGTCCTCGACATCATGTTTTCTATTCAAATTTTAGTGTCTGATTTGATAGAGCAATTTGTCAAACCAGCTTCACCAAGAGGAGGGCGTTTTGTCATTGACACTGCCCAAGATGGCCTCCACACATTTACAGCTAGATGCTAGATGCATTTTGTATCAGTATTGTCCATGGTGTTTTGTTCTCTGGCAATAGAAAAAGGCAGATCAGGAGAAACGTGTGCACTGAAGTGTCCTCAGCGTAGCCAGCACACTAAAGCCCCAGCTACTCCCAGCGGAGAAGCGCTAGTGCCTTGTGTAGCTGATCCATCAGCAGAGAGGTATGAGGCATAAAGCACTCTGTGTCTGTTCTCTACTGAGCCGGCAGGCACTTGAGACAATACAGCCGTTTACCAGAAGCCACCTCTTTCCAGTATGCTATACACTGACTTTGAATGAGTTATTTATTTAGAATGTGTTCTGGTGAGGATAGGAAGCCATCTCTTTTCCTTTTGGGAACCGTGATTTATTCAGAATTACTAAAACGGCAGTGAAGACCTAGATTAGAGTCTACGGTGTCACTAGTTTGCTTCCTGTAGATTTGTAATAGAAACTGTAGCACCCTTTCGACTCTTCTCTTCTCTCTTCTCTCTTTTCTCTTCTCTCTTTTCCTCTCTTTTCCTCCCTTTTCCTCTTTTCTCTTCTCTTTTCTCCTCTCATTTACTTTTGCCTCTGCCTCTACTGCCTCTTTCTCATGATCTCATGTGAACAAACACACTCTTTCTCACTAGTGTGTGTGTGTGTGTGTGTGTGTGTGTGTGTTCATGTTTATCTTATGTGGTGCAGTGTTGTTGCTCTCTGTGTGCCTATGCTTACAGTATACCTCTCTATCTCTCTGTGCTTTTTCTCCTTCTCTGTCATGGCGCATGTCTGGCTTGCAGGCAGCTGTAGCTCTTTACACAGGAGCTTACTGAGGCAAACAAGCATGGGTTTTGTGTCCTCAGTGTAGGGAATTTGGTCATTTGAGTGTGTGACATTAAAGTTAATGTGTGTGTGTGAGGTTAAAGCTAATGTCAGTGTGTGTGTGTGTGTGTGTGTGGTGGGTTTGGGTGTATCTATATGTTTGTGTTTGTGTTGTGTGTGTGTGTTTCCATGTGTGTGCGTGTGTGTTCCCTTGGCTGTATGTGTGTGTGTATGTGCGTATGTGTTTGTAAAAGCCCCTTCATTACTCTCCCAAAGCCCAGTGACCAAAGCAAAAGGCCTCAGGCCTGCTCAAAATATCCTTCCTATGAATGCATGAAATCTTGCATTATTCCTCATGTCCATAAAGATCTCTGCACATCCTGCCTAGGCACCCAGCCCCCAGGACCCCTTAGAACAATACAGCTCTGACCCTGGGGAAGGCACTCACTCACTCACTCACTCACTCACTTAGTCACTGTCTCGCTCACTCACTCACTCACTCACTCACTCACTTACTCACTCACTCACTCATTCACTCACTCACTGTCTCACTCACTCACTCACTCACTCACTCACTGTCTCACTCATTCACTCACTCACTGTCTCACTCATTCACTCACTGTCTCGCTCACTCACTCTCTCGCTCACTCATTCACTCACTCACTCACTCTCTCGCTCACTCACTCACTCACTCACTCACTCACTCACTCACTCACTCACTCTCTCGCTCACTCACTCACTCACTCTCTCACTCACTCACTCACTCACTCACTGAAGACTGAAAACCACAGTGGAAATGGAAAAAATTAGGACTCCAGAGTGTCATGACCCAGTGATGCTTCAAAAGAACAGAAACTATCATAAATTGTGATGTGAAACCACACATACACACGCATGCAGGCGCACACACATAGACACACAGTGTTGTCATTGTGATTGTGAATCCATCTTCAAACTCATCTTGTTTTGTGTTGAGTCATGCATCTGAAGATGAGGTAGGTCCCATTCCTTCTTTACCAGTCGCCAAGGATACGGGTGGGATTAGTCGTGTCAGCTAAGTGGGGTTTCATTTCCTCCCGGTGCGTGTTCTCATTAACGTCCCCCAGATTATAGCATGAGCTTCCGGAACGTCCACCCTCCCCCTCACCCCACACACACCTTTTAAATGAAAGGCATGCAAGAGTGTCCATTCAGTCGTTTCAGTGTGGCCCATCCTCCCTACCCCTGCCATGGCCCCTGGCCTTTGATCCTTCCCCATACCAAGACATCTGTTTACTCTCCCTATTCAGGGAGTCCCTTTGGGGAGACGTTTGAAGCCTTTTCAAGGTATGCCGCTCTTCTTTTTAGCTCAGCTGTCGCAGATGTGCTAAGGTGTTACTTGTGCAGTCCATTTTAGAGGCATTAGCTTTTTGGTACACATGTCATTACAGGGTCATTTATACAAATGTACTGAGACATTTTTCTTCACCTTTGAAAAACCCATTAGGATTCACATTTTTGGGCATATTCTAAACAGAAAATCACTTTTGTAATAGTGGAACTGAACCATTTTAGTATATTTATACTGAGTGCTCAAGCACTTGTTATTTGTATATTGGGATGGGATAATACTGTCCTACACTCTGACCAGTAGCAGAGGTCATCTCACCTCTGTGCGTTTCATCATATGATATCTTCTGGAACCTTCCGCCCTAAAGGCACCGCATGTGCAGGCGGATTGCCTGGCGCTGCACGGCTGTCAGGCCTGATTTTGCCACCAATGTTATTAAGAGCTTCACAGGGAGGAAGCACTGGACCGCCACGATCGCATTACACTGCTGCTGCTGCTGCTCCTGCTGCTGCTCCTGCTCCTGCTCCTGCTCCTGCTCCTGCTCCTCCTCCTGCTCCTGCTCCTGCTCCTGCTCCTACTCCTGCTCCTGCTCCTGCTCCTGCTCCTACTCCTCCTACTCCTGCTCCTGCTCCTGCTCCTGCTCCTGCTCCTGCTCCACCTCCTCCTGCTCCTGCTCCTGCTCCTGCTCCTGCTCCTGCTCCTACTCCTGCTCCTGCTCCTGCTCCTGCTCCACCTCCTCCTGCTCCTGCTCCTGCTCCTGCTCCTACTCCACCTCCTCCTGCTCCTACTCCTGCTCCTGCTCCTGCTCCTGCTCCTACTCCTACTCCTGCTCCTGCTCCTGCTCCTGCTCCACCTCCTCCTGCTCCTGCTCCTGCTCCTGCTCCTACTCCTGCTCCTGCTCCTGCTCCACCTCCTCCTGCTCCTGCTCCTGCTCCACCTCCTCCTGCTCCTGCTCCACCTCCTCCTGCTCCTGCTCCTGCTCCTGCTCCTGCTCCACCTCCTCCTGCTCCTGCTCCTCCTCCTCCTCCTACTCCTACTCCTACTCCTGCTCCTCCTGTTCCTGCTCCTGCTCCTGCTCCTGCTCCTGCTCCTGCTCCTGCTCCTGCTCCTGCTCCTGCTCCTCCTCCTCCTCCTCCTGCTCCTGGTCCTGCTCCTGCTCCTACTCCTTCTCCTGCTCCTGCTCCACCTCCTCCTGCTCCTGCTCCTGCTCCTGCTCCTGCTCCTGCTCCACCTCCTCCTGCTCCTGCTCCTGCTCCTGCTCCTACTCCTGCTCCACCTCCTCCTGCTCCTGCTCCTGCTCCTGCTCCACCTCCTCCTGCTCCTGCTCCTGCTCCTCCTCCTGCTCCTGCTCCTACTCCTACTCCTACTCCTGCTCCTCCTGTTCCTGCTCCTCCTGTTCCTGCTCCTGCTCCTGCTCCTGTTCCTGCTCCTACTCCTGCTCCTTCTGCTGCTGCTGCTGCTTGTGCTGTTGCTGCTGCTGCCACAGCCCCGGGCACAATTTGTTTGGAAAAAAATAATTACTGAAGTATCGAGTCTTGGTTAATAATTAAAATGGGAGCTGAGTGGGGGTGTAAACGACTCTAATGGATAGATTTTGTGAGTGTGTGTGTGTGTGTGTGTGTGTGTGCGTGCGTGCGTGTGTACATGCGTATGTATGTGTGTGTGTGTGTGTGTGTCATTGCGCGTTCTTGTAGGGGGTTGTGCAAGTAAGAAATGTTTCTCATTTGTCAGTTGAGGTCAGTTGATAAGGTCTCTCGGAGGTTCTTTCCCCTACCGAGCCTCACTGGGCAGCCGAAGGCCAAACACACTGACGTGCCTTTGTTTGGAGAAAAACGTTTAGACAAACCTCCCCAGTGAGCCACATAATGAGTTTTTGCGCCGCGTCTGACATCAGCAAAAGGTTGTAGCGCTGAACAGGGTCATAGAGGGGAGGGAATAGCCATAGACCTGATTAGGTATTCACATACAACAAATAATGCACTGCCTGTGATTATTTAAATGCAGAGTTTGCATGTCTTTCAAAGGCAGTTTGGAAGACGTGGAGTGGTATTAGGCATGTGCGTGCTAAACCAAAAACAGAACTTCATTATAACCTGGTGGAGCGGAGTGTCAGATTTCAAATAAGCATTGATGCCTCAGGGCCAGTGTGTGAAAAAAAATTTTGTGCTGATAGGAATACACACACACACTCACACATACTCTCTCTCACACACACACACACACACACACACACAAACAACCGCAAGACCAGAAGCAGCCTGTAGGGCCGTATGTCACTGAACACACACCCTCACACAAACATACATATATTCCCATGCCCTAAAGATTGACACATAGAACCCACCAGTATGCCCCCCCCACACACACACACACACACACAATAGTGCACAGAAACACACACAGAATCTCAGGCACACTCAGGAAACACTCCTTCCACACACACACACATACTGTAACTTGATTAAAATGCTATACGTGTGTGTGTGTTGTGACTGTTTCTATGCAATGCAAGCCAGAGAGACAGCAAGAGAGAGAGGAATAAAATGGAAAATGAAAATGTGTATTTGCGTCATCTCCAGCCAATGATTGTCAGTGTTAGTAGTAATATTTAAAACTCCAAGGCCCTCTCTCTTCCCCTCTCCTCTTTTCTTCTCAGCACTTCCTCCCCCCCCATCCCCTATCTTCACTTCTTCACTCTTCTCTTCCTGTCTTTTCTCCTTTCTTCTCCTCACTCACATCCTCTCACTATTTCTCTCCTCCTCTCTCCCGTTCTCTTCCCTCCTCTTCTCTTGTCCTATCTTGTCTCCTATCCTCTCCTCCCCTCTCTTTGCCTATGTTAATGCTGTGTATTTCTCCATGGTAGTCAGTAATCAGTTTGGAGGGTGTTTTTGTGTGTGTGTGTGTGTGTGTGTGAGACATTGAGGCATGTCCATGTAGTAAAGGCAGCAGACAGATTGATTTCCACTTGCGTCCGCTGCTAGTCTGGAAAATGACGCACATCTTCATGCATGTATGTTTGCCTGACGCTCTCCGTTTGCTCTGCGGCAGTGGAACATCCCTCATTCACAGTCACTACTTATTTTTCCTCTCTCACTCTCTCTGTGTGTCTCTCTGCCTCAATTCAATTCAGTTCAATTAAATTTCAATTCAAATACACTTTATTGGCATGACATCATATGTTACATTGCCAAAGCAGTCAGAGAGATAAAAATAATAATAATTATAAGTCTCTCTCTCTGTCTCTCTCTCTCTGTCTTTGTCTTTGTCTCACTGTAGTCTCCAAATCTAAGATGTAATAGCAGACAAAAAATCCACTGGATCATATTCTCTGCTGTCCCATTTACACTCCACACACACACACACACACATATTCACCCCAACACTCATGCCAGACTCCCAGCAATGCTGTTCAAGGGGCACAAAAAACTCCCAACATCCCAACCGTCCTGCATCATTCATCGCATCGCCATGGAAACCCAGTGGACACAAAGAGATGGACCCGTGTGGAGGGGTTTGTGTGTGTGTGTGTGTTTGAGTGCCTGTTGGTGTGTGTGTGTGTGTGTAGCAAGCCTGGTGGTTGTGCTAGAGAGAGAGAGAGAGAGAGTGTGTGTTTCTCCTTCCCTGTGCCTCTCTCCTCTCCCAACACCCAACAGAGACCCACAGTCCCGACCCTTGTCTTCAGCCCCCTTCCCTTCAGTCACCCAGGTGGATCATATAGGGTTGGCAGGACTCATCAACTTCACAGACACACATACACACACACATCAACTTTACTAAAACTTTAGTTGTGTGTGTGTGTTTGTGTTTGCTCAAATGGAATGGAGGGTGGGGTTATGATACAAGCCGGAGTTGCTAAAGAATTATGGAATATCCCCCTTTCTCTGGTAAGCACCATCCAGTATACTGAGATGCCAGTCCAGTGAGGAAATCCTGTTCCTGAGAAACATACCAACCCTCTCTCTCCCTCTCCCTCTCTCTCTCTCCCCCTCTCTCTCTTTCTGTGTCTCTCTGTCTCTTTCTCTCTTTCTCTCTGTTTCTCTGTGTGTCCCCCTCTCTGAATGTGAGATTGTTAACAGGTGGGGACAATTATGGCACCCCTGAGAAAAACGGCCTTCTGGCCTTGAAATGCCCTGACCACTTGGTTGGCTTTACACTACATCTTTCTCTCCTCTCTCTCCAGCCCTCAATCAGACTTTCTCTCTCTCTCTCTCTCTCACACACACACACACACACACACACACACACACACACACACACTTTGATCTCGTCTTGCTCCACATTTGAAATGTGTTTAATAAGGCAGCTTTGCTGAGATTAAGTGGTCTCATTTCCTCGCTGTGATGTCAGTGGACTTCAGCCATATGCGCCACATTCTTTCCCATAACGGCGGGCAGGCCACTGACACTCTTCCCCTCTGCAGGCCCATGGAGAGAGAGGGGGATGGAGAGAGGGACTGAGGGAGGGAGGGCAGACCTGTTATTCAGACAGAGAGGACAGACCTAATAAACACAGATCTGAAAGGGGGCTGAAAGGGGGGTCAGGGGTGTGGGGTGGTGCAAGGTCCTGTTAGTGTGAGTCAAAACGCAGGCTGTAGTGTTGGCCTGGATAGAGGAGTTTGAGTTGGGTGTGTATGCATGTGTGTGTGTGTTTGTGTGTGTGTATGTGTGGTGACAGCAGGACAAACAGGACTTGCATGAGCTGTCTGGGTCACACAGCAGTGTGCAGCTGCAGCCTACTGTGAGAGACTGGGAGTGTGTGTGTGTGTGTGTGTGAGAGAGAGAGAGAGAGAGAGAGGGAGGCCAAGCCACGGAATGTGTTTGTAGAGTGTAGATGCAGACATGCAAACCTGCAGCATGGTTAACATACTTCAAATGGGCTGGTGAGCAGAAGCAAGAGCATTGGATGAAAACACTCTTGGCTCAACGTGTATGTGGATGTACGGTATGGAAGTTTGTGTGTGTGTGTATATTCAGGAGGTGTGGTGACGTGAGAACTCACCACACACACACACACACACACACACACACACACACACACACACACACACACACACACACACACACAAAACCCTCCCTCCACATTCATGTTGCAGACGGGCTCCTTTTGACAGTTTGATGACATGATCCGTGCCATTGGCACAGTGCTCTGTAATTTATTTCATTTATTTAATGACTCTTATCGTCAGCAATCTCTCTCACATCCACAGAAATGCGTCCCGTCTTTTAAGAGCTTGGCTGATGAAAACCAACTGCGATAGAGGGGTGATTATTTGGTTTTGGAGGACTTCTGAACAGTCCCCCCTGTTTGCTTTGGAGACTGTTATGGGGAAAACATTCCTGTTTTTCAAACACGATCAGCAATTACTGCATACCAAACTACTGCTCGGAATTCTACAGACTTGCAGGAATTAGGCTGTGTGTGTGTGTGTGGGTGGGTGCATGTTATCATGTGTGTTTATTCATGTCAGTATTATGTGTTAGTACGTTTTATTTTGAAGCTTTCTGCTATTCAAGTGTGTGTTGACACTGATTAGCAGAATGGATTTGCATTTGCACAACGGACGCCAAACTTAAACACATGTTGGTCATGTGTGAAGCTTGGACCTATTGTGCAAATGGTCATTGTGTGTTTGTGTGGCCATTCTGTCATTGCACACATGCTAGTGTAATCTGCAAGGTGCGGACAGCGCTCTCTCACTCGCTCTCTCTGAACTCGCTCTCTCTGTTTCTCTTTCTCTCTCTCTCTCTCTCTCTCTCTATCACACACACACACAGGCACACACACACACACACACACACACACACAAACCCAGGCTGTAGGACACTGCTGCAGGCAAGCTAACCATCTGACTGAGCATTTAGGTTAGGCCGTCTCTGTGCTTTCCATCTATCTGTCCACCCCTTTCTCTCTCTCTCTCTCTCTCTCTCTCTTCCTTCCTTTTGTCTTGTTCTCAATCTGTCCACTTATTCTTCTCACACAATGACACATCTCAAACTATGGCATGTTCACATTTATAAAGCTTTACTACAACGACAAAGTGAAACAAGTGTGTAGCAATGCAAACCAACCTTCTAGCACAATGCAAAACAATACAGAGGCCTTTTGAAATCCAAGCCTAATTGGTGTGCTTTTAACAAGCGTGCTTGGTTTGCCAAAGCTCAGTAGGCCTCGACACACACATTATTAGCTGTTTTTGATGATATTTG
>JAIFZK010000007.1:16025000-16032500 GCA_027481765.1 Tenualosa thibaudeaui
CTCTCTCTCTCTCTCTCTCTTTCCGAGTACATCAGACTCTCTCCATCTCATGAAATCTGCACCCAGTGTGTGTGTGTGTGTGTGTGTGTGATTATGAACTAAGGGCCAGCTGTTCCCTGTGCCACTGCTCACTCACAAACTTTATACTTTCCCCTCAGTATCACTGCCTCTCCCCACTACTCTCAAAGATAGAGAGAACAAGGTGGTGGAGAGAGGAAGGGAGGGAAGGAGAGAATATGAAAAGAAGAGAGGAAAGGATGAGGGGATGATAGAGGAAGAACAATGGGAAGAATAAAAGCATTGTGTGTAAAGAGTGGGGGGGGGGACTCAGTGTCAGGTTGAGGTAACAAAGAATGAGCCTGTATGTGTGTGAGTGTGTGTGTGAGTGTCTTCATATGTATGTGTGTGTGTTTATGGCTGTGTGTGTGTGTTTTCTCCTCCTGTTGTGGCTCTGCTAGCCTCAGCTCTGGGCTGCCTGCCAACCAGCAACGCTCCCTGAGTACAGAGGCTGTTAGTACGTTTCCATGACCACAGTGCTTAGGGGCCTTTCTGTGTGTGTGTGTGTGTTTGTGTGTGTGTGTTCCGAGAATCCACCTCAAGATTTGCTCAGCAAAAATTTAACTTAATGCTCGGACCCAAAAGAACACACATGGACAGAAGTGACACTCACATAAACTCAAGCTCATCAGCACACACATCAGGAACTATGTCATTTATGTTTTATGTAACATATCGCTCAGCTGTGAGAACATGGCTATTTGAGGAAAAAGACACCCATGTGTATATGCGTGCGTGTGTGTGTGTGTGCGTGTGTGTGTGTGTGTTTGTGTGTGTGTCTGCGTGTGTGTTTGTGTGTATGCATGTGCGTGTGTGTGTGAAAGAATCTGGTGTACAGAGATCTGTGTCCTGCCACTTGGGAATGAGTCCCAAGACTCACAGACATCCAGACCAGAACTTTCATTGATCCATATGGAGAAATGTGATGAACAACCAGGTGAAGAGGGACTCCATACCTTTTCAGTCACATGAGAGAGAGAAAGAGAGAGAGAGAGAGAGAGAGAGAAAGTAATGTTTCACCCAGTGGGAGTGAATAAGCTAATTGGACCTGGGCTCTGGATGCTGAGGTGTTATAGGGCTGTAGACCCTAAGCTTCTTTTATTAGTGTGATGTAGTAGCAGGATTTGAGCTGAGTCTCATGAAACGAGCCTGTGCTCTCAGACCCAGGTGTGATGGATAGACAAGACACAGAGACACAGCATTGCTCCTCTGCTGTTGATATTATGCCCAGCAGCTAAGTGGAGCTTCTGTATATCTTGCTGTTCATGATCAATATGACCTCTGTTTTACTGTGTTAATAATCTTTCGCTTTCTTTCTTTTTCTCTCTCTTTATCTCTCCCTCCTCCTCCTCCTCCTCCTCCTCCTCCTCCTCTCTTTCTCCTTCTGTCTTCCTGTAGGGCCCCTGAGATCATCCTTGGCCTGCCATTCTGTGAGGCGATAGACATGTGGTCGTTGGGTTGTGTCATCGCTGAGCTCTTCCTGGGGTGGCCGCTCTACCCCGGAGCCTCGGAGTACGACCAGGTGAGGTTGCCACGGCAACACATCCTAAGCCCATCACCATGGCAAATATTTGCAGGGCCATTTTTTATGAAGGGAATATAGAAAAAAATGACTGGAGGATGAGTGGAGGATTGAGAACTATACTTTTATGTGTTAATGTTAGGCTTTATGGGTACAAACAGTTATGCTTCTAGTTAAACAACAATATTGACCCAGTAGACAGCAGTTTTCCATCACTGCCTGAGGATAAGGTTTGTGTCCAAAAGATATGCTCTATTTCACAGTCTCTCTTTCTCTCTCTCTGTCTCTTTTTCTCTCTGTCTCTGTCTGTCTCTCTCTCTCTCTCTTTTTCTGTCTCTCTCTCTCTCTCGCTCTCGCTCCCTCTTTATGGTGGAGCAATCATTCTTGTGTAGTTGCATTAAGACATGTAAATTTATGTTGCAAGCAAGAGAAAGCAAGTATGTGTGCCTCTGTCTTTGTGTGTTTAAGATTAAGGTTAAAACACATCAGTTTATTTAAAGGCATGCCAGACAGGACTGTGATTTTGTTTACGTCTTGAGCTCCCCCTACAGTCACTGATTTAAAAAAAAAAAAAAATAGCACAAACATTGTACATTCTTACCAAGCCACGTGAGTTTGTCTGCGTTACGTAGACTGACAATCATGATTTCGGTTTCATTCAGTTTCAGTTTTGTTTTCAGCGCCTCACTGATTAAGATCCTGCAAGTGTTATAACTGCGAAATCTACACTAGAGACAGCCAAGACAGCCTTCATTTACCCCATAATGAGCCATTTAATCATATACCTTTAAAGTCACACAAAGCAGCCTCTAACTGGGAGTGTTGTAGTGTTGTGTTGCCTCAGTGACACATAGAGTCACAGCCTTTTCAGATTATTGAACCAGTGTGAAGATATTTGAGATGCCTTGGACTGATGAAAATCAAACAAGGTAAACCATTTGGTAGAGATTGGTCATTTGTGCATTACGTTATTGAATGTATTTGTCTGTGTGTGTATGTGTGTGTGTGGGTCTGTGTGTGTGTGTGTGTGTGTCTGTGTGTGTGACACTGCGGTGTTTCCCCTGTAGATTCGCTACATCTCGCAGACACAAGGCTTGCCAGCAGAGTATCTGCTGAGTGCTGGAACCAAAACTACACGTTTCTTCAACAGAGACCAGGACTCCTCATATCCACTCTGGAGACTGAAGGTAGCGCACACACACATACACACACACACACACACACACACACATACACACACACACACACACACACACACACACACACACACACATACTCACATGTATGCACCAGATTGTGGAAGGATCCCATTAAGCAAGGCACTGTCTACCTTATGCATGGATATTGTGCATTATTATATGGACACATGTTCCAAACAATTCTCCTCTAAATCACACACACACACACACACACACACACACACACACACATACACACTTGTTGACACTGTTTTTTTGTCTTCACAGACTCCGGAAGATCATGAGGGAGAGACTGGGATCAAATCAAAGGAGGCCAGGAAGTACATCTTCAACTGCCTGGATGACATGGCTCAGGTACACACACACACACACACACACACACACACACACATACACAGTTAGACATGCAGACACACACACATGCACCCACAGTTGTGCAGGGTTACACAATTGAATGTGTGTGTGTGGGTCTTTACATGTGTGTGTGTGTGTGTGTGTGTGTGTGTGTGTGTGTGTGTGTGTGTGTGTGTTTGTGTTTTAATACCCCTTGCAGCTCACACCTGGGAGGGTACTCAAATAAAAGTCTCTGTTGCCCCAATAAAGTAACTAAGGAAATGACTCAACGCATACACAGCTAGAAACCACGGCAACCCACAAACCAGAGGTGCATGGCTGATGGCACACAGCAACAATACAGAATGTGTGACCTCACACACACACACACACACGGGCACACACACACACAGACACAGACACACACACACGGGCACACACACACACACACACACACACAGACAATGGGCGGCTGAACTTACTGTGATTGTGCTGCTTGTCAGACAGAAATTTGTGGAGTTTGTTTTGATTGGATAATGAAACACGGTATGGTGAGCCCTGGTTGGATGAAATTTCCCCTTGTCCGGGCCTATTAGTCCTGGCTGTTGACTTAGTGGGCTGTGTGTTTGGAGCTGTTTGGTGCAAACCTGAGCCTGACTGGGCTTCTCCCCAGACCCTAATGACCAGTGTCACTGTGCCCCATCAGATGGGGGCTAGGTTAATCTCATTTACTGTAAACTCCACAGGCTTCCAGTAAAAGTGTATCAGACAGTAATTCAGTTTGTTGTGTGTGCACATGTTCACACACACACACACACATCTATACACACACATCATATATATATATATATATATATATATATATATATATATATACATGGATATATATACATGGATATATATACATACGCACACATGCACACAGCAAGTGAGGTGAAAGAACATGCTAGAAAAACTCAAAAATAGAGAAGTGGGTTATGTGGCCATGTGGCTGTCCATAATACATGAGATCTTCCAGGCAGCAGCAGTGTGTGTGTGTGTGTGTGTTTGTGTGTGTGTGTGTGTGTGTGTGTGTGTGTGTGTCTCGTATTTGTCTTCCATTTATCTACCACACATGCATGTATGTAAGTATGACGTGTGTTTTCCCCTCAACAACATCTAAACATTTGATGCTATGATAATCCTTACCCTACTGTGTGTTTAACACTCCAGTGGGTTCTGTGTGTGTGTGTGTGTGTGTGTGTGTGTGTGTGTGTGTGTTTGGTTTTTTTACCTGTTTATTTCCCCTCGCCTGTCTGATGGGAATCTGCTCACCGGCGCCAGGAGACTCGTTTGTGAATGTCAGGGAGGTCCGAGGTTATCACTGGCTTATGTGTGTGTGTGAGTGTGTTTGTGTGTGTGAGGGATTCGCTGTTTGTGTGTGTGTGTGTGTGTGTGTGTGTGTGTGTTTGAGAGAGAGTTCATATATCTTTATATACATATGACATTATCAACATGTGAGTTGATGTGATACTCATGTTTACACATGGCTGTGCCTGTCTCTGTGTGTCTATGTGTGTTAGTGTGTGTGGTAACATTTGTAAGGTCACTTGGTAAAAGTAGGTTCGGCAAGTTCAATTGGTGGCCTTGTGAATCTCATACATTTCAGCCTAGTGTTCACTCATTTGTAGAACATGGTTATAATCAGTCTATAATTATTCTATAAATATAGCTATTTCGTAATGATGTAGTACAATTACAACAATTTCTAAACATTTTCAAAGAGGCTGGTTGCTCCATGGCACCCTGAGTAGATCAATTGCCATTCTCCTAATGCTTGGCATCTTCCTGTGCCTTTGTTGATTATCTCTCTCCGAAACACTTTCCTTACCAAACTAGTCTCTTTCCCTCACAGGTGAACTTGACCTCTGACCTTGAGGGCAGTGACATGCTGGCAGAGAAATCCGACCGGCGCGAGTTCATTGACCTGCTGACCAAGATGCTGACCATCGATGCAGACAAACGCATTACACCCATCGAGACACTCAACCACCCTTTCGTAACCATGACACATCTCTTGGACTTTCCTCACTGCACACAGTACGTATGTGTGTGTGTGTGTGTGTGTGTGTGTGTGTGTGTGTGTGTTCTTTAAACAACTGACTGGAGTAGATGAACCACACAGTTGCAAGGGCCTTTACACTGCCAGTAGGAACTTTTATAAGACTTATAAGACTAAATTGACAGTAGATGGCTGCTTACTTAGTTAGGAATATAAAGTAATTTAATAGGCAGCATTTAAATTTTTGGCTTCTAAAGTTCATTGACAGATTTGAAGATAATGTTGTTGTCTCAGTGAGCACTTGAGAGGGAAAAGAAATCAGCAGTATTTTTCAATCTGTCCAAAGGCTTTCAGCCTCTGTGCTTCCTCCTGCAGTTATATGCAAATATTTAAGTTTTCATTTTTCCTGAACAGTCATCAAATTATTTCTACATGGATTAAACATGGTAGTTCTGTGCCTTTGCTAAGTTGGCTATTGGTCCATTGAACCTATCAGATGTAATTATGTCAGTCATGGTTCCTTGGGCCAGGGAAAAAAAAGGTGTTAGGAGGGAAGGGAAGCAGTTTTAAGGACAACGGTCAGAAGAACTGCAGCGGCCCTAAGTTCCATGTAGTGCAAACACATTAAAAAGGTTCTATGAACTTGTCTGTGAAGATTCTCATTCATCTAGGTCATGGTAGTCAAAGTGCTAAGTTGCATGCAACTGGACGTTTCACCTTTCATCCAAAAGGTGAAACGTCTTCAAGCTCCAAAAAAGAAGTTCAGTTGCATGCAACTTAGCACTTTGCTCTATGAAGTTATAATTTAATCATGTGGAACTCACAGAGAGAGAGGTGGATGAGTGTGTTCCTGACAGTTCTAGAGTTAGCCTTTTAGCATGTCCCACGCTACGCTAGCCTCTCCTCGCGGCTAATGCCCTTTGGGCTGATATTGGCCTCAAACATGGGGCCTCCCATGCTGGGAGAATGTAAACATGAGCTCTCGGTCACACACTATCACACAGATACATACACACACACACACACACACACACACACACACACACACACACATGCATACACAAAGTTCCAAAGGGTAACCCTTCTCACGCTTGGTAAATGTAAACATGAACACGGAATTGATTACTATCAAACACATCCGCGTGCACACACACACACACACACAGGAGCACACAGGGACAAACACAGAGCTCACAGAAACACACACACTGAGTGTAAGGGTCTCACGTCCTCATACTGAAACATGTAAATAGTTCATTTCAGTTTGTCTGCATGATAAATGTTCAAGGCAATGGCTGTGTGTGAAAAAGACATTCTATTATCCTCTCTTCTCCTCTGCTCTCTCTCCCCCTCTTTCTCTGACAGTGTAAAGTCCTGCTTCCAGAACATGGAGATCTGTAAGCGGCGGGTGAACGTGTACGACACGGTCAACCAGAGCAAAACACCTTTCATCCCCCACGTAGCACCAAGCACCTCAACCAACCTCACCATGAGCTTCAACAGCCAGGTACACACACACACATACACACACACACACACACACACACACACACACACTCAAAGCGATTTGCAACAACCGCAGCACAAATACATGATTGCTAATTATTTGTATAAAACTTACATGTACATGTTTTTCTAGATATTAGAAAATCTAGATGTAGAAGATTTAGGAAGCAATGCCATCTGTTGCAAACATACATAACTCTGCAGGAATTAGAGGGATCACAATCACTCTCCCACTCTATCACTCCCCTCCTCTATTTTTCTCTCTCTCTTTCTTACCCTCCACTCTCTCTCTCTCTCTCTCTATCTCTATCTCTTTCTCTCATTTATTCTCCTCATTTTCTCCCCGTGTTTCTGAGAAGATTTCTCTGATAACACTCCGCAAAAAGGAAAATAGAGCCCAGAGAATGTTATGAATGTTTGTTTGTTTGTTTGTTTGTTTGTTTGTTTAGGTAGATTGACAGGGCACACATTTTCCCAGCAATATTATTTCACCCAGCAATCTCCTTGTTGTGCTGCAGCTGTCTGTTGTCTGTTTCTGGCCTCGCTCTTCCAACCCTGAGGCCAATTTCATTCCACCTCACACCCTGCTCATATTTCTGCTGTGCTTGTTTACGTGGTTTTTGTTTACCACGTTTCTCATGTCATGTTTCTTTTAGGTTTTGTTTGCTTTCTGGTTTTTGTTTGTCTCTCTTTCGCTTCATCTCTCTCTCCCTCTCTCTCTTTCTCCCCCTTTGTTTTTTTTCTCTCTTTATCTATCAGAGAATGAATAAATGAGTGAGTCAGTGAATGAATGGATGAATGAATGAAATAATGAATGAGTCAATGAATGAATGCATGGATGA
>JAIFZK010000007.1:16037500-16157500 GCA_027481765.1 Tenualosa thibaudeaui
TCCTGATACGAGACATTTATTGAAATACGTTACCGTTATTATCACAGAAAAAGAATGGCGAAACAGAAATGTGTTGATCGGAGAGAAAAGGGGGGTGGGGGGCTGTTAATTCACACTTTTCTTGTCTTTGTTTTATTCTCATAAATTGTGTATGGGTGTGTGTGTGGTGTGTGCATGTGTGTGTGAGAGAGAGAGAGAGAGGGAGAGAGATAAAGAAAGATAGATAGATAGATAGAGAGAGAGAGAGAGAGAGAGAAAAGTCATTTGCAACTTTCTTATTCTCGCTGAGATAATACACAGTAATACCCCATCATTTCCTCTGTTGTCATTTTGATTCTTTTCACCCCCAAACAATCGATGTCAGCAGACTAGTGATTGTGGGGCTGGGATAGTCTCCCAGGGCCTGACAGGGCCGCTGAGAAGCTTACACACCAGCACTCGACTTGCTGAAATAATGCAAGAGACTTTAGAATGACACTGACATGCTTGGCTTTCCTTCTGAAACCTTCCTTAGTTAACTCAAGAAGGGAACATTTTGGCAACATACTTTGTCTTTGTCTTTGTCTTTAGGCAACATACTTTCTGCTCTCAATGAAATTCAAGAAAGCTTAATTGGCATGGATGTTACAGTTGCATCATACCCAAGGTTCACAGACATGCTAAACAGATATATATGGGCAATAAGATGAACAGACAAAAAATCTAGTCCTAATATTCTCTTTTTTCTCTCTCTCTCTCGCTCTCATTCTCTCTCTTTCTCTCTCTCCCTCTCGCTCTCTCTCTCTCTCTTTCTCTCTCTCTCTCTCTTTAGCAGGCGTGGCCCTCTGGTACTCAGCAGATCCTGCTTCCTCCGGCGTGGCAGCAGCTCACACACACGTCCGTTCAGCACGCCGCCGTCATCTCCGACTCCATGACCGCCTCTCAGCCCCTTGCCAACTGGAGGTAGAGCACACACACACACACACACACACACACACACACACACACACAGAGAGAGAGAGAGAGAGAGAGAGAGAGATAGAGACATACATACAATAAAAACAATTGTAAAACAAAAATAATGCCTGAATATTTTATATCATTCCCAAACCACATCTGCTATGTTTACATCACATCAAACAGTAATGAGGAAGGCACAGTCAGGCCACCATGTAGTGATGCGACACTGGTGCACAACTGAAGCAAAACCTTCATGGAGCATATGTTGCAACAATTAACTGTGGCTATATCGACGGATCTGAGGACAACAGAATAGCCCATGTGTGCCACAGACATTCAAAAAGTCATTTTAGAAACACCTTCTTTTTCTTTTTCTATTTCTTCACTCAGAGAGTGGCGAGGAGGCATGTGCACGTGTGTGTGTGTGTGTGTGTGTGTGTGTGTGTGTGTGTGTTTGTGTGTGTGCATTACATTACCTGCACAAGACCATCTTGGCCTCAGCTCATGCAAAATGCACAGCACACACACATGGTATAAACTCAAGGCTAGTTAAAACCCAAAACACAGTATTCAGTACACCATACTTCTCCCTATAGTGCACAAATAAGATATAGCAAACACAAAACAAGCACATACAGTATTCACCATACTGCACAAAAAACACATGAAACATGCAATGCAAACAGGGCCATAAATGTCTACATTGAGAGGAACTACTTTTTTTATTTATGCTACAGTACATTTTGTATTGTAGTTTTTTATGATAGCAGACTCTATCTCTAAGACATCACAGATAGAGCGTAATGGAGGAACTGCCTGTGCTATCTTTTTAAATGCCACGATTCCTGCTCTGTGCAGATTGTGCATTTTATATTTGTAGAATGGATTCTCTGAATATCCTCTGACCATAAAGTGCGTTTCAAATTACCTGCTTCTCAGAACCAAGATGTCATTGCTTACTGAAATCCTTTGCCGCCTATAGACTGTTTAGAAGAATTTATACATACACCAGGGGCCTGCATGACTTATTTCAGATCTTGTATCTCTGTCCATAGCATTCTGCAACCCTTCCCCCTTTTTTTCCTTTACGTCAGCAGCCAGGTAATATATCTACACATATATCTTTCATTTACACATGAAAGTGAGACATGTAGACATACCTAGCTACTGAAAAACAAACATACTGTTAGTTCGTACATGAATGCAAAGTTATCTCTTTACGGACAAAAGAAGGACCCATGCATGTGTGGATAGCTGGAGGGAATCAGGGACCAAACTGAAGTGAGATAAATGGAGGCTGCAGGCTGGTTTCGTGCCTTGGCCCAGAGCAGTGCTGTGGGTCCGGGCTAGCAGAGCCTGGAGTCTCGGTGTGTGCTGCTTTGACTTGGCCGGTGAGGGTCATGTCCGCAGTAATCCCACTTCAGATGAGCTCCATTTTGTGTGGCTGGTCATGAGCGACGGATGGGGCTGCAGAGCGATCGCTCTCAGTTGTCTCCTGTATGCTCTCTTCTGGTAGCTTACCCCCCATCTCTCACTCTTCACTCTTTTTCTGCCCCTCTGTTGCATTCGCTTTCAGTTCTACCTTAGAGACCACTGACCCCTGCTGGTAAAGTTATGAAATTGTACTCTAATATCACACTAACTTGCTGAGTTGAAGCAGAAGTAGAGAAGAGTTTTTTATAGTTCACTATGTCTATAACAGACAGAAACAGACCAAAAATCTTTTTGGGCAATTCCTTGTTATGGATGTGACGGTACATGAGCAACTATAGAAGTATTTAAATATTTTTTTCATGTCAATTCTACAGCTTCCACACCAACTATATTACATGCTCAGATTATGTGTAATATTTTACGCTCTACAAATACCATGGCATTTTATTGGTGTTATGGATGTGACAGTCAATTTATGTGGAATTGCCTTATCAAAGTGTATGAATATTGAAAATGCTAATGTTCTTGGTGTACGATCAGTACATTAGTGTACATTATATATCTATATCTATCTATCTATCTATCTATCTATCTATATCTATCTCTCTCTATATACATATATATATATGTACGTATGTATGTCTTTTACTCAAGGACATTGTTCTTATCATGTTGCTGACTTCCCCCTACAGAAACTCCCATCCTCATGGCAGCCATTACAATCCCATCATGCAGCAGCCAGCTCTCTTGACTGGTCATGTGGCCCTGCCTTCCCAGCAGCCCTTGAATGTGGGTGTGGCTCATGTGATGCGGCAGCCCTCGTCCAGCAGCTCGGCCTCCAAGAAGAGCAAGCAGCACCAGATCTCTAGCAGGTGAGGGGTCGCACACAAACAGTCTCAACACAGGATCACAGAGGATTCAGACACAGGTTAAATGTTGTATTTTTTTTTCCATTTTCTCAGGTTTTCTTTCCTCTTTATTTTTCTTTTCATTGAATTTAATTGAATTGTACCTGTACAACAGAAGTGAATGCAAATCTTTTAGTGCATTGACATAAAAGCTTTAATAATACATAAATAAATAAATATAACATGTTAGGATGTTACATGTCTAACCATGTCTCCTGTTTTCTCTCTTTCTCTTTCTCTCTCTCTCTGTCTCTCTCTCTCTCTTTCTCTCTGTATCCCTCTCTCTATCTCCTTCTCTCTCTTTTTTTCTCTGCATCTTCTTAAGGAATGTATCGGCGTATGAGGTCTCATCCTCTTCCCAGACAGTCCTGTCTCCACAACGCTCCAAGCGGGTCAAGGAGAACACTCCCACTCGCGGTACAGTGGTCACCAATGGCCCTTCCTCCTCCTCCTCTTCCTCCAACAACTCCTCCTCGGTGTGTGTCCCCTCCCAGAGCTACGGAGGTGGTGGATGGAGGACCGGAGGTGGAGACATGGGGGAGCAGGCCTCCAGCACCACGCGGGACCCCCCTCATCACCACACACACGGCCCCCCGCGCCAGACCATCGTCATCCCAGACACGCCCAGCCCCGCCGTCAGTGTCATCACCATCAGCAGCGACACGGATGATGAGGACCAGCCCCGACACGCCCACAACAGGTCAGCACACACAGAGCACACCACACCACATCCAGTGATATTCCAGGGGTTGCGGTTTTCAAGACTAACAAGAATGAACAGTGTGCCCACACTACAGCAAAGAGTATAGACATACAAAAACACACATATATTTATTCACTTATTCATTCTTCTAACTTTATTCATTCTTGGAAATTCTTGGATTTTTCAGCAATGCCAAGATCAACATCACAAAATAAAATATGGATACAATAGATTCAAATAGATAAAAAAAATAGTGTTGGCTCTACACTGTGACTCTCACCGCAGTAATGCTCTTTTTAAAACTGTAGAAGTGCATCATTACTGTAAGCCAACAGAGTTGAAGAGCCAATACAGTAGAAGTACAGCTGGTTTAAACTGAAGTGCTGTCATCTCCCCCCAATCCCTTTTACATTTTCTGTCATTTTAGACAGATCCTCCTGGTCGTGTAGAGTGCCTTGTAAATGCCAGCTTGTATTTACACTCAAATATTCACACAGCTCTGGGTAAATGGCACCTGGAATGGTGTGTTTGCACTGCTGTGTTTGGAGTCCTTTCCATGAGCCCATTAGGACTAGGAGAGTGTAGACACATGTACTATCTGTACGTGTGTGTAGGTGTGTGTGTGTGTGTGTGTGTTTGTCTGGGTGTATGTGTAGGTGTGTGTCTGCCTGTGTGTCTGAGTGTGTGTGTGTGTGTGTGCGTGCGAGTGTGTGTGTGTGTGTGTGTGTTTGCACACGTGTGTGTGACATAGGTAGATTTGAATCGTCTCATTATGGCTTCATGTTTCTGTGTGACTCATGCATGGCTAGGTGTGTGTTTGTGTGTATGTATGTGTGTGTATCTGTGTGTGTGTGTGTGCTTACAGCTTGTATGAAGAGATAACATATGCATGGATATGATATTGTGGTTTTGACATTCTATCACTCAGCTCCTCCAAGCATCGCAAGAACGTCATCAGCTGTGTGACAGTGCACGACTCCCCTGAGTCTGACTGCAGTGCCGGCAGCCCCTATGCCATGGAGTCACGGACAGCCAACATTGCTGTTGCCAACGGATACGACCCCAAGCTCCATGGGCAGCTGGATAACTATGGTAACAGTGGTGGTGGCGGCAACAACAACAATGGCAACCCCCGCAGCATCATCATCCCCCCACTGAAGAACCACAACAGTGAGGCCATGGGCGAGTGTGAGCGCCTGCAGACAGGTAAGATATACTTAACACACAGGTGATGACAGACAGGTGTTTTTCACCTGCTGGAGATGACTATGTCTGAAATCAGTTGACTTGAGAACTGAGAATTTTCAAGACCAAGCACTACCAAATACAGAGTAGAATCAATTCTGCTCATTAATTAGTAATACTTTACCTTGAAAAAGTACAAAAAAAAGTATGATGTACAATCAGTGCAATAGCCCTTTGCATATATGTCTTTTGATCTATACTTTAGTTATAGCTAAGAATATAACTTTATCTTAACATCATAATATCACCAAGGATTATAAAAAACCTGTTATTGTGCTCTATCTTGAACAGACGTGTTCTATCTTTGTAAACCCATTAGAATGTGTGATTTTTATTTGAATCTAATATGAATCTGTGTATTTGATGATTTTATTTGCAGACACAGGGAGCTACCAGAATTTGGCCTACAAGTACAAGTCGTCTAATGCAAGCATGACGGGGAACAACCACTCGTCCGGTATGACAGGGGGCGGCTCTTATCGTCATCAACGCTTCCAACAGCAGCCTCTCAATCTTAGTCAGGTAAGGAGAGAATGCATTGGTTTGTGCAAACTGCTCATCTAATTTTACGTTTTATCTTTCATTGTCCTCCTTGCCTGTTTTTCTGTATGATTTCATAATTTTCTTTTCTATCTCTCTTCTCGTTCCATCTTTCTCTCTTCTCTCCCCTCCTGCCCTCTCTTCTGCTGTCCATCCTCCTCAGGCTCAGCAACACATGGCGGCGGAGCGTGGTGGTGGTGGTCATCACCGGCAACAGGCCTACATCACCCCGACCATGGCGGCCCAGGCTCCCTACTCCTTCCACCACAGTAGCCCCTCTCACACAGCCGGCGTTCCACCGCACCTGGCCGCAGCTGCGGCACCTCACCTGGCGGCCCAGCCGCACCTGTACACTTACACTGCGCAGGCCGCGCTCGGGTCCAGCGGTGCAGTTGCGCACCTAGTGGCCTCACAGGGAACAGCAGCCGCCGCTGCAGCAGCGGCTCGGCACGCCGTCCACCAACACGCGGCGGGCTACGCGCCGGGCCTGGTGCACCACCACCAGGTGCCGGTGAGTGTGGCGCATCGCGTCCTGCCCTCGCCAACCCTGCACGCAGCCCAGTACCAGGCCCAGTTCACGCACCACACCTACATCAGCGCCTCGCCGGTCTCCTCCGTCTACACTGGATACCCACTGAGCCCCACCAAGGTCAATCAGTACCCGTACCTCTAGAGATGCCACCACCCCCACCCCACCCCCGCCACTCACACCCAAACACTGGAACCCCACCCACACCACCCCCAAACTCCAGTCCTGTCTGCCCTCCATCCCAACACCCCAGCCCCCCAATGCCCAACGCTGCTTTCTCCTAGAAACCTAGAGCCAAGCCTGCTAAAATAAACCCAGACCTGAAACTTGAAGAAGAGGAACAGAGATGGAGGCTGATGGACATACAGGCGCCTAGAGGGCAGCTGGCTCTTGCTTCCCCATATTTGGGCCAGATCAGGGCCAGGATAGTGCCAGGGTTGGCTGCCGCTCTGGAATGTCAGGACTATCTGGGAGGATTAAGGAAGGGTACAATTCAATAGAAAAGGATTATTCAGTGTTTAGTTTTTTTTATTTTGTTATTTCTAAGGGGAGTTTTCCCCCTTTCAAAAGGGCCAGTTTTTCTTTATCTCTGTTCTCCTTTTTTGTTTCCTTCTTTTTAACTTGGGGTTTTAAATCGTCTGGCTTTGGGAAACAGACATTTGTTTGAGGACTTTATTTTTGCCATACCTTTCCCAGTATTTTACACAGAGTTGCTGCATCTGAAAGCCCCCAAGAGGGAGGGGATTTTCAGTCTTTATTTCTAAATTCAGTCACACCTTTTTTTTTTCTTTGGTTTTCCTTTCCCATTTTTAGTCAAAGAAGAAAGAAATTTGATTTTTTTTCCAACAGAGGTCACTTTTGTGACCATTTGAATTTCTGCAAGAACTAGGTGATGGTGGATACTTGGATACCTGCTGCTCTTTAAAGATAAAAAAAAATAATAATGATGATGGCCTTGAACTGTCTTAGGACATTTCCAAATCATGTGTGGCATGCTTGGAGTGAACCAACGCCTCCTCTTCTCTCCAACTTGGCAACTGGAGAAGTCTTCTGGAAATAGATTTAAAAAAATACACAAAAGACTATTAAAACTACTTTTTAATGTATTTATAGACTTTTTCCATATTACGTTCACATTTAGAAGAAAACAAAACAACCTGTTAAAGCTAGGAGTTGGAACCAGGCCCCATTTGTAGAATGTAGCAGCCTGATCCAGTTTTGATTTAATGAACAACTTTTCTGATACCAATAGAACTTTTTCTTCTTTAAATGTGATTGCACAAGTGGTTATAATAACATAGGCATGTACAACGTGATTGTCTGTGTGTGTGTGCGTGTGTGTGTGTGCGCGCGGGCACATTTGCGCTGCTGTCTGCCATGTGTGTGTAGTTCACCTTTACTCAGCACCTGTGCGAATATCTCCTCCATGGTCTTACAGTAGGTTCCTCATTGTTCCTTCGTAGTGCCTTACAGAAATACCGACACAGTTTACTTCACTTCAACTTTCTAGAAGAATGCGAGACTAGTTGTGACAGATGGTCTTAAGTCAAACATCTTTGTCTTAGTAGATTTTTCTACCTGTAGCTCGTAGAAGTTTACCCTTATTATATCTCACAAGCATGCAGTTTTGTTTTTCCTTTGCTCTGTTGCTGGGGAATTAGCTTCCTTGAAGAAACATCGGCTTTCCTGGGGTAACAAACCAAAGTTTATTCAAGTTCAACCTTGGGAGTGAAACTGAATTTACAGTCAGCTAAAACATGTCAGTTTCTCCTGGCATTTGGCGTAGCTCTGCCTCAAAGCTACGTGTTTTTTTTTTATAAAGGGACGAATCTAGACATAAATGGACACAACCGCAGATTTTTTGTCAGATCCACAGCCACAGGAGGTGGAGGCTTTAGGCCTAATCAGTTCAGATCAAACAGGTTCAAGGTCAAAGGGACCTTTGCATTGCTTGGTGATCAGTGAAGCAGTTGGAGGACATCAACCATAGTGTGTTCAGATCATAGGAATAGACCTAGAGAGTGGCTAGGACCGAAGAGAACCAGAGAGTTCCAGAGTCTGGCATTCTCTGAGGAGGTGGTCATTAGAGAGATCGCCAGACAGGATGACAAAGCAGGGCCAGAGGCCAGGTTCAGCAGAAGCAGGGAAAGCAGAGGGTCAGAGGTGGCTAACGGCTAGCATTAGCATTCGAGAAGACGATGGGCAAGGATGAGGTGGAGAGGAGAAGCAGAGAAGATTCCACGTCTTCAGAGAGAGGCGTTTGATGGCATTGAGCAGGTCGGAACAGGATACCGAGAAGCGCCTGGTAGTCACTGAGATTGGCACAAGAACGCACACTTTTTGATTTTCTTGCTTTTTTTCAAAACAAAAAAAAACCTCTCTGAGTCAGGTTTGTTAGGTTTTTATTTTTCTTGCATTGTCTGTTTTGGTCTGTTCCTGTGGAGATTCACAGAAAAGCTTAGAACTGGTGGTACAGCTGTGGACAGGCGCGCAAAGATGTGGGCACAACACACACTCTCCTGCCAGTCAGAGGAGAGTCACTGACACAGCGCTTGCCACATTCAAATGTAGGCAGTGCAGACACCAACCACATCAAAGTTGTGAGAAAAAGGGACAAGCGATATATGTACGAGACCTTTGGGCCAATGCTTACGTGTTTGTGTTTGCTGCTTATTTTAACGTTGACCTGTCGACTAGCCAATGATTTTCTTTGTACGTGTCTTCAGTTTGAATGTCCGGTCCTTGTGAACGTGGCACATCAGAACCACTTGCTGGTTTAGTGTGAACATCCCCTGTCCAGTGTCATGCCATAGTACTTGCATTTGAGTTTTTTTGTTTGTTTTTACATTGAGATTTTTACTTGGCTATATAGATATGCTGTTTTATTATTATTATTGTTGTTATTATTATTGTTGTTATTAGAGATTGTTGCAATAATTCTTGTAGATATTTTATTAGTTAAGTGGTATTGTAATTTGTTACAGATTGCTATCTGGGAGGGGTTTCAGGTGAAGTCAAGTATTGTCGAGTAATACAGAAAGACAACTGTGTGAAGTGTTTTATCTAAAGTGCTGATGTACTAATCAGTGCGAGTCAGGGACATATTTGGGGGCTTGACCGGTAACTAACATTGACTGCAGGCCACACTTAGTGAAAACCACAAATATGTAAGACAGGAAAAAAAAAGTTTTCAATGACTGGTGTTTGTTCTGAGTGTTCATTTTAGTAGTCAGAAATTTGAGGTTTCTCATCAACACATACACACTAACCAACCACTCAAAACAACCGTTATATGAAGTAGTCTGATGCTGTCCCGCTCTGGTAGAATATTCCTTTTTTGATCCTTTCTGGGTTTAACAGCTGTCAGGCCTCCCAAAGACATTCCATAAAGAGAGGGGAGCTAGTAGATAAATTAGGGATGCACAATGTTGGACTTCTACTATATTTGGTATGCCGTCATTTTCAAAGTTAGTTTGTAATACTAATGTATTCAGATATACATTTAAAATTTTCACTCTCATTCATTCTATCTAAATGTTTATTTTAAGAAATCTAGATCACAAAAACAAGTCAATTATTGGAACATGGTTTCAGTTTCATTGGAACAAGTTTTACATTATATTTTTCAGTGTAGACTTTACTTGAACAGGCTTTTATGATGCTTCCTTAGAGACCCTAAAAGGTGGTGCCAATAATTGTCTCGCCAGTTTATTTCGTCTGCAGAAAATGCATGTACTAGCAATATCATTCTTAAGCTTTTATCTGGTGAGACGTTGCCACACCGATAACATTGTGCTTCTCTAATATATCTCTACTGTCTCTTATTCTCAATCTCTTGTGTGCCCCCTCTTCTGACCAAAACAAGGGTTACTAAATCGTCCTACTTCCCTCTCACCACCAAAGAAAGTTACTGTGGTAATAGAAAAGCATTGACCCCTGAACTCTGCCGGCCAATCTCATGGTATTGCATTAAGTCAATGTGCAAAACAGAACATGCTGCACGCTGTCAAAAAGACACACAGTTAGTAGCTGTCCTTAAATGTCGTGAAGACATGTTTGACATTATTTGGTACACTTATAATCAACACTTGGTCCACTCCAAACTAATTCCCAACTTGGATACAGAGCCTTTAATCCAAATTTGTTCACTGATGTTCCATATGTAAATTAATTTTGTTTGTTTGTTTGCTTTGTTTTATTCAAGATGTAATTAAGCTTTATTAATGTTGTAAAGACAGAATATGAAATTATGAAAAATAATTGTTAGTGTGCCACATTAACATAAGAATGCCAGTTCATACATTTGAAAAATGGTCTCTAGCACACGAATGTACTTCAGGAGGTTGATACAGGCATGATCTTTCATTGATACCCTGCAAAGGGACTATTTTTAGAAGAGGTCCAGCCAACCATAATCCCACAAGTACTGGCAAACTCTCCACCTGAACACAAAAGATGCAATAAGCCTGTTACTTACCAATACAGTATCCAGCCAATTTTCTTCTATATCAGCTGACTGTTGTTCTTCCAGAGTTCAGATGTGAAACCCTCCAACCAGTTTTCACTTCTCAGACATACATCAATCTATTTCATTAAGCCCCATGTTAATGAATTCAGCAAAAAAGCCTTTTTAGCCGTACAAACCTTTGTTGTGTCAAAAGACTTTGAAAGGTGATGTAAATGTCAGTGTTATGTGATATGTCTTTTCTCAGTCAATGTCTGTTGTGATTTTAGTTTGTTTGTTTTGTGTCAGATGTATGAGCAGCAGTAGATCCAGTGACCTTAGAACTACCAAAATAACTAGTTGCCCCCCCCCCCCCCCCCTCATAGTTTTGAGAGGCTATCTGCTATTATATAATTTAGTATGTGGTGATCTTTTAAAAGTTAATTTCAAAAGTTGTGTTTCTTTTAATATATTGCCTTCCACATAGTGACCTCTGTGCTGGATGGATAGAGGGTGGTATCACTGTCAAGACACACACACATCCACCAGAGACACTACAGAGAGACCCAAATGTCAGATCCGGGTCGGTTCTGAGTTTGGCATTTATTCCAGTGCTGGGTTGGCAATGTTCCAGCTCCACTGAATGCAGCCCACTCCCTGCCCCAAATCACAGCTCCATCCAGTCTTGTTCTGGCCTATTTCAGAACATGGCTGGATTGGATCCCCTGCTAGCTGTGATTGAGGAGTCTTTCCAGCACCGTGCTTGGCTCATAAAATATTTTATCACCCCCTAAACAGAGAGGAACATTCCAGAAGGCATGGTATAGAATGCCTGTGCTAACAGAGGTTCTCGCCCTCTAAGGAGACTACTTGAAGCTTTTTAAAAAATCTTTTAAAAAAAAGTGATAATAGAAGTGCTCAGCCAGGTCTGTCACTCCCCAACATTGAAAAAAGCATGTAGGCCAATGGATTGAAAGAGAGCTTTTGAAAGCACAAGCTCCCAAACAGTCACACACCTGTGATAGAAGCATGAAAGAGGTTTATTGTCATTGCCCATTCAATTCCACTAGTGTGTGTGTGTGTGTGAGCAAGAAAGAGAGTGATACATGCTGTGTGTGTGTGTGTGTGTGTCAGTGCCTAAATGCTGATCAGAGTTCCCACCTCAGGATCCAGACTCACAGATTAGGGGTCCAGGAAGAGCGTGGTTCTGGGCTCCGAGGCAAGTCTGTCCACAGTGCCCTAGCAGAACCCGAGGAGGTTGTGTATGTGATGTCTCACCAGAGACCCATGCCAGGGCAAGGAGGCCAAATGTTCCTATCCGGCCGCATTTGACTTGACTGACACGCAGACAAAAAGCAGATTGATCTTCTTTTGATAGATTCTTTCTCAATAGTGTTTCATAGTAGCTATCAGTTTATGGTTTATGACAAACAGAAGAGGTTAGTGTCAACTCTTGTGGTACAATCAACTGGTGGGCATAGACAGGACAGGACATTGTTAACCTTCATTAGCCTCAGAGTGGTGTTTGGTTCTATTACCTGGCATCCTCTCTTAGTCATGCAGTGCCCACCACAACACAGGTGTTGTTGTGTTGATGACGGAAGTTGCATAGGAAATGGGATGTGTAGGCTGTTGCTACCGAAAGTCACCTGTGTCACCCCCTGAAAAAAAAAAAAAAAAAAAACATCAACACACCAGTCCTCTCTGGAACAGACTCATCTGAGGTGTCTCCACCAGTAAATGTAGCAGCAGCTGACGGCTAGGCTACTGTGGACATCACTCAGCTATGTTCACAACATAGTCCTTTTTTTCTAATCGCACAGACAAACATTCACAAAATGTATAATGAAAAATGCAAATGACAACAAAAAATGATATTTTTCTATGATGTCTCAAATAGACCTAAAGAAAAAAAAAGAACTCCTAAGTCCTTTTTTAATTCCTGTGTGCATTGCTGTATGGTTTCTCTATGTCGTACTCTCATTGGTTGTTAAAAATATTGTGTGCTGCAAGTATCTCCATGTAGTCTATTTAACTCCTTGTGTTAATTGTTTATTTTGTTTTTTGTTTTTTCATTTAAGTTTTTTTGTTTGTTTCTCTGTTTGTTTATTGGGGATTTGAAAAAAGTGTGGCGTCTTCTGATTTCAGTCTGTTGACGTAGCATTATATGTAGGCTACCCAATTCCTTAGACTAATCTTATCAAATATGTTACAAGAATGGATATTTTACTGGCTTTATAGAATGTTTAAAATAAATAAAATAACAATAATAAGAATGATTTAACTCCTAACAAGTTGAATACTTGCTACTAAAGCGCTTGTGTTAACCATTACAATGTTGTGTGCTTCTCTTTATCATTTTCGTTATAGAAAAATGGGTGAATTTGCATTAGGCTTCTACATCTAATGTTAGCAGTGTTTGGAGGTCAACAGATGGGGTCAAGAAGAAAAATATAGTTATTTTAATTGTTCTATTACTAACCGTAGGGTGACAGGGGGCTGGTGATGTGGTGACCTATTTTACAGCTTGTTATTCACTGTTACTTTTGATCATTTTTCGGTCTCCGAGGTGAATCGAGTTAATAATGAGAATTGGTATGCTCACATATGCATATTGTATATGTGTAGAGATGTAATCACACTTTGTCTTGCATTTACATTAAACTGTTAAGTCACAGAGCCTGTTCTTTGTCTTGTATTTATTACTTTACTATTTTCAGCTCCCCAGTGTTTGAATAGCCTACTTGAAAAAGGTTTAGGCTACTCTTTCCCTGAGTATGATCTCTTAATAAGTTCCTTTGTTGTCACACAAACATAAGAACATAGGCCTAGACTGTGGTAATTCCAAAAGATAATATAGAGAATAAAGAATGAATGCACAAGAACTGAAAATCAGTCGCAACATACAAATTCCTTCAATGCTGGGTCGTCGCCAATAGATGGTGCTACTCACAAAAATACTCGGAATTGGACTATAAATTCTGTGTTTGGCATATGGGTCAGTGGGTGTTTTCTGTTACCTGCTGACGTTATTTTACAGTAGGCTACAGTACAAATTGGTGCATGTTACCTTGATTTTTTTGTTACATTTTAACAAAATCTAATTAATAATTATTAATAGATTTATAACCTTGAAACTAAATATGACGTAGTAGCTAGACTAAGGTGCATCAAACGGGTTCCAATTACTGCACAGGTTAAAAAGCCTGGTAAAACGCATTTAGCATTTCACAGTGACTTTCCAAGTTAGCCAAGGAAGCATGCAATACAAGTCAATAAAGCCTACGTAGCTCTATATGCAACTTTGCCCAAGATAATCTGGTTGGGAGTTCTGAAATTTTGCAAATCATTTTGCACCTTAATCAATGAAGCCGTCAATCGAGGTAATCCCACAGGGGTCACCCCTTGTTACTTGAGGCCACTGAGTGCAAGGTCTTCCGTTGCCGTGTAACCACAGACGCCGAAAAGACAGTGAAGTCCAACCAACTTGCTGTGACAATCTACCCATTCAATGAAGGACACTGTGGACGTCCAATCACGCTGCTGTGTATCGAGACGTAGGTCGAATTCAGGGAGATTTGGGGAGGAGTCTCGGATCCCGAGGACTTGTGGCCACCGCTCGGCGAGTGAGAGATGCTCCAAAGAAAACGAGGAGGAAAAGGACAGTTATCTCTTGGACAATTTACCGTTATGTTAGAAGGACTTAGAAAAAGTTGAGGTTAGAAACTAAGCTGGTGTAAGAATCATATTTAACGGATATGGAAGTCACTGGACTCGTGTAATCAGGCACATTCGTAAGGTGAGCTTCGTTTTGTAACGAGATGAATTAATTTTTATGCGTGGAACATTGGAACTACTAGCTAACTGCGTATTGTATTTAAGTAGTCTGTTGCTCCGCCTCGGTTGTAAAATGTTTTGTTGTTGTGTTATGAACCATACTTGATGGCAGTTTAGCAACTTAGGTCATGGATGATATGGAAAGCAAGCGAGGGTTGGATAAGAGATCCTATGTAAAAACCGTGCTCTCCGTCTTCAGGAATTAACGAGGACTGACTCCGTTACTTTAGAGCTGTGTGGGTAAGAGTTGGCGTTTAGGGGGAAAAAAAGGTATCGCAGATGTACAGCGAATACAAAACAAGCTTTCTTCATGCATGATTAACTTCATTTTTCAGTGGTTCGTAGACACTGAAAAACATATAATCCTCGTTTAGCAGCACCTTAACGCATTAGCCCTCTGATAGCTCGCTAGAGTTAACGTTAGATTAGCTGCAAGTTAATGTTAGCTCGATGACGTATTGCTACTAATTTGACCCCAAGACACTCAACAAAAAGATCAGAGGAATCGTTTTAATTGAATATCCAAACAATTTACGCGCGTCTCCAATATGCAGTTCGTATGCAAATGCAACAAAGGGATCCGAAGTCTACAGATTTTAGTGCCGGACCACTCTGTGTGTGTGGCTTTCTCTATTGGTCAATGATAGTTGAGGCAACGTTATAGCATGAGGTCATAAGGTATTGACTCTTCTAGACTTGAAATGTATGGCTATGGTAGTGACTGCATTGCAAAAGTAGACTGAAACGTGATTCAGACATTTTTCAAGTGAAAAGTTGTATAGGCTGCTATTGAAACATCGCGAGTATGACCAAATGCAAACACAATTTGGCTTTTGTCAGCAGCAGTAACTTCATATGAAATGATCGGGATGAAACGGGAGGGATATTGAAGCTAAGATCTCGGTCTCTCTGGTGTCGACGCTTCGCGAGGATCATTCTCTTCAGGAGTACAACTGATAAAATGGCCTGAGAGTCGCCCCATGGAAGGCTTAATTTTCAGCATGAGCCCGGAGGGGATCTCGCGCAACTCAGGATGCTGCATGCTCATCCTTGGAATAATGATGTTGGTTCCTATGACGACAGCAGACGCACCTGCAGAGGGTAAGGAATATTCATTCATAACGTGAACGCAAAAGAGATTCCAACAAATTAGATACTGTATTAGATACTGTAAGAATAGATACTGTAAATGATTTAAAATAAAGAAGGCATGTGTGTAAACCAATATTGAGAAGATGTTTCAGCAGAGTAGTAGGCCTTTAGTTTGACAGGTGGTTGCTTTAAATGTTAGTGAGGGGTGAGTGTGAGAGGATGATGAAGGTAAGGAGACACTATGAAGGGGGAGGGTTGGAGAGTGACTCAGTGTTTCGGTCAAACAAGCACACACACACCAGGTGCTTGTGCCAGGCGCTTACTGGAAGAAGACGTAACCTAGTAGCCTATTGTTTGTTTTTGTGATGGTGCTGGAGTTAAAGGCAAAAAGAGAGGCTGGCTGCTACTGTTGATTAGGAGTATCATACACATTAAATGGGCCTCTCTGCCCTATAAACTTGGCTGAGAGAGTAATGTGTGATGTTCACTGACCCTATTCAGTCTTGCCTGCCCTTAGCTTTCACTTGTGGTCAAGTGAGAATACAAAGTTTATGGGCCTAAAGTTTTCTTGGCTAGTACTGTCAAACTTGGTCTCTGTCCCCTCGCACTAAATGGGTTTGGGTTTTGTTCACATTATTATTTTTGTGGTGGTGGGGGGGCGATAATAATGGTATTTTTCTCTCAGTTAAAAATCTGCAAATTGCAGCGCAGCAGCTGTAGGTTACCACATAAACCAGACTCTATGGTGAGCATTGCCCACAAGCATCTGAAAGACACAGAGACCTCAATATCTCCCAAGTTGCTCTAATGTCTGATGCAGAATCAACCTGCCTGACAACTCATTAGCCAACATGTTACCCCAATGTAATTTAGTGTGACTACTGACCAGCCTATATAGGCTAAGGCATTTCCTCTTCTACAGAGTTGTTGTTTTATACTGTAGGGTTATTGTAGGCCTTCTCATTGACATGGAGGGTGTCTTCAAACCTTTTTGAAGGCAGAAAGCCAAGCATTCACAGCTAGCACAACCTCAGCATATTTCATACTTCTGATTTTAATTTGGTTTATGAGAACTGTTTCTTTTTTTTCAATGTCAGCAGTGGGAACAGACTGCCTCCAGACTCCAGTCTTAAACAGAGAGTGGATTTTATGATCCCTCAGTAATAGCCGGTTCTATCACTTTTCAGATATCTCTTCATGGTTTGATTAGGTCAGGATTTGTTGCTGTGAATATGAAATTTGGAGGTATTTGTAGTATATGGCCTGCCTCCATGAGGACCCACTCAACTTTGTAAACAGCAGGCTACTGATATTATATCTGGATATTGGAACTGTTCAAAAGCTAATGCTTTACAACAGGAAAAGAGCCATGCTGCTGTCAGAAACAGCTGATCTATTAAAATAAGGGTAATAACGGTAGTCAGCTAAGTGGCAAAATGGATCTCAACAGAATTAGGCTATTTTTGACTCCATGCCACAACATTTTATTTATGATTGTTTCAACTGAAATGCATGAACTTATGTTCAGTTCTTTTGCTCTGCTAGCCATTGTAAGGTTAGCCTATATCATTGGTTCTCAAACTGGGATCCGGGGACCCCCAGGGGTCCGCAGCAGGTTGCCAATTTTGCTATACTATAAATATACATTTTGCTATAGTTTATATTTTGTGAAGCATAAACTTGTCTGATGGGGAGAAAATACTAGAGATTAATATAGAGCTCAATCACATTGTGCTTATTAATCCCATGATTGTGATTATGCCCCTGGTCCAATAAATTTTGAGAACCTCTGGCCTATGTGATAGCCTAGAACCTAGTGCTTAGGCCTTGGATTACCATTTGACTCCATTGTGGGTGGGGTTAAAGAGTATCACAGGGAGTCTGGTCATAGAGGACAGAAAATCCACAGCGCCCTATCTCACCACAGTCCCAGGAGGCCCTCATCCACAGCCACTTAGCCTGATGCGCAGCGGAGAAGAGGAAGGAGTACATCAATCATCATCGAAAAGCAAGAAAACAGCAGGAGGAATTGATTAGAGATTGCCTCCAATTTAAGACATTGAAAATCTGCTGAAACGTTTAGGATTTTGTTAGGATGAGAAAATTGTGAATTTGTTCTCTTTGTCAGAGCACGGTGTGTGTGTGTGTGTGTGTGTGCGTGTGTGTATGCCTGTGCATCCATGGGTGTGTGTTAGTGTGCTTGTTCATGTTTTTTGTGTGTATGTTTTCTGTGTATGTTTTTTTTTTGCCTGAGAGAATGTGTAGATGTTTTCAACTCTCAACACCCTGAATTTGGCCCAGTCCAGACCCTACCTCAAACCGCCCCATCCATCTGTTCAACACACATCAGCCAAAATGACAGAGGCTGGTCAGATGGCTCGGCATGTGTTCTCTGCTGTGTGTTTCGAGACACTGAGACTACAAGATGAAACTCTCCAATGACTCCCTCTCTGTGTGTGTCTCCCCAGAGACACATCAGCTGTAGAGGAACGGGACAAGATAAGACAGCCGTCAGATCTTACATCACCATCCAAGCCACTGTATACGTTTTTTTGTATAATAATAATAATAATTGTCTATACACTTTAAATCCTGTGAGGGAAATCTGGTCTCTGCATTTAACCCAATCGTGGCTTAGTGAAACACACACAGCCCTCAGTGAAGTGAAGTACACACTTACCCACAACGCCCAGAGAGCAGTGAGCGGTCAGGTGCCTTGCTCAAGGGCACTTCAGTCATGGTCCACTGCTCGGGAATTGAACCAGCAACCCTTTGGTTATTAACCCATAGCCCTAATCAGTAGGCTCAGTAGGATAGTCTAGACTCTCTTTGATAAAAGTGCAGCCTATAGCCTACAGCAACTTTGCAAAATTCACCAAGTATTACAGGAATATACCTAATTTTGTTCTATTTATCGGTATCCAGTTTGAAGTTTCGCTTTTAGAAAACCAGAATCGAGTTTTTCCCACTTGGACGCTCTCTGACCAGATGTAACCTCAATTTCTCAAAGCGTTTCTGTGGAGACCGTGGTGGAAATAGAATTTTATTCCTCTCTCTTGTTGACAAGAGTGTGTTGGGTGCTCCTGTTTCTTACCTACCCTGGTTGTGTTTCTCATGCATATTTGAACCAGGACCTGTGCAAAGAGAAATGATCCATGACAGACCTTAGCACAGCACTCTCACTTCTGAACCCCTGGCCTTCTACAAATAGGAAGTTGGTTACTGGCATGCTAGTGCACAGTCAAGGCAGCCAGTCCTTTGGACAGGCCTTTAGACCATGCTGAAGGCTGTTCATTGTTACTCTTTGTTAATGTGTAATATTAATCATGAGTTTAATCATGTTGTTTGCTGCAGTGTCCTACATTGTGTAGATGTAGAATAGATGGTTTATCATTTCGAAAGACAGTCCACAATGATGTATTGCCATGAATAAATGTGTTTTACAGTATAAATACTGCCTGAAGGATGTTAGAATAGTTTGGCATACCATGATAAGTTCATCTGTTATTAGAGACTGTATGCTCATACTCACCTACAAACAAATACGCCTTACGTCATGGTGTTAGCCATTGTACTCAGTGCTGTGGTATTTAGTCTAATGAGGGGTGGGAACAGTAGAGGATTGTAGGTATTAGCTATGTCATTTCCACTGTTAGTGAAAACCAGATTCAGACAGGAGAAATGAATGATGGTTCATTATTCCTTGGCAGACCAATGTGTGGTGGCAGCTGAGACACCAGGGGAATGCCAGTGCGCCCACCTACACTCCCCCCTATACCAAAACCACCCCTCCCCCAATCCCAGACTACACACACATACACACACAGAGACTCAGAAGCAACTCACCTAGGCCTACACACATTTACTTCATGCATGGGGTGAGAGAGTAAAGCCTTAAAACTGCAGTGAAACAGGCCTAATGAGAGTATAGGGGGTGAGGCAAGGGATTTGTCATCACCTCTTAACATGGGGGATTATGGCTGCGGCTCAGGGGGAGGAAATCTCAAGTGAGAGAAATCTGGATAGTGTGATTATGGATAAGCCTGCGCTGCAGCAGAAACATAACACACACACACATCACCACTGCCCAAGTGCCAAGTTCAACAGGCAGCTCGTTCAAGCTGTGCACTGTTTCAGAAAACTACTTTAAGCAAGTGGGCAGTGAACAGAGGTTTAGTAGCACACACGTATGCAAGGATACGCACCACATGCACACACATACACACACACACGCGCGCGCACACACATTTCTATACAAGTTCCCCAGAGGTCTACAGGATTAAGTAGCATATTGGTATCCTTCACAGTACAAAAGTATAACAACTCCTCTGTTTTCCTCTGAGCATAAATAGCAGAGGAGGAAAGCCTAATCAGTGTCATTAAAATCTTTGTTGAATCTGATTATTTTTCTGTGTATAGAGTTTGGACATGATAGTGATGGTGATAGTGATTATCTTAGGAGAGGGTGACTTAGTTCTTAAGGCCCATTCAGATACTATGAATTGCTCATCGTTTATCGCTCGTCTTTCTCTGTCACACAACATGTTGCGTCGCCAGGGTTCTTTTGCCGATAGTTTCACTACATTAACGTTGTGTGGTCTCGTCACCAGTGACTTGCTGGCTTGTGGAGTACTAGACCTCTCTTCAGTCTGTCGAGCTAACCCTGACTCTGCTTTTATTCCTTCCTTCCTTCCTGCGTTTGTCATTCTATTTTTCACACGCACTCTCTTTCTGTCTCTGTATAACTGTCTTTTACATTCCAAGATTGTTACATTATTATCTCTCTTAATATCTCTATCTTAATCTCTCTCTCTCTCCCCCTCTCTCTTTCAGTGCATATCTGTCTGTCTGTTTCATTGGTTTTCATTTGTATGGTGTGTACTCAGAGCTAGGACACAGTAGTTTATAGGTGAAAGGGTCAAGGACTGGGTTAATCTGTTTTATTTCCAGTCCTGACAGGCTGTCATGTCCATGTTCTGTAGTGAGAAAATGTGTGTGTGTTTGTGTGTGTGTGTATTCATGTGTGTGTGTGTACTCATGATCCCACAGCCCTTATCAAGACCACACGAGAAATGGGCCCTGTGAAATCCGTTTTATTTTTTCTCAAATTTTGTTTTATTTTTTCCCAAATTCCGTTTTTTCTGATTTTTTTTTTTTTTGCTATTTCAGATTGTGGGTTATTTAACCACTCTAAAACCTCTTTGACTCTTTGACAGATGTAATTGGGGTCACAGAGCCCAATCCACATCCTCTCCCACACTCACATGCCCAAACACCTTGCCCTCTCACCAAAAATCTATGATTTTTGTAATTTTGCTGCTGTGATTATAATTTCAACTGGGTTCTGGGTTTGATGTCATATGCATATGATTACGTTCAGCAACCTAATTGGACAGAACAAAAGTGCAAGAGCCAAGGACAGTGTCAGTCTGTTTTATTTCTTGTCCTGTCCTGTCACTGGCCCACCCACAACCCCATTGAGGCCCAGCCGTGGGCTAAACCTGGGCCACAGCCCGCACCTTATCTGGGGCGTTTGTGGTAACATCAGTCAGATTACTCCCATGCTTATCTCTCTTAATCTTTGACACAATTCAGAAACGCTCCATTTGGATTTTGTTCATTGCGCTCATTTATTTGTGCTCGTGTTGCTTCACACGCAGAAGCGAGTGGAAACAAGATGGTTTTTTGTCCTTCAAGGGCAGCCTTTCATGTAAGCATGTACGCTACCCACATTCTCTGAATGAAGTCAGCAGACATTCAATTTTCCACATGTGACATTTTGGCATTGAAAAGCTTAAAGCTGGTTATTATTGTATGTGTTGTAGCCTATATTTGTGTATGTCCTCTGGATAAAGGCTTCCCTGATGCTGCAGTTGTTGAATGGAGATTACAGGAATTAATTCTGGGAGCTTCGTCTCAGTTAATATCTTGCAATTTTACAAGAAAAATTTCTGGGAAGTGTCTTTTGTTCAAATCTAGAACAGTCTGTTCCATTAAGAATGTATTAGAACCTTTGCCTGTTTGCATGGCATTCTCAGGCCCTGAGATGGATTCATTAGTTTAGTCTAAATGATTGAGGTCATTAACATGGGGAATAGAGGAGAGGAGAAGAGAAGAGTGTTCATGGGAGGGAGAGGTGGAGAAAGGGGTGTGTGAGAAGGTTTCATCAAAGGGCATTTTACGCTTCTTGGAAGTCAGTCAATATTTGAGACGTGCTGCATTTTAGATCAGGCCAAGTGGAGAGACAGAAAACTGTTTGTGTGTGTGTTTATGTGTGTGTGTGTGAGAGAGAGAGAGAAATAGAGTTTGTCTGTATGACACCGTGACTCCATCGTTGTTTGTATTTGAGGTTGTTTGGCAGCGTAGCAGTGCTTCTCCAATGGTTGCTGGCAGATCATGGTAGTCCTCCTTTCAAAAGATCAAGCATACATGCAAACACACACACACACACAAATAGAGAAAGGTATCCTGAAAATAAAAAATATGTAGTAAGCAGTTGATTCACACAGGCTTGATGGTCCACACACGTCTGTCCTTTTAGAAACGGGAGCAGGCAAAAGGGCTAGTGGGATAAGTGCTTTAGTGATTGAGATGACAGATGTTCACCGAGTGAACTGTCACAGTGATATAAGCACCCAGACACACACACACACTCACAAATGCATGTGTAGGTACACACACACACGCTGATGTGAAATTAAACAGACTTACTGCTGTGGATTAACTAGTGATGAGCTGTCAGAGACGGAGGCTCAGAGGCTCCCAGTCCACAGACCGACAGGACAGCACAGCACAGCACAGCACACAAGTGAGTGAGAGTGTGTTTAGTCCGCCTGTACGGCCGAAGCTCCAGCTGTACTCTATACACTCCATAACATTATTTGTTCAAACTATTTTTTTAAAACACTTCCTTCTGGCCTCTTACAGTGTTAAAACTTGAAGAGAATTCCGGAACATTCCAGAAGCGATTCTCCACCAGTGAGCAGGGCCTTGTTGTACATCTGAAATGTAAACTAAAGAAGAGCTATAAACTGATGAGAACTTTCGTTTTCGGAGCCGTCCAAGGCAAACTTGGATTCTCTCAGGCAATTAGAAGACCGTCATTTGCAAACCTCAGATAAAGTTCATATTTAGACTAAGTGGATAGCACAATGTAGGGCAAAATTACAATACCCCAAGGGTGCAGGACCAAGCCCTCTAAAACCGTTCCTGATCAGAGTTATCTGTGTTTTTGTTTTCCATCTGTCTTCTTCTTCTTCTTCTTCTTCTTCTTCTTCTTCTTCTTTTCTTTTCTCTCTCTCTTTTTCTGCAGTGATCCCAGTCGAGACTCCAACTTCTGGCTAATTATTAGGGTTGCCCATTGCTGTGTGAAACCCGATCTGTTTGGCGCGACAATGAGGGCATTCATTATGCATGAAAGAAGGAGGGATGTGGGCTTGGATCTCTACCATCAAGAGATGGAAGCAGAGTGAGGGATGTGGGGAAGGAGGGAGAAAGAGAGAGAGAGAGAGAAAGGAATAAGGTGGCTATGGGGTGGAAAAAAGAGAGGGGAATATTGTGGATCTTTGGAGAGGTGGGGGCTGGGGAGTCGGGCTTTTGCTGGGATGTCCTCAGTGTCCTGCTAGTGCCTAGGGCCATGCTCACATGAGAAATGCGCTTTTTATGGCCGTGGGGTGAGTTTTATTGAATGTGGTTTGGCCTGCATTACATGATTAGGCTGAAGTTTAAAACGAAAGGGAAAAAATGGCCAAAATTTTGGGTGTGCTTTCTGTATGTGAGAAATAATTCAAAAGCTTCAGATGTCTTTCAGTGCAGTTACATTGCAGTTTGACAGTGCATCATATTTCTCAGAATCTGTGGAGTTACAATAATCAAACTTATCTTGCACAGCCTGTGTTATGTCTTTGTATTAAGCTCTAAGGTGAATCAGGTTTAGCATATGGGAAGTGTATTTTTGAAAGCTTTTGTATGCCTAAGTCACAAGGATAATTTGATGTCTTATAAAGGAGGACTGTACAAGTATAGAGCAGTTTAAACGCTCTCCAAAAGGTGGTGGGTGTGGTTTTAGCACATAAATATTAGCCTAGAAGAATTAGTGTTAGCCTACAAGGATGGTGTAGCTGATTGCTTTGATGCTAGTTAGTCAGTAGAAGATGAAGGGCTTCATTGGAGCATACAGAATGTCTCAGTTCCATCTGTGAGCCATTTGGAACTGTGTGTGTGTGTGTTTGCACTCAGTGAGTTTGTATTCTAACACTGCGTGTGTGAGTGTGTGTGTGTGTGTGTGCATGTGTATGCAAGAGAGAAAATATCAGAGCTATAAATGTAATGTAAATGTAAAAAGTCCTCTTGCCCAGATTGACTCCCTTCCACTCAAAACCACAGACCCAGGAACATCATCTGATGGTCAGCACCACGTTGCAACCTCAGATAGTTTCATGTCTCTCGTCCAGCCAGGAGATTTACTAGTACCTCATCTCCGGTCTAAAGGACTCTCATACCATGGTTGCCCAGTCACAGCCTGTGGCCTGAGGGAAAACCACAAGCTATGGTCCATTTCCGTGTTTTGATGTTGTGTTTTGAACATTAATATCGGTCAGCAAGCCGTTTTTACTATTGAAGAAAATGGTCCCTCTCTCTGCTCATTCGCTCATGCATTCATTCATTCATTCATTCATTGTAGCATACTATGAAGCTCATTAAAGAAGCAGGACTGATTATCCTAATCCTGTATAGGCCTTGTTAAACTCATTGAAATGGCTAATTTATGCAGTAGTCAATATCTACCCTCTCGGGTGTTTGCTGCTGTTATTGGCTGAGCTGGCCAGAGTGTTTTATCTGTCTCAGAGGACAAAGAGATAAAAGCACAGAAGGAGGAGTCTGGAGAAAAGAGTGATTTACTAATTATCACTTCTCACTTGTCCTCATTTCATCTAATACACTTGTGTTTTTTTACTCTTCTTTGGAGGGTTGTCTCTCTCTCTCTCTTTCTCTCACGCTCACACACGCACAAAACACACACACACACACACTCTCTCTTTCTCTCTCTCTCTCTCTTTCTCTCTGTCCCTCTCTCACTCACCTTCTCCTTTCTCAGCAAAGCAGTAAGTGTATGCTTTCTGCTAGGTTGACCTCCTTGAAGTATGAACTGTAGTCTTCTTGTGTGTGTGTGTGTGTGTGTATTGCCATGTTTCTTGCATACTTGTTTTATGAGTTTCCATGGTTTTAATTGTTAAGAAAGGTGCAAGCATTGCTATGGACATGGATTGACTTTAGAGAGACCATGCACACAAATCTAAAAATCACCTGGGTTAACCTGTAAGCTAGTTGAGCTTGCTTTAAAGAGACAAATTAATATTTTAAGACAGCAAATCTTCTACAAGCCGCAGAGGTTTGTCCTCTAAAATCATGTCAAATGGGTCTTCAAAATTGTATTTGTATCACATGTCCACCAGGCTAAGGTACACAGTGCAGTGTTGTGAGGATGACGGCAGAGCCATTGAGAAGTTGCTTCCTGAGTTTCATCTGCCGTCTCTGATAGAGGGGCTGTAATGTCGTGCCTTCTTATCTCGCCGGTGATATTTTTAACTGGTGAATGAAGCCCATTGATGGTGGGTGCAGGGGGGACCGGGAACTGAGTGGCACTGCTTGTGTGGAGTGTGACAGACTTGTGACTCCAAATTGAGATCCGTGGCTCCAGGTCTTTATCAGGGAGTGAAAGGTTGAATTTCCTGTGGTGCATGTGTGTGTATGTTTTGCATTTGTGTTTTTGTTTGTGGGAGTGTTTGTGTGTGTGTTTGACTGTGTGTGTATGTGTGTGTGTGTGTGTGTGTGTGTGTGTGTGTGTGTGTGTGTGTGTGTGTGTGTGAGTTTTCAATGGCTGTAGGTGCCACAATTCCAGGCTTTCTTTTCATTGTCTTTGGCTAAGGCAGAGGCCCATGCACTGTGCTTTAGAGTACTGTGCCCACAGACACAGCCTATAGCCTATAGCTTATAGTGTCTCAGAAAATCAGCACATCTGCAATCTCAAAGAGTCCATTCATCCCAGAGAGATAGGAGGGTAGTGAGGTAGAGACTGGCTGCTGGTCCTTTCTTCCTGTCTTTCTGTCTGTCACATGTGTGGTGCTGTGCTGCATTTGTGCCAGGGTGAAACAGAGGGAGAGAGAGAGATAGAGAGAGAGGGAGGGAGGGAAACGGTGATTGTGGGTGTTGAGTGAAGCGTGAACTCTGAAACAACAAGCCATGTCCATGAACTGTGAAACTGCAAGAGCGGCTCGGCTCAGTAAAGTCTGTGTAAGGTGAGGCTAGCAGGAACAAACACACACACACACACACACACACACACACAAACACACGCATGCAGACACATTCATGTGCCTAGTGCTAGCAAATGCAATCACGCCAAAACATGTCTGCATGATCACACATGCTGTACAGACACACACAGACACACAGATTCAGACCCCCCTACGCTTCAGTTACTTCTTGGATCATAATTTATATATTTCAGAGACCAGATGGTGACTTCTGGGCCCCGTCTCATTTTAGGGAACTCATTACAGCGTTGGTTGTCAGACAGTGGTCTTAGATTCATTTATCTGACTGGAGGTGACTGTGTGATCTGTCCTGTCAGGAGTGTGTGTGTGTGTGTGTGTGTAACAGTGTGGGATGATACCCAGCAACACACAACACAACACACACACACTGCAAAAAGCAAAGGCTAATTAGTTTCCCATCACAACATTGTTTTTCGAAGAACAAGCTTTTGTTATCAAAGTCAGCAACACACACACACAAAACACTAAACAGAGGGGGGGGGGGCAAGACAGATAGGAGATGTCTGAGCTCACTGCTGGCCAGGACTACAGAGGTAGCACTCAGATTACACACCCCTCCCTTTTGTCTTAAAAAAAAAACGTCAGAGAGAAGGAGGAGAGGAGCAATGGAAGAAGAAAGAAGAGAAGTAGTGAATTACTCAACATGTCAACGAGCTGCCATGGTGTCTGATGATCAGGAACGACAAACTTCTGTATCCCTCCCTCTCCCCCCCTTCACTATTTTTCTCTCTCTCTTTCTCTTTCTCTCTCTCTCTCTTTCTCTTCTGTGTATCTCCAACCTTAAACTCATTCCCAGTAGATGATTCACTGGTGCAGTTGAGATTATGAATATTTGATGCATGGCAGACATGACCTCAGTCGGACCAGCATAGTGTGTGTCCAGTGAAAAACAACGCACACTCTTGGGCATGTATGCGCATGTAGACATACGCACACATACACACACACACACACACACACACACACACACAGAGACACACAAAGCTTTCTGCAGTTGTCCAGACACCAGGGAAGTGGCAGAGGTCTGTGATTTCCTTTATGTAAGTCAGACCAACTTTAGTGTTTGTCATTATACTGGTAGGCCTACTTTTCTGTGTGTGTATCTGTCTTTCTCTCTCTCCTGCTCTGTATGCGTGTGTGTGTCTGTGTGTGTGTGTCCAGCTTTTGTCGTTTATAGGAACTTCCATTAGGGTCACTCTCTCTATCCCTGTCTCTTTCTCCATAAACACATTAGCGCGCGCGCACACACACACACACACACTGCAGTGACCCAAAGGAAAGTCCCTGTCATCAGAACTCAGTATTAGCAAAGCAAAGCTCTTAGACAGTCTCTCACTGTGTACTCAGACTGAGTCAGATTATACACACACACTATCTCACACACACAAACTCTCTCTCTCTCTCTCTCTCTCTCCATCTCTCTTTCTCTTTCTCTCATGCACATGCATGCGCGCACACACACAAACACACCCAAGCACATTCAAGGTGTCCTTTCTACCTTTCTGCATATGAAAAGAATGAAGAAACAAAACTGCATTTTAGATGTGTGGATAAAGGACAGCCATGCTACATCACATTAAAGCCATAAGCCATCTCGCATACTGTAGGTTTGTATTTGCATTCATTCAAGTCTCTCTTGTTTTAGACTGAATGGTGTGTGTGTGTGTAATAACAGCTCATTCAAACACACATACTCACCCATACTCCCCACATACACACTCACCCTCATATGCTCTCTCATACACACTCCTCCAGGGCTCAGATAAGACCTCTTCTGCTGGGACTTCTGCACAGCCCCACAGGAAACCCTCCCAGACGTCTTTCTCTCTCTCTCTTACACACACGCACACATACACACAAACACACACACACATACACATGCATGCACACACACACTCCCTTCCTGTCTCTCTTACTCACACTGCCACTCTCTTTCTCTCTTCACTCTCTCTCTCTCTCTCTCTCTCTCTCCCTCTCTCTCTCTCACACACACACACACATATACGGACACACACAAACACACACACACACACTCACTGCTCGTCACTGTTGCTCACTCTATGCCATTCTTTCTCTCCCCCCCCTCTTTCTCTCTTCACTCTTTCTGTCTCACACTCACATACAAACACACTCACACATACACACACTCACTTCTTGTCACTGTTGTCACTCTCTGCTACGCTTTCTCTCCCCTCTCTCTCTCTCTCTCACACACACACACATACTCACTCACTTCTCGTCACTGGCTCACTCTATGCCACTCTTTCTCTCCCCCTCTTTCTCTCACACTCTCTCTTTCTCTTTCATGTTGACTCTCATTATCTCTCTGCCACTATTTCTCTCTCTCTCTCTCTCTCTCTCTCTCTATCCCTCCTTATTGACTCTATTAGCAGTCTCCCCCCACAAAGACATCTTGCTGCTATTGCTATCTGTGCTTATGCAGTAATATGGGATTCAGTACTAATGCATGAGGCGGAGGTGGGAATGAACTAATCAAATGTGGGTTATATTATCGCAGGCAGCCCAGGCTCCACAGCAGCGGATGTGTCCCCTCAGAAGCCTCTGAGTAAGTTCAGTTTCAGACTCCCAAGCTTTTCAGACAGACAGACTGTTGGCCAGACATTTAGGATCTTGGAAAGCAGTAGAGACACACACTCTTACTCACTCACACACACACACACACACGATCATACAGAAGCACACACATGCACACACACTACTTCTCGGCCTGCAATCGGAAAACCAGCAGATGGGAGTTTTATAGTGTGTGTATGTGTGTGTGTGTTGGAGGCTTTTCCACCACCACCTGAAAACTGAAGAGACTGAAACACCGCAATAAAGCCACCACTTTACTCAGTGCACCACTCATGGTTAGCAGTATGCACTTGACTGACTTTGTTTGGCCTATTTTTTATGTAGCCGATCACTGCTTTTAAACATTGTTGTTAAGTGACTAAAAATGTTTGGACTTGAGCCTCTTGGACCCAACACAAAAGTTGCCATGTTGGCACAGTTTTATCTTGGGGAATTTCAAGTTAAACACTTTTTATCCCTCTACACACATACACACTCACATGCGGGCCTGTGCGTGCTCATACACACAGAGACACACACATTCACACACATACATTTTTAGACTTTTAGACTGTAACTTACAGTCTGTAAGCACTAGCAAGCCCAGACCTCATACAAAGCAAAGTAAAAATTCCCCTGGACCACCACCACCACCCTCCCTCTCCCTCCCAGATGCAGTTGATCATCAGCAGCAGCCCAAAGCTCCACTCCACTCCACCCCGCTCTGCCTTGCCTTGCCTATGTGAGGGTAGAAAGAGCAAGGAGCCAGTGCCAGCTCCTCAGAAGAAGGGGGAGGTTAGGGAGAGAGGGAGTGAGACAAGCACACCCGAGGAGAGGAGAGAAGGCAGAAAGAGAAAGAGAGAGGGAGAGGGAGAGGGAGGGAGGCAGTCACGCAAAGGAGGACTGACTAAAGCAGAACCATGTGTGGCCTCCACTCTGTAGTCACATTAATACCAAAGGGCTTTTTCTATTTCCATTCATTCCCTTCCTTTTGAAGAGACTTTTATTCCTCCGCCTGCTCCTCCATCTTCTTCTCCTCCACCTTCTCATAATCATCCTTCTTCTTCTTCTTCTTCTTATTCTCCTCCTCCTCCTCCTCCACCTTCTCATAATCATCATCCTTCTTCTTCTCTTCCTCCTCCTCCTCCTCCACCTTCCCATAATCATCATTCTTCTTCTTCTTCTCCTCCTCCTCCTCCACCTTCTCATAATCATCCTTCTTCTTCTGCTTTGTTCCTTTTCATTCCTCAGTGTCGTTTACACAAAATACTAATTAGTTGTAAAAAACACTTGGCCCAAAAAGGGAAATGACATCATAAGTTGGCTGGCTGTGTATGGCCTTATATTTTTCTTCTGATTGTGTTTTACGGCTTTTTTGTGTTGCTTCGCATCTTATATGCTATGGGTGCGGGTATTAAAAGCATGTGTGTGTGTATGTGTATTAGTGTGTGTGTGTGTGTGTCACAGCTGTTCTGCTAAATGGGAGTCAGTAACATGACTCTGATAATGAGAGCAGAGTAATTTAGTTTCTGGAAGAAAGAGGGAGCTGAATTTTCAAAGAGTACGGTGTGTGTGTGTGTGTGTGAGAGAGAGAGAAAGAGAGAGTGCATGTGTGTATGTGTGTTTACAGCAAATTTACAACAGAACTCTTTACTGCTGATTCAAAAGTACACATGATTGTGTCTAATAGCAATGTGTGTGTGTGTGTGAGATCTGGCTGTGTGCTACAGAAAAAGAGAAGAGAGAGAAGAGGTCATGTTTGGACTCATAACCCACCCCCCACCCTCTCCTCTTAACCTTTCATAAAAGCCTGATCCGATCTCCTCCTCTCTGTTGCTGGTGTGGGGAGCATGGCCCAGGGCAACACAGAGCCAAGATGGAGCACCAGCCCAACTAGAATAGACTGGGCACACTACACCAGACATGGCAGCTAAGACAGCTCCTTTCTCATGATTGGCCTAGAACGTTGTCACCAGGCAGTCATTGAAGTAGTTTTGGTCACTAGTCAGAATAATAACCCCACATCAGACAAAGAATCTGAGAAGCAGTCATAGGGTAGTCACAGAAATCAGAACAGTCAGAGTTCAGTCAGAGAGAGAAGGTGTCTTGGCTACCGGCAGTAGAGATTACTAAGCTGTGTTCTCTCTCTCTTCACCCTGCTGTGATGTTTACTGTAACGGCCCCCTCCCAGGCTCGGTTTTCTTCTCTTTTAATCTCATCTTCATCCTTCTGATTGTGTTTCCCTCATTTAGTCGCAGGGCTGCTGAAGGTGTCTCTCCTTCTCTCTCTGCGTCTGTCTCTCTTTCTGCTCTGTCTCTCTCTCAGCCTGTCTGTCAGTGCCTGTAGCTGTGGTGGATAAGGCTGCTCTTAAAGGCAGCAAATTGAGTTCTAAGCTGTCGAACGCTGATAATGTGCGAGACGCCTGTCAGCCAAAACTCAGGAACAGGATTCAAGAACAACAGACAAAGGAGAGGGAGATGGAAAGAGAGAGGGGAAGAGAGAGAGAGCAAGCCTGACGTCATTTTAAAACACATCACTACGGTTACAAGAATAGCATGAGAAGACATAGTTGGCAGATTGAGGCAAAGACAAGTAGATGAAATGTGAAGCCATACAAACCAATGAAGCACAAGCAGGGGTTTTAGTACATTGAGTAAATGTATTAAAAATGGTTTAAAAATGATGATTAAATGTGGGGAAGCATTTGAGGGGAGGAATGGATTGAGTTGTCTAACATTAAGGTAAACACTGGAAAACAGGCTACAATACAATGTAATGAGGAGGCATAGTGATGGATCAAAGAAGTGCACTGTGCACAGTATGCACAGTATGTGTGTTAGTGCAGGTGGTGTAGTGCACAGTTAGAGGAAGCCTTGGAAGTGAAGAAGAGACATAAGAGAAGAGCAGAGGAAAAAATAGAAAATAAAGACCAGAGGAAATAGTCTGAAATGAAAACCACACTTTCACCTATCTCACATGCATCTCTTGGGAGTGGCTTACATAAATACACTCACACACACACACATGCTTTACAATACACATCCTCACAGGGAGATACTGTGCTGTCACACTCCCATATGCATATGAACACTCTTTCACACACACACCTATGGGGAGTGTTTTGTAAGTTCTTTTGATAAGGAGGCTGGGGAGTAATTACTAGGCAAGGACTAATTGATAAACAAAACTCCCTCTTTGGTGCACCTGAGTGGGTAGCCTAGCTCTAATAACATCAAGGGAGCTGCTGACAGTCAAATTCTCACACCTCAGCCCTCAGGAGGACACACACAAACATATATATAGAAATATGCATGCATGCACACACACAACACTACATGTAATTGACTAGAGAATAGAAATTGATGGCTGTTTTGTTTTTGCATCTCAGGAATCTGTGAGAATCTTCATTTGTCATCTTTCGGTCTTCACTTTCAATATTTAGTTTGGAACTCATCCCAAATAACACCACAAATCATTTCCACTATTGAATGACTTTAACTTCACTGTAACTGTAATATACTGCCTCATCATGTCCAACAGTGTCATCAACAATGCCATTTATGTTTCTGTCCTGTCCTGTCCACCCCAGTTTAGGGCTGTACCAATGACAGTAGTTCAGTAGTTCGGAAAATTCCACTAACGTCTGTGGTGTAGTAAAGGCCTATGGACCCATGTAGCAGCAGCCAATTTTCTTGGAAAGTAGCAAGGTCAGTACAGGTGTACACTAATGACAGCAGATAAGATTTGATCCAGTGTAGCAGAATCAGATGCTTATTGGATGTCATTAAGATGTTATTAGTAACACCTGTGGTTACTTTGCTACTTCCTGGAAAATTGGCTGCATGGGTCTGTAGTGTAGTGGCTGTAGTAAACTTCCAGTGGTTACAGCAAAAGTCTCTCAAAAGCCTGTTGAAAACAGTGATGGGCTGTAGTACATTTGCATTTACAGTTATGCATTTAGCAGATGCTTTTATCTAAAGTGACTTTAACAATTAAAGGATAAACATTAGGATAAACATTCAAGCTACAGCTCAATGAAAACTAAGAGTGCATATTGCTAACATGAAATTTGCAGTATTTTGAGATGAAAGTGCAATAGTGTAATAAAAAAGTACAGAGAGTAAGAGTAAGAGTTTAAGTACATCCCTGGTATTAAGAAAACCAGGAGATATTCTTGGAAGAGCTGGGTCTTGAAGGTGGAGAGGGTATCTGTTGCTCTGGAAACACTTCAAGGTGGAACAACACATGAGAAGAGTTTGGAATGACCTGCGCAAAGTGTTGGCCGTGCTAGATAACGTTTCTTGGAGGAGCAAAGTGACTTTGATCAAATAAAGGGCTTATTTTGTACTGTAACCAACTAGCCAACTGCTGCTTTGTTACAAACTCAGAATGGAGATTTTTTTTGTGTAATAGTGTGTGTACACCAGTGACTGACTGACTGTCATGGCCGATGGGCCTGTTGTTAAACTTGTTGAATCTGCTGCAAATGAGCTGGCCACGCACACACAGAAACACACACTGCGATCACCACCTGGCCACTGACTAAGACCGAGCCATTTGATATTACCTTTGCAGTGTGTTTGTTACTGTGTGTATGGATGCATGTGTGTCTGTGTGTGTGTATGTGTGTGTGTGTGTGTGTGGTTGATCGATGTGCTCAACAATGGTGCTGATGCATGACATGACTCTGAATTTGTATCCAACATATATCAGAATATATGTCTTTTGGGATCTTAATAGTCATAAAGTGTGTACGTCCACACACGTCCAACGTTGTATGTGTGAGTGTGTGCACATACGAGTATGTGTGCGTGTGCATGTGTGTGTGTTTGTGTGACAGATGGCATGGCTGGGCATTCCCGTGCTCTGTCACTGAGATCCCAGATCTCAGATGAACACAGCTTTCGCTATCTGTTTGCTGGCTAGAAAATGCGTTGTGTGGGAGGGTTGTGTGTGTGTGTGTGAGAGAGAGAGAGAGAGAGCCTGGTGCCTGCTGTCCATCTGCTGGCTTGAAGAGTTCTTGTCATCATTCAAGATGGCAATGCTGCACGTTGCCTCTCAATCAATTATTGAATGGATCAGGAGTACCACTGCTCTTTTGTGTGTGTGTGTGTGTGTGTGTGTGTGTGTGTGTGTGTGTGTGCACTGAGCATTTGGAGCATTAGGCCAACAGTTTAGCACGATGACTTCTCCCAGAAACAAGTTTAACACTCAGGACTTCGCTGTTCACATTGCTCTGTTTTGACAGTCAAGCTATGTTTTTGTCAGCAGAAGAACCATATGCTCATTTTAATTGCTCTATCCAAATTTCAGTCTTTCAGACATTTCAGCAAGACGCTCTAATGCTGCAAATCACCAAAGGAACACATTCCGATCCTGAATGCCACTGTGATGATATTGGAAGAAATAGCCTAACACAAAAATTGGATCCGGTCACTATTTGGCCTACTGAGTAGCCTACTTCAGGGATACTCAATCATACTAATTCATGAATAATATTGTCAGACTCTAGTGACTCCACAGTACCTGCTACATTTTAGTCTCATTGGAACACATGCATACCTGTGCATGACAGCAGCGCTTGTCCTGACCCCTGAGCCAGGTCTGATCTTAAAGGATCCATTCTGAATGGGCAAATCTCTCGAACCCCACAGGTCCTGGCATAAATGATTGGCATGTGTATGTGTGTGTGTATCTGTGTGTGTGTGTCTGTGTGTGTGTGTGTGTACGGGACCCATTAGTCTGATATAATCAGCTCCCAGGGATTTTAAGTTTCGCTTCAGGATAATCAAGTGGTTTGTGCCGAGGGCAGCTCTTCTGGGTTGATACTAGCTCCATTAAGAGGAAATGATGATGAGCGGTCTCCAAAAAAAGACCAAGATCCCCTCCACACATTCTCTGCCTGACTTAGCTGACTTAGATAATGGAGTGAACGTTTCAATCTCTTAAGATGGCACCACTGATAGGACAGCGAGTCTTGATAGGACAGTGCATTTTTTGGACAACTCCCATGTTTCACACTGTGGGAGAATGATGGGAAGCCACAGGTCTATGATAAACCATGCTGTGGAACCCTTGGAGAGATTGCCAGAATCCCAGGAGAGGAAAGGAAAGGAGATGAGAGGAGAGGAGAAGAGGGGAGGGGGTCATCACTTGGTTGTGTTTAAACCCCCTCTCTGAAGAAGGAGTGTCAAAAGACCATCTGTAGCCTAGTGCACACTATTCTGTTCTATTCTCTAGTATTTTAAGTATGTTGATGTTGATGGATTCTAGTTCTGCTTATTGATTCCTGCACAGTTTATCAATTTGTCATTTTGGTTCCATAAAGGTCACAAGGTAGCCTAATAAAATGTCATCATTTAGAAAGTCCCAGCTACAGTGATCGTAAAATGCCAGATGCAATTCACTCCATGTTATACACGGCAAATTCACCCAGAAAAGGTCCTGGCAGATAGCTACAAGCATTCTTGTAGATAGCCTTTGTAGAGTTTAGGATTTAATAGTAGCAGAAGTCACAGTAAATTCGGGGAAAGAGAGTGGGCACCTAAAACCCTTAGGTTGTTGGTTCTTATTGGTTTCAACTTTTGATTCCCACCCTAATACCAACCCCCAACGATGAGGCTGTGGAAAAGATCTGAGCTTTTTTACAACCCATCCTAAGTGAGGTATTAGTGATGCAAGCTCTCAATGTGGATGGAAGGATGTGCCCTGACCTAATATATATATATGAAAGATATAGTTAAAGAAAAGTGTGTTTTTAGTCTCCCTACCCTGTATTCATTCCTGCTTGCCTAACTGAAAACTGGTATAACATATGTGTGCTAGACATTTGAGAGATAGCGAGGAGGTTGGTGAGTAAAGAGAGAGAGAGGAGAGAGGCCCAGAGCAGACACTGAAGCCTGGCCTGTGTTGAGTCACAGCTCGCTAGCTCACTTGCTCGCCCATAAAACCTGGAACCAGAACAGACAAGATCTGCTCCCTCTCCACAGCAAGGTCGGTAGCACACCTCACACCAGAGATGGAGGGAGGGCAGAGAGAGACAAATGAAAGAGGGCAGGTGAGACACGATCTGCAGAGAGTGAAGAAAAATCACTTCCCTGAAATGGTCATTGAGCTAAATTTGTCAGAGAGGGGAGAGTTTTCTCTTAGACAGAAAGAAAGAAAGAAGGGGATAAGGGGGTGTGGGGATAGCCACACTTATCTCTCTTCTTTTATAATTTTTTTCATGTCTCGTTTTTTAGTCTGTGTATGTCTGTATGAAATTGCCGAGCACTGCTGCCAGTCAAATGCTTGACGCAACACAGTGAAACAGTGAAAGGCTGGATTGGGCTTCACTTTGTGGTGGCTTGTGGTAAGGGAACACAACGACCCCATTAAGGAGTCACTGGAGATGATTTTGCTCTGTTTTCTGCTCACTCTGACACTGTCGGTTGGTCTGTGTTTCTGCGCAGCATCTCAACACTCATGCTTAAATCAGAAGTAGTTTGAGTAACTGTGAATGAGGAGGTGTCCAGAAGGATTGTTCAAAATAGCAAAGGACAAAAGTTAGACAACACTATGAGGAGGTAGGTCTTGGAAAACAAACATGGAGTAAGGATAAACAGTGGATTAAAGTTTCAATCAAACTATTTGGAATAACACCCTTCAATTTAAAAAAAAACTTGAAAGAAAACTGCTCTGTCTCTGAGCCAAAATTGAACACACATCAAATTTGTCATCTCTTCTCTTTGTCGAGATGCTGTTTCCACTCAAGACCCACTATCAAAGACTCTAGAGTGCTATACCACTGTTCTGATGGTCAGAGGAAATGGCTTGGACCATGGCTAGACACTCAGCTGTGTTGTTTACATATCCATGACCCAGATCCACTGAAAAACTGCTGCTGGGATTGTAACAAAGAATTGTAGCACATCAAGGGAAGAAGGGAAAAAAATATCTTGGCAGCCAGCTCAGTGTTTTGCAGTTTGTTGTCCACTGATGTTCAACTAGAATGTTCCTCCTTGAACACAGAGCCTAAATTCACTCACTTTAATGTTTATGTGTTTCTGAATCAAAATGAAATAATTTAATGCAAGGGTTATTTGTAAACTTCTGTGCATTTGTGTGTAAACGAGAGGGTGGTGTGTGTGTGTGTGTGTGTGTGGATGACAGAGAGAGAGACAGAGAGAGATTGTGTGTGTGTTTGGACAACCCACTCTCTGTAAGTCACTAAGGCTGACGGCGTCAGTGAGCTGACTCACTGTTTGAAGTGAGTGTGTGTAGTTGTGAACGGGCCCATCTAAAGTTGTGTTCCCTCATCTGATGGTCTGTCTTTCAGGGCTTTTAACCGCCGCAGCTCGTCCGCATATCAAAGCAGGTCATAAATGTGCCTCTCGTTATTATTGAGTATTTTTAGCTCCAGCTGTTTCTCTTTCAGCGCACAAGTACATGAGCTGTCTGTCCGAAATGTGGGTGTGTGTTTATGTGTGTGGGTGTATGTGTGTGTGAGAGAGAGAGCTTTTGGGTGTGCGTGAGTGTGTGGAGGGAAAGGGGGGGGGGGGCGTCTTTGTCTGTGTTAGTGAGTGTGTATGTTTTGATGTGTGTGCCTGTGGGTGGGTACACAAGTGAGAGAGAGAGTATGTGTGTGTGACTGAGTACGTACATTTATTACTGTGTTTCTGGTCCTCATCAAAGGTCCCAGCATTATCCTTTGCCAAAAGCTGATCATAACCATAACCCTTATAATCAATCCAAGAGAGCAGACCACTTCAAACAGACCCATCAAAACACATGAGCAGCTTAAGCAAAGTACAATAGAGACATCCAGAAGAAGACAAAACATTTTCAGGCTGGACAGCAGTGGAAACTAAATTGGATCCGAACGAAACAAAATGGAGACAGTAGACAGACAAGCTAATGCATCTAGATCTGCACCCTGGGTGTGTTGTGTGTTTGTCCTCTTCTCAGATATCCCTCAGGGCAACATTAGTGTTGTGAGTGGCCATGCCCGTACTCTAATGCCCTGCTCTCTGACAGTCTCTGCGCCAGTCATGCAACTCCATTTATTGGAGCCCTGCTTTTTGGCACCAGGCCCCCATGGCTTAGTTTACCTTAATGTAGAACAAATAGGCTCTTACACCAGGAATGTACAGTGTAACAAACTGTATACTAAAGCGTCATATCATGTACATATTGTTTTTTTTTTTTTGCACTTGCAAAATCTACGTCTAACAGGAAAGGACTGTAACATTTACATTTAGCAGAAACTTTTATCCAAAGCAACTTACATTTGTCAGCTATCAATTAGTTCAGGTCCAGTGCACAGCAGTGTGCTCAAGTGCACAACAGTGTCAACCTGGATTCAAACCCACAATTTCCAGGCTACTAGAATGCTAGCCAAGTTCCTTACCACTACACTACCACCACCCTTTGTAACAAGTGTTTCCTACTGCACATGTACCAGCAACCAGTAGAACACAAATTTCCATGTGGTACGATGCAAGTGCTTTGTGTTTGGTGAGATCAGGAGCTGTGTGGTGGTCTGACAGTAGTGGTGGCTGGCGAGAGTATCTGCTCAGTGGTCAAGTCAGTAGAGTGAAAATAAAAGTGGAGTAAAGTTCACTGGTAATTAGCAATTAACACTTTTATCCAAAGTAACACGGACTTGCAACGCGGGCTTCGGGAATCAGACTCGGATCCACTATGTCTGGAGTGTAAAACACAAATGACTTTGACAAGTTGTCACCAGAGTTTTGTTCTGCTGTTTGGACACATGTGTGTAGATGTGGAGTGCTTCAGTGACATGAGACCTCCCCTCGGCTGAACTCTGCCTGTTCTTTCTAGCAGACTGAAGCTCCCTTTATCCAAGCTGCTAATGGATACCTTATCTACTCTTTCTCTCTCTCTCTGTCATATTTTCTCTCACTCTCCCCACCTTTCTCTCTCCATCTTCCTTTGTCTCTCTCTCCATCTCTCTCCCTCTCCATCTCTCCTTCAACCCCCCACCCCTTCTCTCTCTATGTCCTCTTTCTCTGGTTTGTGTCCTTTACTGTGTAAAACCCCACTGTGGTTACATAAACTGCCTCCATAACTGTTCAAAGACTGGCCTCTCCATTTCCTTATTTGACTGGTACTCTCATAAGTAAGGACATGAAAACTGACCCCAGTCCCAGCCGGAGTAAAGCTCCACTTTCACTGCCACGCACATGTGTGTGTTTCAGGTCTCGTCCAAAGCCTCTATTGCCTATGCTTTTTTCTCTCTTCCATATGGCTCTACACAACTACATTAGGCTTGTAAATGACTGGCTGATGGAAAATGTATAAAAGAAGTTTTGGAATATAAACCTGGATACTTGCTGCTGAGAAGTGGCATTATGAAAGCCTGCTGCTTAATTATTGAAATGCCTGTTTTCATGGCATTACCCATTTTCCTGGGAACACTGTGTATATGTGTGTTTGTGTGTGTGTGTGTGTGTGTGTGTGAGAGAGAGAGAGAGAGAGAATGTGTTTATGCAGCACAGTTTACAGTGTCAAGTAGCAAGTGAGCCAGCAGTCGTGACTAGCTGTTGCTTAAGCTGTGTGAGAGTGAATTAGCAGCTCAGTTGTTTCTCTGCTCCAGGCTCTTCATTAAGCACAAGTGAAAATCAGGGGAACCAGCAGCGAAGCACAAAATATGCCAACCAGATTGCCAGTCCTTTCTTTTTTACAATCAAGAGGCCCATCTTTTGTGCTGAATGAAAAATGTTTATATAGGTCATTTCTGTTTGTGCATAAGCTAGTTCACAGAAATTCCTTTCTTTGAAGATTATGTGTTTCCATTTGTGCCTTCTTTATAATAGATCCAAAGGGAACATCGATGTAGCAGGAAAACAAAAAAATACTGGATGAATTAAACCAAAAAAGCCAATAAACCAAACCAGTGCAAAAACATATGCTCTTTCAAATTATTGTTGACATGAATACAGAAAGCATCCAGTTACATAAGAAATTGTGAATTATTAGTGGGTAGTCAGATGTTTGCCTGGCAGACAGAGCTGCTGCTTCAGTTATTCTGATGTGGCTTCAGAACACGCATGTCACACAAGTCAAGTGTTGACGCTTTCTGTTCTGAATAGATTTTTCCATTTTATCACCATTTTACCAAATGGCCGATTTAATGTGTAGCCTACATAGAATGACATGAGGCTTTGCCTGATACTCAGAATCTGACTATATTAATACCACTAGTTGACACAGAGACCTACAGAGACAGGCCTAAGTCTCCCCTTGGTTTCTCTTGTTTCCCCAGTTAAAATACTCTACTTGTTCATTTATAGTCAATCCCATGAATAGTTTAATAGCTTACCTGTGAGATTTTAGTTATGTTAGGAAATTACTTTGACTCTGGATGGTTGCAGTAGCTTGTCTCAAATTTAGTCTCTAGTTTCATACTAGTAATTTTTCATTTCTTTTTTTCAAAATGTGTGCTGAGAATATTCATGATTCACGAGTTTTTCAGTTTGCATGTCTGAGAGTCATGTTAAGTGAACAAGGTTTATGAAACACAAAAACAAATAATAATAATAACAAAAAAACTCTTTGCTTGTGTCTCTTTTCCAGATTGGTCAGTGTTGGCATCCAGCTTGCCAAATCAGCTTCCCCTGGCAGTGCAGAACCAGCAACTATCATCACCTGCAGCCTTACCAGTGTCACCCTCTGCGGCCTCCACCCAGCCGGATGTTCCACTATCTGGGCCTTCCACCTCCATACCTGTCCCCCTGCCACCAGCCAAAGGCCCTGAAACAGATGACAGTAAACTAGCACTCCATAAAGCCTTGATGTCCAGGTGGGACTCAACCCCCCTTCACGCTCCCCCTTTTGGTGCTTCTGAATCTGGGGAGATATCTGTGGAAGGTCCCCTGGAGGCCCCAGCTCGATACCCCAGAGACCTGCAGCAGCAGCCGCCCGTGCCTCTCTCTCAAACCACGCCATCAGATTCTCATTACACACAAGTGTCAACCTCCTCTCCATTGTCCAATTCTTTTATCTCTGTTGTAATACCTGACCACAACAGTTCGCAGGTAAGGCCTCAGATGCTTCCTCCAGTGGAAACCCAGGCAACTAACTCCACCACCTCCTCCATCCCTCATGGCACCCATGGACCTGAAGTCACGCCTGTTCCCATAACAACTGCCAAACATCCTGTGGAACCTCATGGCACTGTAGAGGACCCTAGAGATCACCAGCTGACACCAAGCCTCAACCTGAATTTACAGAATGATGATGGTGGCAAGCCAGAGGAGAATCTTAGCCATGTACAGATTGGAAGTCAAAAGGGGATGACCACTTCAGTAGAGCCCACCGTTGGGCCTGCCGAGGCCTTCTACCCAACCAACACAATGGAGGTGGACTGGGGGTCTGGCGACTACATGGAGACCATGTCCTACATGGGATCTGAGGGGGACGACTACGCCCTGGTCACCAATTTACCTTCAGACATGTATGATTTTGAGGACTCTAACTCTGAGGTTTACAACAGTGCTTTCCCAACTCGCGCAGCACTGGTGCCTTCTGGCACACTTCTTACAAGGTACCCCGAGGAATCCAGTGCACCTCTGGAGCTACACGCCACCAGATCCTCAGTTTTAACCAGTCCAGTACAGCCAGTCATACACATGACAAGAACGCACAGTTTTACCAGTCCAGGCCAGTATGACATACATGTGTCCAGCTCTCACAGTTCCAGAGCCACCAGTGTGTTGCCTAGCTCCCCTGCCCCAACTTTTCTTTATAGCAGGCCAAGTGTGACCAGCCCTCCCAGTCAACCAATCACATTTCCCAGCATAATTGCAACAGCTTTGCCCACTTTCCCTCCAGGCGTTACAGAGCCTTTCACCAATTCATCCAATGTCAACATCTCAAGTCCTCCTCTAACCAGGCAGCCAACACAAACAACAGTGTTTGTGTCACTTCCTGGTTCTCCAACACAGTCACCAGTCTCCCCACAAGATAGCACATCATCTAGCCTTGTCCCTGATTGGTCAGATGGAGTGACTATTGAGCCCACAGACCTCCTGTTGCCGGATATGAACAGCCTAGAGTACTTCACCATCCAGCAGACCAAAGATCCCAGCAGGTTACCAGAGCAGGGGTCCAACCACACCAGCCCTGCATCCGACAGCTCCATAACCCCTACGCCCATCCTGACCACTGGAGTTGTTACGGTTAGTCCCACTCATCTGTTCACTGCCTCATTTGGTGAGGACCTGCTCCCTACTCGCAATAGCTCTTGGCCAGAGGAATCTTCGACAGACACATCAGGATTTGAACCACCAAGCTTTCCCACATCGGAGCCTGACCAGACGTCACAGCCCAACAGCACTCTGGATCCTTCCATGGTGCTTACACCGTCCATGGAGCCCACGGTATCCAATACAGACTGGAGTCAGGGTGGAGGATCTGGCTGGATGAGCACTCCATCAGTCCTGACCGTCCAAGTCAACACTGCATCCCTGCATATTCCTGTCCAGCCCTCTACATCCACACAAGGTCAATGGGACATTACTCCAATCGTCTCAGAAACCCTGGTTAATGGCACCTCTCTTTTTCCACCTAGTATTAGCCCTTCTGCCACTGTTAGCATTACCCCTGAGTCCTCCCAAGAAGACTCCAATATCACCATTGTCCCAACACAACCCGCCCCAAATACCACCACCGTCGCCCTTCACCCAGGACCTTTTGGACCCAATGGAACATCGCTCCCCCCACTGACTGACATGGCTGATGAAGCTGTCACTGTGGGAACACCATCCAACACCACAGCGACCGAGGATAGCCTGACAACAACAGACATCAATACCAATACAACATCACTGAACAGAACCACTCCAACAATCTCCATCTTGACAACTGATTTTGTCCCAACCACGGTTCCTGAAACCCCTACTAAACCGGCAATAGCAACCACCATTGGACCTCCTGAGACCACCACTGTTCGAGGGTACCTCTGTAATATCACCAAACCAGAGAACTATCTGGTCAAAGTCGGTAAGACACATCACGCTGACTTACTGTAAGGTAGCAAATATATATAATATATAAAAATATTTATATATTTGCTACCTTACAGTACAGGTTACATATAATATGTAAATATATATATGAAAAAAAATTGGAATTTGTTTACCAACCATGGAATTTTATAATGTTCTAACCTTTGTCCAACCGAGCAGGTTTCCCACCAGGGTCCACAGCTGGTTATGCCAAAGCCAAGGTCCGTGAGATTCTAAAGCCCGAGTTCAACCAGTCACTGGAACTGCAGGTAAGCTACAGGAGTCACAGTTGCTTTTCTGCAATACTTCCTTTGGATTGTATTTATAGCCTTTAGGATGGTACTGCAAATGTTACTGCTCTTGTTGTGGACAAAATGACCAGCATGATTAACAAATATATGGTATATAAATATATTGTTGGCTTTCATACATTTAGCAAATGTTTAAAGTTATTAAGATTGAGATGATTCAGTTGCCGCTCTGGATGTTCCCAGGGATGTTTTGGTCTTCTGAGAGCATGTGTGGTTCCAGAAAGCTAATTAGACTAGAGCAGTGTTTCCTAAACTTTTAACTGTCGCGTACCCTTGTCCTACTGTGTACCCCTGCAGCACAGACTTATCGCTATAGCAATTAATATTTTGGCATAAATATTGCTGCATGAACAAAATGTGAATGTAATATGTGAACACATATTACATATCTGTAGTGGCAGTTGGGTTGTATTGATGATAATTTGAGCATTAGGTCTTTTTCCATGTTATATGTTCTGGTGAGAGCTGAGAACCCATTCAGATTTATTTTGTGTACCCCCTAGAACTGATTCAAGTACCCTAGTTTGACGACCAGTGGAATAGAGGGATAGGCAGCTTAAGTGTCCTATCAGTGCTTTAGTTTTAGACAAGTTCTGTAGTGGAGGTTCACAGTACATTTTTAAAGGTTGTAGTATCCACAATGTTGAGACTAAAGAAAGTGCTATATGTTGGTTTCAGCCAGTGATTTTTACAGCACAGTGCCATTCTTTCTTTCAAAGACCTCAAGGCTCTCTGATCTGATGTAACAGGAAGGGAAGGGAAAAACAGCTGAGCTATTACATCTTTTTTTCATGGCCGATCGTGTAAGCGAAGCCTTGGATGTTGACTTGAGAGGTTTTTAACGAAGAGGTTACATAACGAGAAAGGTGTTCTCTTTAATTAGCCACTGAGGCTAGGTCTGCCAGTGGAAAGAAACTAAAGCTTTATCTGTTGGTTGTGTAACATCTTGTACTCCATCTAACGATCATGTTTCATGGATTTTTCTGAGGGAAGAACGCTCCCAGTCCTGTTTGTCCAGACTGTGCTTATAAACAAACAGCAGGAAAAGAGAAGGGGATGAGATAGCCTAGATAGACGTGTGGGACAGGAAGACTTGCCTTTCAGTCAGTTTGTTTCTGCTGAAGCATTACAGTAAGAAGCTTTGCAGGTGTTTCAAGCACGGTAGTTGCCAGTTGCCAATAAAATGATCAGTGTATCACAAGTTACCCTTGGTTGATATTTAGAAATGTTTAGGAATATTGAACTTGTCATATGATTTTTGTATTTTCTTGATAAACTAAGTTTGCTTTAACAGTGGATTGATTCTTTGTGTGTGTGTGTGTGTGTGTGTGTGTTTGGCTTTGGCTTGCAGGTGTTGAAGGCTCCTCCAGACTTCGTATTTCGGGTGGTGTCGGGTACTGTTGTGTATACGGCCATCTCCGTTGTCAATGCACTGCGTCAGTCACCGCGTGCAACCCGTAGCATCCTCTATGTGTCCCGTGTTAGCCCCACTCCCAGCCCACAATACCATGTACACACAGGTAGAGCACGCGCACACACACACACACACACACACACACACACACACACTCACACACACATACTCACGACACATTACACATTGCATATTTGGATATTGACCTGTCACACATAGTCATACATGCACATTAAACTAGTTTACAGCACATGCTGTCACACACATTCACTCACACACACACATGCACACACTCACACATAGACAGTACCTCACAGTGTTTTCAGTCAGTCTTGTAATCTCACTGAATGTGTGTATGTGTATGTGTGTGTGTGTGTGTGTGTGTGTGTGTGTTTCTTACCACAGTGCTCCAGTTTGTGCCTAGTCACATAGACATACGTCTGTGTACATTCAGTGAACACATAGAGAAGGGCCTGACAGCCTCCTATGCTGAGGTCCGTCGCCGATCCCAAGAGTCCACCAACTTCACCGTGCACGTAAGATTTGTTGTTGCTATTTCTCTGAGTGTTGTTGCTATTCCTCTGAGTGTTAAGTTAAATCAATGGCGGACCCAGGGTCCGGGAATTACGCTGATGAGCGTAGATCACATTTGATTACAAAATTGGAGATTTTTATTGAAAACAACAGACAAAATATAAATTCTTGAACCAGCCCCACTGATGACATGAGACAGTGAGTCATGCCAAAGACTTTACAGGGGAAAGTCAGATCTCTGGGGAAAAAGAAAATTCCATTTCTACCCCCATTACCATCACTCTGCAAAGTTTGGCACACGTGCATTGAGCAAATTAACCCAGAAAGTATTTGTAACTGATGAAAAGTTACTGGCAGATCTAAATGGTGATCCCAGCTATGTACTTTTTGTGTCTGTGGGAAATCTCCCCATCTCTAAAAGATGGGAAGTTGATCTCATATGCCCAGAATAGCCACCTGACTTGCTCAGGGACATCTGGTATGACATTGAGAATAACAAAATTATCAAGTAATAAGTGAGAGTGTGTGTCTGTGTGTTTGTTCATGTGTGTGTGATCGAAAATTTTGTATCAGATCATCAACATCACCATGAGCGGCCTGCCCAAAGCCGCGCGGCAGCAGCGGGTGCCGGTAGATGTGGTGTTTGCGGTGCGCGATGCCAGGGGCTTCCTACAGGGGGCAGATGTGAGTTCACACCTGCGCATTCTCAACATGGTGGAGTACAGCTACTACCTGGGCCTCCCAGTACTGCAGATAGCTGAGCGTAAGTTCATATACATCATCACACAGAAACATGCAAATGACCTATTGTGTACTGTTGGGGCCCATTCACAATGCAAGCAAAGATCATTTGAATGCTGACCAAGACAGAGCAACATGTTACAATGTGTTACAAGTTTTACAATGGGAGCAAACGTGAATAGTTCCGGTCCTAACCCGAACCCTACATAAGTGGGAGTGTCACGTAACGTCACAATATAAACTTTTCAATAATCTTCTGTATCAGCGTATGAGAGCTCAACTCTGGTCTGCATAAAGGGTGATTTCTCCCCTCCCCCTTGCAAAAATGGAACTTAACGAATGTTTGTACCTCCCGCTCCACTTTTAGCCTCTCTGACGTAAGTGTGGCGTAAGTGTTCCATCGCAGTTCCATCATATCTTTTTGTACTCACACCAGAAACTGTTGCAAAAGTGTCGCGACGCTGTTTTAAATACATGTGAATATGAAAAACGCATCCAAGATGGTGGCCTCTCGCCATCCATTCTGTTCTCTACCTGCCTTTAACAAATGACTGTGTGCACCTAAATAACAAATGGACGGAACACACATCTGACATGCTTGCAGTGCAAATGGGCTATTCGATGACTTTGCTGTGTGTAAGCCATAAAAGAGACACACGTCTAAGGTGTTTGGGAAGTTGGGATGTCTAGAAAACGCTCCTTGGGGTCAAGAACACAAGTGTAGGAAAAAAAAAAAAGAGAGAAATTCAGTGGCATGACAAGTAAAAAAAACTTTTTTATGGCCATGTTATTGTAGATTAAATAAAAGAAAAAAAACAGGTACGACGAGTAGCAGCCTACTGTCTGCAACCCAGTCCAAATGGCAGATAGATTTATCAGTACAGTTACACTGTAGTGGAAATAAAGCCCACCCCTTTCATCTGTCTTTGTACTTTATATGCAAGAACCCACAACGTCTCTGCCATGAAATCACTTTTCTCTGCCTTTTAGCAAAACAAGATTCACTTGTAAGATGTCTCACGGAAGAACATTCACACACACACACACACACATTTACACATATTCGCACAGACACATGCATAGTCAAAACAAACAGAACACTCCCATAGAGACATGCAGATGCTCACTGGGACTTACATTCTCTCTCTATCTCTTTCTCTCTCTCTTTCTCTTTCTCTTTCTCCATAGCTTTCCATTACCCAGAACTCAACATGACCCAGTTACTCCGCTCGTCATGGGTGAGAACAGGTATGCTCAGCTGCACAACTCAGTCTTTTTATGTTTCCATCCCTCCGTCGTCTTCATCTTTCTTTCCTCTCTTTCTGTGTAGCATTTCTCAATTCCTCTCAATCTCTGTTCTTCTGCATGTGCAAAACAGCCAGCCAGAATTGGGTCTGGCACATGTGTGATTCATATGTAATTCATTTTTTAATGTGTTTGTGTGTGTGTTTGCAGTTTTGTTGGGTGTGCTGGAACCAGGGGTGACTGACAGAACCTTTCAGGCCAAGATGGAGAGGCGTCTGGCTCAGCTATTGGGAGAGGCCCTGGGCATCAGGAGATTCAAGAGAGCCACCAGCATAGGCAACAATAGTGTACAGGTGTGTGTGTGTGTGCGTGCGTGCATGCGCATGCATATGCTTACATGTTGTGCTTATTGTAAGGTGTAACAGGGACAAGCGTGCTTGCTTTTTTCTTTCTCAAACATCCCACAATAACCCATTCATCTTTTATGTGGACAGACACACACACATACACACACTCATACCCCAATGACTGTATGTCAGTGAGACTCTCACACACACACACTCACACACACTCTCTGAGTGATCAGGGCTTCTCTTTGTGACTCTCCCCAACACCTGCTCTGCTCCGTACGCATCATCATTCAGAGATGGGAAGGCGTTTCCATGGTAACAGTGTCCCATTCATGTGGGCTGAGAGGTAGCAGCGAGTGTCCCATTTCTCACACGTCTGCCTCAGTCTCCTTCAGCACCACTCACACCACCTGCATTATTCACACTGTCTGTGTCTCTGTGTGTGTTTGTGTGTGTCTGTGTGTGTGTGTGTCTGTGTCTGTGTGTGTCTGCGTCTGTATGTGTGTCTGTGTGTGTGTTTGTGTGTGTGCGTGCGCGCACAGCAGTGTGTGTATGTGTACGCATGTGTGTGAGAGAAATTAAATGGACACGACACTGGTTGTAAGTTTAAGGAATACGAATGTGTGTGAAGAAGCACAGTGTGTGTGTTTGTGTGCTGTCTACCAGCACCGTACATGCTTTTCCATGTCTTTCTCATTTTTCAGTTTCAGAGTCACTCAGTATCACTTTTTCATCAGTTTTCAGCAGATTCTCTTTCTTCTGTTTCCTGCTGTGTCTATAACTCTGTCTCTGTCATAGCAAATGCCATACACAAATAATGGGCCTATTTCACAGCAGTCATTTTTCCAAGAAATGGGAGGGTAAGCACAGGTGTTATTGTAATGACAACCAACAAGAGTCTGATTGAGTGTAGCAGAATCAGATGCTTATTGGAAACATTAATAACAGTGTTCCCCATGCCACTTCTTGCATCTTATAAACACACTGACACACCGAGCACATCCGTCCACGTTTACTCTTATTGATGGAGGTGAGGTGATTGTCATACAAGACTTTCAGGAGATTCAGTTTCATACAGAAAGTCCTGAGTTCAATCCCTGGCTGCCACCATTGTGCCCCTGTGCAAGGCACTGAACCATGGGTTCATGCAAACAGTTCCGGGAAATCCCTTTGGATGAAATCGGATAAATGTCTAAATATATAAATGAGCAATTCCAGGTTTAAAGATTTGACAGAACGTGAGACACATAGTATTATTTAAATATTTTTTACAAGGTTTCATGCAAGTTCTATGGAGGAGTACAACTCTTCAGGTTTCATATAATCACTAACATAAAATACGTGGTATTTCATTGACATTATGCAAATGACAAAATAAAATCCAATGTGTGTGCATATATATATATATATATATATATATATATATATATATATATATATATATATATATATATATATATATATATATATTGGTGCTGTCAATGTTAACACGTTAACGCATGTGATTAATGTACTTTTTTATGCAAATTAATCATGACGCACACGTCACACTACCTACCAGTGCCCTCCTTACACACACCGCAAGGGCTGTGATTAGTCAAGTTCATCCGCTTTGTTTTATGTTTGCCGGGTATCTCAGCAGCCCACTTTTAGCAACATGCTAGTCTACTGTATTGGCTATGTAAATAATTGAAGACATAATTTTGAATTCAGTGGCAGGATTTCTTGATTGTACTGTACTGTCTATCAATAACTTTTTAAATTTAGTGCTTCGTCAGCAGGCAGTACTTTGTAGGCAGTCATGAGACGTTTGTGTGTTAACAGAACATAAACTAAATGCCCAGAAACCTTGTAAATAGTTCTGATATATTTTTTGCAACAACAATATTATATAGGTAATATGCAGTGTCTCTTTTAACAGTAATATTAACAAAATGAAAGCTTGACAAAGAAATTATCTAGACCCAACTGTGTAGTCGAAAGTGTAGATAGTTCCTCTCAAAGCAATTTGGTGAAGTGTTCTACACAAACATGGACACACTCGATGCAGAACCCTAACAGGAAAACGAGGGCAAGAAGACAACGCCAAAGATCGTTGATACTGAATACAAGCAGCGTAATGATGGTTGTAGATGCTTCATAATGTGGCATTTATAAAAGAGCAGATGGACATTGAATGAGAGTACAAGAAAAAGGCCAAACCATGGTAGATTTGCATGCAGAAATCATGTGGTCGGCACCCCAGTCATAGACAACCTGTGGGAACTTCAGTCTTTCACATTGGGTGTGAAGGAATCCGAGGAGCGGCACTTTGCTGAAGCCTGCGCTAACCAGGGTCAAGAGTGACATTCTTTCCTCACAAAAAAAAAGAAAAGAAAATTGTAGAACTTTAAAGGTGTGATTAATTGTGCTTAATCGTGATTAAGTGATTAATTTTCTATTGTGATTAATTAGATTAATTTTGTTAATCAATTGATAGCACTAACATATATATTGCACACACAGAGTTCTACTGTGTTATATTGAACAAAACCAGCAGTGCTTTTGGAAATAAGAGAATTAATTGTTCTGCTATATGTTATGTTTGAACATTTTTTATGAACTAATTGCCAGCTTTAAATATTTTATCTGAACTCCAGTGATGATATCTCTATATTTAGATACTGTACCAGAGCAGACTGCTCTGTCTTTGAAGGAAAATGTGCTAATTGAATTATGAATATTACAGCTTATGAAAAATGAAATGCAAGAAAAGACACATACACACACACTTGCATTGTATGTAGTATTGCATTTGTGTTACAGTGTATTTGTATTCTTTATGCACAGTACAGTATGTGTGATTAGAGTGTTGAAGAAAGGATATGTTCTGTCATATTTTTTCCACTCCAGTAACCATGGTGTGTGTGTGTGTGTGCATGCGCTTGCTTGCATTTGGGTGGGGGTTGCTGTCTGTGTGTATAAATCTTTGGCCCTGGAGACTTTCCCCCTTCAAACACTGGAGTAAGGAGCTGAACTCCACGACCCCTCAGAGACAGAGAGAAAGAAAGACAGAGAGAGATAGAGAAAGATACACAGAGTGAGAGGAAGAGAGAGAGAGAGAAAGAGAAAGATACACAGAGATAGAGGAAGAGAGAGAGAGAGAAAGACAGAGAGAGATAGAGAAAGATACACAGAGATAGAGGAAGAGAGAGAGAGAGAAAGACAGACAGGGAGAGAGAGTGTGTGCATGCCTATGTGGGGCCTCTCACTCACTATTACCTCCAGGCCCTGCACTTCAGCAGGACAGCTTTTCATTTATTCATACTGTACTCTTTTGGTCTTTTATTAAAATGCATATGCAGATGGTTAGGTGTGTGTTTGTGTGTCTGTCTGTTTGACTTAATGTTGTGGGACATTCAGTTTGTTTACATTTGTTTAAATGTGTGGCTATACTCACTCTTTTGTGACCGAGCTTTCATGTGTGTTTGTGACATCTCTGGGCTGTGTGTGTGTGTGATTTAGATCGTGAGGACAACACGTCTGCCTGGTCCTGACAGTCCTTTGGAGATGATCTACTTTGCAGAGGGAACCAATGGGGATAGACTCCCGGCTGTTACTACGGCAACCACACTCAACCGTCTGGACGTGCAGAGAGCGGCCATCGTTTTGGGCTACCGTGTGCAGGGCATCCTGGCACAGCGTGAGTCTGTCTCTCTCTCTCTCTCTCTTTCTCTCCGTCTCTCTCACAAACACACACACACTCTCACATATTGCAAACACTTGTATACACAAACAGACTAGAAGGTGTCACTGAGTTCTGTTGTTTGTTAAACTGCTGAAACAGACATAAAACACAGTCGGTGTGTCCCTGGCAGATAGACACTCTGTTCCCTCCTCAGGTCTTCTCACTTCTCAGTTGAGTTTTTCATCCCCCTTACACCACACTGCTCAGATATCACAGACATGGCTCATTCATGCTAGGGAACTGGAGTAGGTGTTTTTGAAAAGTAGTAGCTTTCAGGATGGAACATTTCAATCGACAGTCTGTCACCATTTATAAAAGTGTTCAGTGGACATGAAAGGTAGAATGTAAGTAGAGAGGTAGAGACAGAGAATGGGAGAGAGGGAGAGAAAGCAAAGAACCTGAGCAATGCAGTAGCTGATGTGGTATTATAGTATTACGGCTTATGTGGCATTACGGTATTATAACAAATTAATAGGCAGTCTGTAAGTCTGTGTCTCTGTTTGTCTGTCGCTCTCTGCGTGCGTGTGTGTATGTGTATGTCTATTTCTCTCTCTGTCTCTCGCGCCTCTCTCTCTGTTTTCTCTCTCTCCCTCTCTCACTCTCTCCCTCTCTATTCACACAGCGGTGGAAAAAGTACCAGGTTTCCCGGGCCAGCCGGTGGAGCCTCCGACCAGCACGTGGGTGGTGATTGGGGTAGTGGTGCCCGTACTGGTGGCCGTTCTCATCATCTCTATCCTCTACTGGAAATTCTGCCGCACCGACAAGCTGGAGTTCCAGCCTGATACCATGGTAACAGGACCCCAGAGGCAGAAGGTAAGGCTCACATCAGGACTGGCCGGGCTCGCCTCTCTGCTTAGAGAGTTCATGATTTGCCTATAGTTTGCCTAGTCTGGCTAACTTGCTGTCATCAGACTTTGTATACAGTGTTCATGTCTATGTTTAATTTTTTTGTTGATTTCCTTGTTTTGTTTTGTTTTTTTTTATTATTAAATCTTTGTTCAAATGATGTAAACATTTTCATTTCTGTGTGTGTGTGTGTGTATGTATGTGGTTTTGTTCATGTTGGCATTTGTGTGGGTGTGAGGAGATGCCAGTCTGTGTAAATGTCCCAGCTGTTGTTGTTTTCCTGTTCTCACTTTGTTACTGAGGCATGTCTTTCTCTCACAGATGGGAGCCCAAGGACACAGATACTGTACATACACACATGCTCATACATGCACATACACATGCACACACACACACACATACACGACAAACACAAGCTTATCCATGCACTCATGTATGCAGCCCTACACACACACACACACATATTTATAATCTCTCAGTTACCTATCCCTCTCTTATCCTCTCCCTGTCTCTCTTTCTCACTCTCTCTCTCTCTCTGTCTCACACTCTTCACTTAATTAATGCATGAATTTCCTGTTCATTCATTCATTCATTTTCTTATGTGTTCATTCAGTCCCCCATTACCTCCTTTCTGCCTTCCACCTCTCAGTCCACCACCTCTCTGCCGAGGTCCCCCCCTCTGCAAAAGTCCCCACCACCCAGTCAGAGACCCCCATCAGCCCAGCCCCGCGCGCCCTCCATTGCTCGATCTACTTACTCCGGTGGGCCTCAGAGGCCTGGCTCGGTCCAGCGCCGCTCCACTCCTTCGTTCCAGAGGGGCGGATCGGCCATGCAGAGACCGGGGTCAGGCCTGCGGCGATCCGAATCGACTCTGAGGTCCACTGCGTCCCTGCAGAGGTCCACGCCAAGCCTTCAGAGGGCTGTTCCGGCACAGCCCAGTCCCTCCATCCCCAGACCTCATCCGCTTAAGCAGACACCTGGGTCTTCGTTGCAGAGACCTGGTTCTGCAATGCAAAGATCCACTTCCTCCTCACAGAGGTCCACATTGTCTCTTCAAAGACCTCTGCCCCCTATTCCCAAGCTACTTACGCCCATCCCCAGCAAAGATGTGGCTTCAAACCCTGATGAAGAGGAAGAGGAGGAAGGAGAGGAAGAAGAGGAGGAAGAAGAAGAGGAGGAGGAGGGTGAGGAAGAAGAAGAAGAGGAAGAAGAGGATGAGAGGAGAAGGAGGAGGAGAGAGATGGTACAGGCAGATACTCATCTCTTCTGATATTGCTGCAGTGTGTGCCAGTGGACTTATAAATGCTTATTACTAGTTGATGATGCGCCACTATCAAAACTGCCAGAATTATAATTATAAGGTATGAAAAGCTAGCCTGGTGGGCCAGACTCTGTCACTTTGCTGCAGTTTGTGCAAAGACACTCTCGATGGAGAGGCTGGACACTCTCAATAGGCATACATTTGCTTTGCTGTGGATTGGCACTTTGTTTAAACTTTTTCAGGCAATGCCCTGATGAAGCTTGTTTGACCGAAAGCTTTGAGGTAAACTCTTTGACCACACTGACCAGAGATTTCACCAGACCAGACCACAACTTTTTAAAAATGTACAGGTTCTGCCTTCAAATTTCTATTCACTGATTGGTTGCTATAAAATCTAGTTTAGGAAACCGGAGCCTTAGGAGAGTACCCTGACATGGTACTCTAGCAAATGCAATATTTATATTTGGCACACACTGACAGTAAGGTCATGGGATGCGAGTGTTTATGTTGTAGAGCAGAGGCCTATGGATGGTCAACATGTTTGTAAACAACTTATAAGCATGTCAGAATGCATTTAGTATCCATCCTTCAAACATTGCTGGGATGGTTTATAACATTGTTATACTGTGGTAGAATTAGGACAGTGTTTTTTTGTTAGCTTACCGACCAGTGTTGTGTGAGTAGATAGTGGTTGTTGTACAATTGTTGTTGTGTGTTGTGTCAACCATTGTGTGATCTTGATAACACATTTAGACAGTGTTAGAACACTACAGTTGTGTTGTTGATACTCTGAAGCTACGTTAGTCCGCAGAGCCTTTAGTTAGTGCTTCTTTAGCACTTTGGCAGTTGTGAACTTGTGTGGTAGGTGCTTCTGCAACTAAAGTGCTCAGATACGTTGTCTTGTGGCTGTGGGTTGTCCAGCATTTATTCATTTCCTGCTGCTGTTGCTCCTCCATGCATTCCGTGTGCTTGGACAAAGAAACCCATACCAGCATTCTCCAAGGGCAAACCTACAAAACACCAAACACCAAAGCAGAAGGAGAAAGAAGAAGAAGAAGAGGAGGAGGAGGAAGAAGAGCTAGAGGAGGAGGAGGAGGAAAAGAAAAAAGTGAGAAAAGGCAAAGGGTTTAAAGGAAAGAAAGGAAGAAACAGGAGGGCCAAGCATAAGGTACTACAGAGCTAGCACCATTAGCATGTAGTCTCCCACAGTAGAATCCCAGTGCTGAAGTTTCCCCCTCCCCACATAGCAAGAGCTTGGCAGCCCAGTGGAGGCCAGGCTGGTGGTCCACTGCAGTTTTGCTCGTCAGCTCTTTGGCTATGGCTATTTCAACATATATGGTATTTTGTAATGTAGCAACGGTGGTCCAACAGAGGATCGGACGGGGCATGCCAAATCTGATTTTGAACTTTGTCAGCGCTTGAGCAGTACTGACCAGGACTTGGCCACAGTTTAGACTGCTTTAATACTTCAAAAATCAAAGTGTCTGTAAGGCCCCAGACCTCTGAGTGTAAACTGAAACCCTGGCTCTTGTTCTGTGCTTTACATTATTTTAGCACACTCCACTTATGCTATACCTGTGTGTTGTCAGTTTGTCTTATGCTAACTGGTTATAGTTCTGGATTTATTCATTTACAATGAATTCAGCAAGTTTGTGTCTGAATTGATCTGAATTGATACTTTTTTTTTCGTTTGCAATTCCCTAGAACTAGGGTTAATCCATGTATGGAAAACCGTCTGTTTAGCTTTTTTAACATTTTTTTTTTGTTTAATTGTAGCAGCTCAGTAGGGTGATCAGACCAGTCCTTCAGTCCTCTTAGCAGCGATCCCTCTTTACACTGAGGAGTGGAAGAGAGAATGAAGGGGGAAGAGGCGGAGGAGGAAGGGGGGAGGGGGGTGCCAGTTTGGAGGGACCACGTCCTTGATCTCTCCCGGGCGAAGATTTGCCTGAGCTGGAAGAGTGCTGACTGGCTTGGCAATGTTTCTGCAGAAAGCTAAATCCGACGCTAAAACAAGCCTCGTAGCCAAAGCGTTACACTTCACTTCACAAACACCACCACTCCCTCATCACAGACCAAACACCATTAGTGCAGATCATGGGCAGTCTAGCTCAGCATGAATCTCCGGGTTTTAGAACAGATAGATAGATAGATAGTTAGATAGATAGATAGACACAGATAGTTCACTGTAATGCCCACAGCATGCTGTCATGCTACTCTGTCTTTTTGATCCTCCCTCTCTCTCTTTCTCTAGATCTCTCTACCTCTCTCTGTCCCTCTCTCTCACTCATTCTCTCACCCTCCCTGCATCTCTCTCTCTCTGTCTTGCTCTACCAGCCTTAGGCCATTAGAGTGCATTACAGAGGCTGTGTCAGCTCGTTTGAGCCCTGTGAGTTCACTGGCCGGTCTTTAGCCTACTTTTCCTCAGCGCTCCCCTTGAGTCTTTCTTCTTCTCATTCCACCCGTCTCAGGTCACTCCGCAGGGGGGCAATGAGAGCTCCAGGCCTCCAGAGCTTTCACTCAGCCCCAGCAATTCACCTCTCTCTCTCTCTCTTTTCATTACTTCATTTCTCTAGTCATCCAATAACCATTCATCCGTCTGGTCGTCTTATGTCTGTCGCTTCTCTCTCCTATCGCTTGGAGGGGAATTGGATCGCAGCCCACTGGCCCATTTCTGTGTGTGTGTGTGTGTGTGTTTGTGTTACAGGGAATGGGGGTGGGGATGGTATGGTTGTGTGTGTGTGGATATGTATTTGCACCAACGTGTACTGGTGCCCTTGACAGTGTGTCTGTGTGTTGTGTGTCCTGCTGTGTCCTGCTCAGTGCAATGGTAGCATTGTGGAAGCCAAAACTGACTCTAAGATGTGACTGTTGTCTGGCAGATGAAAAGGGTGTGTGAGTGTGTGTGTGTGTGTTTGGGGGGATGTCTTTTTCTCTCCTGATCCTGCTCTCTCTCTCATGGAGCCTTTTGTCTCCATCCTAGTGTGTCCTTTCTACACCTCCTTTATCTCCTCTCCTCACACCATGACCCCCTTCACTCGTTCCGCTCTCTCCCCTTTGACTTGATCCTTGACCTTTGATTTGATCTTTGACCATTGGATCTGTTTTTGCCCTCCTGTTATTTTGCCCTAGTTGGCTCTATAGCTTCTCCATCCTATTTCCAATTGCGCTTCTACCTCACAGGAACACTTTTTATATTAATTGTCGTAAATTAAGTCTCTCTCTCTCTCTCTGTCATCCTCCCTGTTTCTCTTTGTTTATCTCTCTTCTCTCTCCATCTCTCTTTCTCTTTTCCTATTATTCTCCCTGTGCTCTCTCTCTCTCTCTCTTTTGCTGTTATAGCTCCAGGCTCCCAGCGTGAAGGGCTTTGACTTTGCCAAGCTGCACCTGGGCCAGCCCAGTAAGGACGACCTGATGGTCATCCAGGAGCCTGCAGCCCCTCCCTCCACTGCCCCCGCTTCGGCGCTCAGAGAGCCTAGTACCTCAGAGAGCGGCGAGCCTGGCGGCTTCTCCTCGGCCAAGAGCGCGTCACGTGTCACGCGCAAGAAAGGACAGTAAGTGGTGCGGTCACACACAGTCCTGTCCAGTCAGACCGACAAATTCTGGGCTGTCCAGACAGAAAGCACGGCAATAGAATAAAATAATTTATTACAGTCTGTGCTATATACTTATGATGCTTTCTTCACATCAGCATAGCCGTTGGAGTGAAGTCATTTTGGGTCGTGTCAAGTCCAAAAGCAAAAGTTGTGTGTTTGTGCATCTGTGTATGTGTGTGTGAGCACATGTGTGAGTAAACGCATGAATGTGAGGAGAAATAAATAAATAAGTAAGGGATAACGGTTCACGAGGTGACCAGCTTGATGGAATAATGGTGAGGTGGAAGAGAAGGACTCTGCTGAGTCATTGTTACCATCGAACTGGTCACCTCAAAGGCCGTTATCCCACTTATCTCCCATTCGTATTTAGGATATAATTTTGTCTATAACTTTTTATATATTTAGGAGTCATATGCATGAACTACAGAAAATAAAAAAACTACAGTGACTACTTCACTATGGTTGTTATGGTGCATTGAAATGGAACGGTGATTCAAATTTTTCAGATTTACTTCAAAGGTACCCAGTTATACAAAGTCAATTCCCATGTCATCAGCCAATTAGAAAAGAGAATCCCATTGTTAAGGGAGATAAATGTTGCCTGTTCCCAATTCGTTGATCCATGTCCACATCCATGTCAGGCTGTTCTTGACTTGTACCCTCTCTGCCTACCCCCTGGCTGCTTCAGTGCCTAAATACCACCCAGTGTTCTGTGATTCTGCCTGACGTTGGGGCACATATGATGTTAAATAAATCTGTCGCTGTTTAAAGCAAGTCCCAGTTTGACCAGTCTAAACGCCTCAGGCCAGTCTCACTTTCGTTCTCAACTCTACTGACGCCTTTATTGGTCATTTTTCTTTCTCACTTGTCACATTCACTGACACACACACACACACACACACAGTGCTGTAAGTGCTTACTGACTTTGTTTAAATTACACTTCAACACATTTATAAATTTCTTGTTCTTAGAAGCATACATTTCTATGAGACTTATACAAAATCACACACTTATACACACACACACACCCTTGCGCGCGCGCACACACACACACACACACACACAAGCACACATACAGAATACCACAGCAGAGGGTATTTTACTGTAAAAGGTTTCTCATGGCTTGGTCCACAAATCAATGCTTAATGCATTAGACTATTATTGGATGGCCCTAGTGGTCAGAATCACCGTACAGACCAAATTATCTCTGTGATATAACCATCATATCCTGTCTTGTGCTCCATATTTCTCTTGAGGGGGCAGATGTGCAGTGGCTGATTGTGTGTTAAACTCCTGTCCTCTGCCATTAAATGAGACAGGATCCAGTTGGGTCGTCCATTACACTGTGGCTGGGGCAGAGCTGAGCCTCGGCATGCGGTGATTAATCACGGCTGTCAATGCAGATGCTTCCTCATAGGACACCAGGGCCCTAGGAAGAGTGGGGGAGAGAGAGAAAGGAGAGAGAGGAAAGAAAGAGAGAGGGGGAAGGGAAGAGAGAAAAAGCGGATGATGAGAGAATGCAGTGTTGTAGTATTGACAGGCTTTTCTGTTTTAATTGTATTGTATTATTTAATAAGTGCTTTGGTGATGTAGAGTGACCTTGTCCTGCCAGTAAAACTATGACCGTGAGTCTGACAGAAGCCAGAGACTGGACTGTGGAAGAGAGAAATAGTCAAAAAGCTAAAGGGCCTCTTGTTGTTTTTTTGTTTTTTGTTTTTTTTGGAGCTGTCCAGCTGGCCAGGATTGACTTGTATTTCATAGATGTGCTGTCAATCAGATGTCACATGAGAAATTAGATGTCAGCTGAATTCTTAAGCGGGAGAGACAGAAGCGAGACAGAACAGAATAGAGATTTTGTGTGTGTGTGTATGTGTGTGTGTATGTGTGTGTGTGTGTGTATGTGTGTGTGTGCCTGCATTTCCACATTTGTTTGAAAATGGAAGCATATGCATTTCCAAGTGTCAACTCTTTGCAAGAAGGCTGCTTAAAGTCAGATGAGGACATGATTACCCTGTCTGTCAATTTGACTGAAAGGGTCTTTCCTCATTTAGTGGGAGATCTTCAGGGCCATCTGGCTTCCACTGTTGAGTACTTGTATTGACTGGCCATTATGAAATATTAACCGTGGTGACGAGAGGTCTTTCCACAAGACTGCATGCATGAATCAGTTATTTGTAAATAGGCTAGTTAGGGCATCAGATTTAAATATATAGGGAACAATAGCTGAATCCCAGTGTCCTCCTCTAACCCTAAACCCTGAACCCTCAACCAAAGACTAGACTTAACTGGCTTAAATCAAGAAGTCTTTGAGGGCTCAGGGTTTAGGGGCAGCACTGGGGAGGCATTTCTCTTCTGACAATTGTACACTAAACAGTCAAAATTTGAGGCAAAATTTGTTATTTCAACTGAACTCAGTGAACTTACTAGCATCATACCTACTCAGGCTGTTTTGTCTGTTTATTATTTGGTTGCATGTTGATTTATGTGGTTTGTTGTCAGGATCTCCCCGTCGGATGGGGACTCTGTGACCAGCGATCGCTCCAGCGAGAAAGACTCGCCAATAGGACGCCTCAGGGGGCCTTCCGCCGCACATGACTCCAAACAGCCGCGCAAGACAGTTGCCAACGGGCTTAATGGCAAGTCCACTAAACACATACACACACACACGCACAGACACACCTACACACACAATCAGCCCACAACCCCCAAACAGCCACTCAAGAAGGTTGCCAGTGGGATCAAGGGCAAGTCTACTGAACTCACACACACACACATGCTTCACACTTACTTCTTTGTGCTGCTGACAGAGCATTGAGCAATACTTTGATTGGATTGATTACAGTCATGTGCTCCCATTCTTTGTTTTCTTCGGTCTTTATGCTTTTGATTTATGCTCATATTGCGTCTGGGGCTCCCCACTTTTTCTTAAGGAGGGAAGGGGGATCTGTAGTGGCTGTTTGTGTGTTAAACCCTTGTCCTGCTCCAGGAAATGAGACAAAATCCAGTGTGGTCGTCCATTAGGCCACAAGCAGAGCTCTGGGAAGAGTGGAAATGTCTGTCCATCACTCTCTTTTTCTTCAAACTCTCTCATCTCCCTATTTCTTTCTCTTGCAGCCCATGCTCTAAGTGCATTTGGCCAGGGGTGTTTGTGTGTGTGTGTGTGTGTGTGTGTGTGTTTCTCTGGGAGTGTGTCTGTGAGTGTGTCTGCCGTCTGGCTGGCGGTGTGTCTGCTCTCTCAGGCATCAGGACGCCAGGCCCTAAAATCACCCTTATCAGCTCTGGAATTCCTCTCCACAATACGTCACCCTCTCTTCTCTCACTCTCTCTCTTTATGTCTCTCTCTCTCTCTGTTTCTCTCTCTCTCTCTTTTCTTTTCTCTTTCTCTTCTTCTTCTTTTCTTCTCCCCCTCTTCCCTCACTCTCTCCCATCCCGCCTTCCATCCTCTCTCTCCCTTCCTCCCACCTCATGTATTTTAGTTTTATCTCTCGGGGGGATGTAAGACAGGACCTCAGATGCCTTCTTGGTTTACTGAGGGGTTTTCTGTGCATGTGTGAGTATCTGAAAGCCTCTTTTGTGTGCTGCAGTGACTGTGAGCTCTATCTGCCCCAGGTCTGAAGGGCCTAAAAAAAGGCCTTGATGAACAAGCATCAGAAGCTCTGAATAGGAATGAGCCTCCCTCCTTCAGTCTCATGTTAAGACTCCTGACTACGTGACCGGAGTAATTCCTCTTGTTACCTTTATCTGCCCTCTCTGACACATTACTGTAAAACCTGCAAGCGCCACAGATGTGTGTCATGGAATCTATTGTGAACCCTCACAATCCTTTGCTGGAGGTACTTGGCGTAGTGTGGCAAAGTGACAGACAAATGAGTCTGATCTTAGACCGTTTACTTAGTTCTCCCACACCCAGGCCTACTCCACATATCTTCCATGTATGTTTCTTTTACACTGATTCCCCCCAACTCTTCCAACCCAACCGCAAAGGATCCTGGGAAGTGCAGTCAAAGCAAGATAAACTGTTTTACCCATTTTCAGTTGCCAGTATTGTCTGGGTGTTTTTGGGTTTATGAGATGCCTTAAGCAACTGTTCTAATCACTCTTCTTTTCACTCTCTTTTTCTTCTTTCTCTTTGTCTGGACTTGCAGGAAAGAATAAGATTGGTAAGAGTGTGTGTCGACCATAAATTGTGTGTGGATGTGTGTGTGTGTTTGTGTGTAGTGCGATGTAAGTAACAGGTTTCACTATATGTGTGTTGACTTACCGGTATGTGTTTCTGTGTGTGTGTGTGTGTGTATGTTTGTGTCATGTCTAGTGATAGCTCTCTCTGGCAGTAGAGGAGTGAGTCAGAGTAGAGAGTGTGTTCTGTAGTGATAAATCTTTAAAAGAAAACTACAGACCCTCTTAACCCATCCTTTCTCTGTGGAAGTCTTGTACTCTGCATCATCACACCAGGCACTGAAGCAGAAGCATTTCTTTTTAGCATCTATAGCATTGCATACAAATGCTAATTTCTCAAAGTGCATAGTGCATTTCTTACACTCACATATAGATTCAAGTGATGTTTGTTTCATATTCTTTCAATCCTGCAGTGAAATGAAGTACTTTAAAGTCATCCGTTCATTCCTTTCCTCTCTTCACAGTATAGATATCGCTGTAGGTGGACGGCAGTTAAGAGTGCTGCCCCCTCATGGTAACATATGGACATAACATGTTACTCTCCCGAGTGCCTTGCAGGACTTTTACAGTAAAGCAGAGCAGATGCTCATAGGCTGATCACTGCACAACTGATGCGCTAAGCACTTTTCTAAAAACCACACTGCTGAGCCACCTCCCCTCTGGCATGTCTCCCCTCTGTCTATTGCCTGCAGGCTGCTGACTATTCTATATTTCCTGCTGGGTTCATTTTCTCTATTCCTGTTTGTTTTTTTGGCCTATGTGTCTATTCTAACCCAGTTTCGTGTTCCCTCTTTGTGTTATTTATATGTTCACTTCAGTTCTTTTGTTACATACACTTTATACTCCATGTTACATGTTATATACGCGTTATACTCCACGTTACATGTTACGTACACTTCATACTCCATGTCTCCCCAATATAACTAATTGTTGCTCCTCTGTTACAGTGTTATTTATTAATTAATTTATTTATCAGTCTATCTATCTACCTATCAATCTATCTATTTATTGATGTATCTATTTATTAATTTTCATATTTTGTGTAATGTGTCTCAAACCTCATTACCACATATGACTTCCCATGTATGTCGGGTTGGTCCATCCCCATTCCACTCTGTGCCCAGCTGAACATGTCTCTCTCCTCCTTGTCCTCCTAATGGACTTCCTGTTTATCTCTTTTCTCTTTCTGTAGGCCCTCCACCACTGAGCGCGCCCGACGACCAGCTCTCCTCAGCGTCCATCTTTGAGCATGTGGATCGCATGTCTCGTGCCGCCGAGGGATCCAAGCGCTTGACCAACAAGATCCAGCTGATTGCCATGCAGCCGATGCCAGCCCTACCCACGCACAGCCCCACCGTGGTCGACCGGGCTGCCGAGAATGCCAAGCTCAACAAGGAGGTGTGTGCTCCTCGCCAATTACCCCACATTTCCTGTTTGAATTCCTGACTCTCACTCACTTATATGAGGCTATGTGTCTCAGTAGATGTGATATAACGTGGGGATGGGATGTGTGTGTACGTGTGTGTGTGCATCTGTGTGTGTATAGATCCAAGTTGCATTGCGGCACAAGTCGGAGATCGAGCACCACCGCAATAAAATCCGCCTGCGAGCCAAGCGGAAAGGCCACTACGATTTCCCCACTATGGACGAACTGACCGACGGGGTCGGAGACCCAAAGGAACAGGACCGCATCTACCAGAAGGCCCAGCAGCAGATCGACAAGATTCTGGACCCGGACATACACCTGCCCCCACCCTTCACTGAGCCCAAGAAAAGGTCAGGGGTCAAGTAATGGATTGGTGTTCCCTACATAAATAAATTATAGATCTCCCTCTGTGTCAGTTGCTTTTTGCTTTTTCTTTTACCTCCTAGTTACATATTTCATTGTGTGTAACCTTTAGAAAATGAGGTGTTATTTATTTTGATAGAGATATTTGAATGCTGCAGTTCTTTGAAATACTACAGTTGGTTGTGCTTGCCGTCCTAGCTAAGGAGTGGTGAAGAAACAATCTGGCTTGTGTATTCGTGTACTTTCTTTTCTCTTTTCTCATGCCCCATTTGATGTCTGTGGATGATTCAAACATCACAGAGCAGCTTTTTGTCCAGATTCAGTCATGTAAATACAGTAGTGTTTGTATGTTATCTGCCCTTGTATTAGCATCCAGTGCATATCCTTAGTTCTGACATGTTTTGTCTGGGTGTCTACCTAGTCGCAAAAGGAATTAACTTGGTGCAAATGAGGGGGTGTGGGGATGGGGACAATTTGAGCAATGATGTTGTGGCAGGCTTTGGTTAGAAAGGGATGGTGTTTGAGCAGTGATGTTGGCAGGCTCTGGCTTAAAAGAGATAGTGTTTGAACAGTGATGTTGGCAGGCTCTGGCTTAAAAGAGATAGTGTTTGAACAGTGATGTTATGGCAGGCTCTGGCTTAAAAGAGATAGTGTTTGAACAGTGATGTTATGGCAGGCTCTGGCTTAAAAGAGATAGTGTTTGAGCAGTGATGTTGGCAGGCTCTGGCTTAAAAGAGATAGTGTTTGAACAGTGATGTTGGCAGGCTCTGGCTTAAAAGAGATAGTGTTTGAACAGTGATTTTGGCAGGCTCTGGCTTAAAAGAGATAGTGTTTGAGCAGTGATGTTGGCAGGCTCTGGCTTAAAAGAGATAGTGTTTGAGCAGTGATGTTGGCAGGCTCTGGCTTAAAAGAGATAGTGTTTGAACAGTGATGTTATGGCAGGCTTTCATTAGAAAGAGATAGGGTGTGAGAAGGGATGTTGTGGCAGGCTCTGGTTTGAAAGAGATCCTGTTTGACACAGAAAGGAGGCCTAGAGGCTCATAAGTGTAAATGAAACAGTTGGGTCCAGTTGGGTAGAGTCAGCAGCTCAGCCTGCTTCAGCACTTTCAGTGTCTGAAGGAGTGAATTGAAGTCTGAATCTGAGTATTTTATTGTATGTGGAATTCAGAATCACTAGATGCCCTCTGAAGGTGATTTATTGAGAATGTGGAATGAATTGTGCTGTTTTAATGATTTGGGAATTAAACTGAATTGAATTGAATGTAGAATTAATTGTGTTATGTTGTGTTGTGTGTGTCAGTACTCTGGAGTAATCAATTTTAGTGTGTGTGCATTTGTGTGTTAGTGGTAGGGGAAGACGTTCACCTAAATCTAAGAAGAAAATTGGGCAGCTGAACGGTGGCATGTGTGAAGCAGACCGGGACCAGCTCATCACTGCAGAGACGGATGGAACCTACCGGAAGTACCCAGGAGTCAGCAACTTTGCTTATGTGGTGTGTGATCAGTTCTTTCTCCAGTCTCCCTCTAAACTCTCTCTCTAGGTCTGTATTACTCTGTTCTTACTGAACTGAAGTCATCCTCTCTTTCTCTTTCACACTCAGACGCCAGTTAGATGTCAGCTAAATTTCAACATGATAAAAATCTCTCATTGTGTGATTGTCAGGTTCTAACTCATGCTCTTTACTCATTTATTATGGTATGTTGTTAATCTCCAGTGTGCAGCACTAACAGCTGCTGTGAATCGCTCTGTCCTCAAATATGCACACACGCACACACACAAACACACACACACCCTGATTTACTGGGTTGTCAGTGTGCTCCAGTAGTGAACTCAGATGGCACCAGGCTTTTAATTAAGGCGACTGGGGACACAGTCAATATCATTGATCACAGGCAGCACCCTGAGACAGGCCAACAAATCAAAAGCACAAACTGTCTCTATTCATTTCTTTACACATCTAGACTGGTCCTCTGCCACGTGTTGGTTTGTGTAGAGAAGAGTAGAGCACATTAAGTGAATTATTTTCCAGGAATATATCCAGATTTATACCACCAAGATTTATAGTCTTTTCAATGACAAATTACAAAAAACCCAAATGATCTGTTATTGTCTATCTAGTGTTTTCAGTAGGCTAATTTACTACCATCATTTCTTGTGAGGCGTATGCATTAACTGTGCTAAATTTTGTATGCTATGACTGGGTGTGAATGCATTTCTTTCCTTCATTCTTTTTCCTATGTATCTTAGTTAATGTGTGTATCATAGTCACGTGGCATGTGTAGATTTGAATCACTCTTTTAGTGACTTAATGTGTATAAAATGGCATTTTAAAAGTAGAGCAATAACGCCACTGTCACTTTCATGACACTGTAATGGAATTCATACGTTTGTTTTGTGTTATCTACTGGATATGAATGTGCAACTCACTATTTAGTTTTCACTTCTGATTGTGAGGACTGTGGGAATTCATCAGCACAACAGCACACCAGAATAATGTCTTTCTCTTTTTCGCTCCCGCTGTCTCAGTTCTTACTTTTTTTTTTACAATTCAGTGTGAAGTAGCTTCATTTTCACAATGTATGTTACGTATATCATGAATAGTTCTCATTCACTCTCACTGTCTCTCACTCCCTCCCACTCTCTCTCAATCTCTCTCTCTTGCTCTCTCTTTCATTCTCTTTCTCCAGTCTGACCCTGACCAAGCCCCAGAACCACGGGACCCCTCCCCGTCCGATGATGTCTTCCTGTCCCCTAGCTCACCTCCCCCTGGCCACGTGCCCCCTCCGCCCCCGTACCTGCCGCCCCAGCCCAGCATCGAGGAGGCACGGCAACAGATGCACTCGCTCCTGGACGACGCCTTTGCCCTCGTCTCGCCCACCGTCGCTGCCGCCACGGCCACCACTACCACAGCCACGGCTGGCATCACGCTGCCTGGTGTGGGCAACGGGCACGCGCACCTACCGGCCTCCAGCCCACCCTCTAGGGGCCCGTCACGGCCCTGGGCCCCCTCCTACCCAGCACCAGGGCCCTTCTCTGGGGTGAGTCCCATGGACAACGCTACCCATTGCTCACTATCTACCCAGTTCTGTTTAAGGTTCATACAGAGTAAAGTACTGAAAAAAGATACCATGGAGTACCAGTAACAAAAAGTTCCTTTGTCAGTACTGATATTGGTTTAAACCTACCTAACCCTACCTAGATGCACTCATGTAGCAGGCTTAGCGACTTCACACACACACACACACACACACACACACACACACAAAAACTCACACAGACACAGCACAAACACAATCATCACACACAGCCACACGCTGGCATGTGCTTGTAGCTCTGAAATGTTCCAAATGTCCACAGACACCAGATCAGTGCTGGAGCGGTTCCAGAGTTAATTACTGCCGGGTGTGTTAGTGTGTAACCCGTTCCGGTTGAGTGAGCTCAGTGCGGTCCTCTCGTACAGTAATCAGGTCACAACCATTCCATCTGTCTATGCAAGTCACAACTGACCCCTGAATCTCTCTAATGTGTGCATACACACAAATACGTATGTACTGTATATGTGTGTGTGTGTGTGTGTTTGAACATTTGTACATATGTACGTTCACATACACACACACACAACACACACATTACAGCAGTATTTGCACACACTGAGAAACAAATGTGGACAGTGCATGAATCTACACAAACATATGCATATACATCAACACAATCATACATATAGACAAACACACAATGTCATATACATGTGCACAACTCATACATACACACACACATTTCGCACCCCAAGTTGCTATTGGATCAAAGTGTGTGTGTGTGTGTGTTGTGGAAAGGAGGGGGCTAATCCAGGGGTTAACAAGGACTAGGGGCCATGGGTGAGTCCAGCAGGCTTTCTCTGTGCCCCCCTCTGACCTTCTACTAAGGACAAGCCAGATTATTATGGGATGGAGGGAGATGTCAGGGATCGCTCCAAGCTCTGGTAAAGTGATTTGGGGGAGGGGCTGTCATCAGCAGTGATGTGATCAGATTAATGTGTGTGTGGTGTGTTGTGTTGTTGCGTGGGGGGGGTATGCCAACCACAGTTGTGTGTGTGTTAAATACAGCATGTTGATGGAGTGTTGGCATTTATGTATGACCCTTACAAAGGTTACCCTTGAAAAGGATGGCTCACAAAGAAAGACAAAGGCATCCTAGTGTTGCATTATTTGCCAGGTCATATCCATAGTGAGCCAGTGGGTTGGAAGGCCTTTTAAATGTTTACAAAGAAGCAGTCTGTTGTCATAAACACACGTGGCTAGACTTCGCCCCATGTGCTTACCTGCCCTGGTTAGTGAGTTTCTACTGTTGGTGTGTGTGTGTGTGTGTGTGTGTGTGTGTGTGTGTGTGTGTGTGTGTGTGTGTGTGTGTGTGTGTGTGTGTGTGTGTGTGTGTGTGTGTGTGTGTTTGTGCACATGTGTGTGTGTGAGAGAGAGGAGAGGTGAAACTATATAAAAGCACTCCCTTGTTCCTTCCACACCACTTCCTCTCAGGGCTCTTAGAGGTCACCTGTCCGCACGCATATGCATCAGTTTCAGCCAATCAGGCACTGTTCTTTGGCAAAGCTCATTAACTATTCATGAGCCAGGGAAAGGCAGACTTCCTTGTTGGAGTGTAGCCGCTGTCTTTCAGGAATGACCTGGATATTGTTGATAACAAGACAGAAATATTTAAGAGGACATTAACTTTACATAATGTACATGATCACCTCACATAGTTACCAACCAGAGCACTGCAGACCTACACTTAAAGTACACTGCTTTCACCCTGAGACGTCTGGAGACGTTTGTAGGTCAGTCCTGAGCTAGGCCTAGTCAAACCCTAGCTCAAGACTGACCTACAAACCCCAAACCCTATCTATCTATCTAGTGAGTAAGTGAGTATATGTGTCTGTCTGTCTGTTGTCTGTGTGTGTATATGTGTATATGTGTCTGTGTGTGTATATGTGTATATGTGTGTGTGTGTATGTGTGTGTGTGTGTTTGTTCATCATCCTGTGTTTTTTTGTCCTGCAGAGGTATGGTGATATAGGACTGCCCCCTCCCTCTGTGCAGAGTGTTCTTCAAAGGTAAGTCCAATATACACACCTTCAATACCAACCTTCAATACAAACACTTCATAAAACCTGTAATCCAATGTAAACTATTCGTTACTGTAATGGCAGCTAAATTGGTTGTAATTGGTATAGAACTTCTATATTAGTATTCTGAATGACACAAGTAGTTTTTCGATTCTAGTCTGAATGGCATTAGTAAGAATTGTGAACTTGGTGCTCCCTGGTGAGCTGCTGTGATGCATACACACACACACACACACAGTCAGGCAAACGTGCATGTACAGTATGCACACACATACCGTCTCCTTTTCAGTGGGCGCTGCCCAGGCCATCAATAATCCACAAAGGTCATTTTTATTTCAGTAGCCACATGTGTGCACTGTGGTAACCAGACAGTCTCTCTCTTGGGGGAATTCCTGTACACTTCATTATACAAACACACACACACACACACACACACACCACAGACACACTCACCACACACACACACGCACATATATATTACAACTCAGACTTTATAGTCACAAAAACTGTCACTCGAAATACCCTCAGCCTATTCCAGCACCCCCCCCCCCCCCTCCACACACACACACACATGACATACACATACATGTAATGCAGGTTATATGTAATGTGTATAAATGTACTGCATGTATACACTTATGTGTGTGTGTGTGTGTGTGTGTATTACAGGCAAGGCTTAGGTTCAGGATATTTACCTTCAGCTGGTGAAGGTGTGAGTGGGGAGCAGACTGCAGTGGACAGTTTGACCAGCAGAGGGGGCTACAGTGATGAGCTGGTCTCCTCAGCACGGCCCAGACCTGTGGGAAGCACTGCAGGTATGGAATAAAAGCACGTGTGAACACACACACACACACACACAAAACAGCACACAGACATACGGCAGATACAGATCAAATCCATGCAAGTGTATTATACTTAATTCATTTCATATTTATGCATTGCTCTGTGTGTGTCTCTGTATTGTGTGTATGTGTGTGTGTGTAGGTGGCCAACTGCATCATTTATCACAGGTGGGTCTGCCTAGTCGTCTGAGTTTAGTGCCCCCTGGTGGACGTCTTGGTGCACCGCAGCCTGGGGGATACAGCTGGAGTCCCTATGATGATGACCTCTCCAAACCTGGCAACCTCCGGGATGCTGTGAGTTCAATGAGCTATACTTTCCTTAACCCATGTTGGTCATACCTGGCAACTTCTCAGACAAAATCCTGTTACTCCTGTTACATTTACATTCTTTACGGTTCATTTACGTTGCTTGTTTTTGTAATGCACCCATTAATTAACAAATGACATTGCATTGTGTTGCATGTACTAGTATTAGTAGTAGAATTGTGGAGTAGCATTATTTTTAATATCAGAAACCCCTCTGAATAGATGCTATGTCATTCTCCAGGGACGGACCGGCCATATGGCACACCGGGCATACCGGTTGCCCGACGTGCTTTTTGGGCCCTTTTTGTTTGTTAGTTTTTTTTTTCGTTCCAATAAGTCACAGATCAGCAGGCCATTTCTTTACATTTATATTACATATTGAGCTAGATGTACAATCATATAAACACGATTCTTGGTCTCTATGCGGGTATAATGCATAGCTATTATAGTGGTGATGGTGCTCTGGCGTGCACACAGAGAGCAGGATGGAGAGGAGGAGAAAGATGAGGGAGTGAGTGTAGAAACTGTGGTAAGAACTGCTTTCAAAACACTTATTAACCCTTGATAAAACTCCCCTAAACGGAAGTAGATTGCGATACTAAATAGCACTGCATCTTTTGTGCTCTCGGAGAAGCAAGCAGGCATCAGAGCTGAATGGGCCTCACTAAACAGTTGAAGTTGATAAGCGTTACATGAGAAATTGGTACATATCGAGATCTCAAAAGTCACTGCTACTGTAGATGCCAGCAAAAACTATTTGACCAGGAAAGAGTGAATACAAAGTTGTAGGCCAGGTAAATAATAATCATAATGTCATTTAAATGCATACCAGACAAGCCTCTGATTTTCCACTTCTGGAGCTCCCCTACATGTGATTATTTAAAAAAAAATAGCAACAACATTGGACATTCTCACTAATCCATGTGGATTTGTTTGCAAATCAAAGAATAGGAACTAGCAAGGATCGTTTTCATAGCTATGCTGACTGACATTAAAATGGTAAAAAACTTTGGGGTGGTATTGTCATATTGCATGTGCTGTAACTGCATGATTACTGTAAGATGAAAGGGCTTTCAGAGCCATTTAACCATCAAAGTTACTACAAAGCTGGTAAATTAACCTACAGATGTTGCCTGGTTTGCCTTAAACATTTAAAAACAGTATCTTTTTATTCAGTGTCATAATCCCAATATGCTACATAGACTACCTTAATCTGAAACTGGAAAGACATTAGCCTGGGCCCACAAGGTATCTGTTGGATCACTGTGAGAGGCTCTTGGGTTGCTGTTTCATGCTCAATAGTGATTTGTTTGTTTGTTTTTTTATATAATTTCTGGTTTACACTGTGGCCATAAATCCATAAATACCATGTCCAACTTAATTGTAGTATAACTTTGTATAGTAAAGCCTGCCCTTTTACTGTATGCCATTATTGTTATAGGCCTACAAGGATTGGGCAATTGTGTCTGTGGTTATTGAACATGTTTTGAGTATCTTTTAAAAATTAGTCGTGGTGCACAGGATTCATAGTGTATCCACCTCTTTCTATAGCTGCTGTCCTAATCATAGTGTGAAAAATGCATTATGTGTATGATATTAAGATGGACCGGTCTGGGCCAAAATGCCAGGTCCAAGTCCGTTTCTGTCATCCTGACTGTTTCTGTCTCTGCTTTCTCTAGGCTCAGCGGGTGGGAGTAAGGGAGCCCTCTGCCCCACCGGCCCACTTGGACATCCCCAGCCTGGGCTACCCGTCAACCACCAGTGCCCTCCAGGGTGAGGGCCTGCCCCCCACCCACTCCTCAGCCTCCCTCATCAAGGCCATCAGGGAAGAGCTGATGCGTCTGTCCCAGAAGCAGGCCTCCCTGCCCAGCTTCCACAGCTGAGGCTTGTCTTTCTTTAGCATCCAGCCCCACCCACAGCAAGACCCCAGAGCCACCACCACTGCTTCCCATGGAAGTTGTCCATCTCTGGGGGACAGGATGGTCTGGCGGCTGCCCCTGGTGGTCTTGTTGTGGTCGTGGGAGCTTTTGGACGCGGGGGCATTTGCACTGTATTAAGTGACTCAGACTGAGAAGATCAGATAAAAAAGCAGAAAACGAAGAAGAAGTGTAGCTTTGGATCTCAAATAGTAGCACTGTGCGTGGATGTGTGTGTGTGTGTGTGTGTGTGTGTGTGTGTGTGTGTGTGTGTGTGTGTGTGTGTGTGTGTTGGACCTATTGACTAAAAGGGACTACAGAAGATTTTTCAAAAGAACTGTTTTGTTTTGTTTTGACAAAGGGGGACTTCAGCCAAAATCTGGTTACCACAGATATTTGTGGATATTTTTAAAATTTAAATTTAATCTTTAAACATTTTGCTTTGATTGTTGTGTTTGCTCATTTGTTTGTTTGTGTCTGTTCTGAACAGTAGCTGAGGCTCTGTGTCCACAGTGAGATTCCTCATTTTTTGTGCTTTTTTTTTGTCTTGCTGCCTTTTGACTTCTTGAGTTGACGTTACCTATTTAGCTGCCACTGCAGCATTGAAGTGTTTCCTCGACACCTTACATGTATTCTGAAACCAAGGAAGAATGGCGTTTATATTGTGTGTGTATTTTATTCCTATACACTGTTCATCTGAGAGGTATGCCGCAAAACAAGGTTACTGGCTAATCTAGATAACCTCAGGAATAACCACTGATCTGAAAACAGCATGTCGCTCCAGGAAGAACAAATGCTCAGTGCAGTGTAGTAACTCCCAAAGTTACCTGGGTTAGCTACTAACCTGGCTTCATAGCATACCTTCTTGTACTTAATGAACTGGGTGCCCTGCTCACTGTCATTTCTTTGGTGCTAACACTTTTGATCCATGAATATACAAGGGCAGGCTTAAGGATAGACTTATGCCTTATTTATGCTTCGCTAAAAGGAATGCATACGGATATGGAATGAGCTTCTGTCCATTCTTTGCATCTTAGAGTTTTGACTCAAGGTGATGTCTAGCCCCAAATTTGTGCTCTGTATTATCTGGATGGAGTTTTGCGCTGTGCATTCAAACTACAGGCTAAATCCAGTCCTGGGCTTGACCAAAGTGCTGCCCTGCCACAGACCACTATGCCTTCTTAAATCCCAGATTCCCCTCGAACAGATCTTGTCCTTGGACTGTTGTTGTGGAACCACACCCGTGGGGTTATTCCAAGTATGTGGTGTCAGTAGTCAGTGACGAGAATGGGTAAGTTAGTTCTCATAGTAATTGGTAAATTTAAAAGAAGTGGGTTTAGTTTGCTCAAAATCAAACCTTATAGGGTTTCTTTATTAGAAGGTTTACCACTTACTCAGTTAACTAGATAGTGACGTTGCTAACTTCCATTGCTATCGTGGTCATTATACTGTTTCACCCATTGGCAGAATTACTAAGATTGCGATGGACGTTAGCACCAACACTGTTGAGAGACTTGCCCCAGAAAAGATCAGGATCTAATCTAGAATCAGATATTTTTGGGCTCTCTTTACTGGATTTACTCGTTTACTGGCCTGTCTCAGCCTGCTGCTAGAGTGATGGGTGACCATATATGATGTAAAAGCACGTGCACACCGGGCCAACTATAAGGGAGTGACAAAGTCAACTGACAGGCACCGATGGCACTGTTGCCAATTTAAGATGTTAAATCGTCCACGAAACGAGACAGCAAACACCTGCCAGTATTAGTGGAGCTGCAAATAATGCTCAAATCTGGGCCACAGACACTCAAAGACCTGGCCTGACACAGACATTCGACCGTTGGCAAAATGTCCGCTCAGTGTAACACTGTAACATCTTGAATCCATCTAGTCGCAGATAATAGTGATACAGCTCTTTACTAAACTGTTATTGTATTGTATTGGCTGATGCAGTATTTCAATGGACAGCCTTCTCTGTGTGGGCATACCCGTTTTCTATTAAAGGGGGCCAAAGCTCTGTCTCAGTGACTGCAAAAGCCAAATGAAAGTTCAGAGAGATCAGAGAAATGTAGCAGAAGAAATACCAAAGGCATTAAGAAGGTGTTTATCACTAAAGACAACGGCATCACAGGTGGAGTAAAGAGCCAAACTGACAACAATGCAGTAAAAAAAAAAAAAACTTTAAGCTACATACAGTGCATCCGGAAAGTATTCACAGCGCTTCACTCTTTCCATATTTTGTTATGTTACAGCCTTATTAGCAAAAATCTCAAAAAAAACTTTTTTCACGTTATGGGGTGTTGTGTGTAGAATTGTGAGGAAAAAAATGAATTGAATCCATTTTGGAATAAGGCTGTAACATAACAAAATATGGAAAGAGTGAAGCGCTGTGAATACTTTCCGGATGCACTGTAGCTGTAAAGCTCAGACATTGGCAGTGCAGACTTGCAGTATTTGCTGTTTTCTATATTTTCTTGTCAGTATGAGGATTTGTTTTCCTTAACAGGAATTGGCCATTGGATTGGATTTAGCGTTTGTTGTGATATCTGCATTATTCCAACCACTGCAGGGTTTTTAGGCGTTCTGAAGCACTTGTTAATAAAGTTAATAAAGGCCCTGAATCAGACATGGACAGTTTTCAGTGGCTCTTTTTTTTTTTTTTTGCTATGGCCATTTGTGAAAATACTGGCCAACAAGGTTGTTTATCTAACATACCACCTTTTATAAAGAAAGACAGAACATGTAAAAGACTTTTCCCAGATCTTCTGGTAATTGGGCAGTGCATTGTGAGGGCAGAGTACTGGCTTCTACTGTCCACTGCAGATGTAGCCATCAAATGAGACTGGCCATGTTGTTTTTGAGTCAGAACAGGACTTCTGGGCACTGAGATCATTAGGACTATCAGGATATTTTCTGCTTGGTCCAGGCCTGTTATAGAGCTGGATATTAGACCTTTATGATTGTCATGTCTCAACCCAGCCAGCGCACACATATTACACTGACTGTTATTTTTTCCCCAAATAAGAAGGAAGAAAGAAAACTTAGCCCAAAACATTTTCAGTGTTGTAGTAGATAGGAGAGAGGAAACTGAAGCACTGCATTTTTCCCCCAACTGTAAGCATTTTCTTGGAGATGTTTTTGCTTTACTACCTTTTCCTATTTTCATTCGTTATTTGATTTTTTTTTTATCTGTGGTATAATTTCTGAGTTTTTTGTTAAGTTAATGTGTTAAGTTGATTTTTCCACATCTATATAACCACAAAGTAGGCATCCTGCTGTTTCTTTATTTAAATAAACAAGATAAATGTTTCACTGCTGGTGTTCCAACTGATTTTAATGCCATTGTGCCAAACAGATTGTTCCAAACCAACACATGGTTAGAGCTATACATGCCTTGCACTGTGATGTGTAGTAAGCTAAATAAAAAAATTTAGAGAGAGTAAGACAGTGATGACTACACAAATTTATGATATTTGATCTTTGGACTTTTAAATTCCTGTTCATTGTATGCCCTCACTGCAAGTTTCCATTGCCATAGCTTAACAGTTTCTGTGACAACAGGCCACAGAGTACACTGTCAGCAGACCAAGTAAGCATTTTGCCACGCAACAATACACTCATGTCATATATCCTTCAGATGTAAAAATGTAATGTGTGTATTGTAAGTTTCATGTCCTCCATTATGGGATTCCACTTCCACTAGGGATCAGTACTGGGGCCACCTCTGTTCATTGTCTCCTTCCCTTTGGTAACCTCTTCAGGCACTATGGCATCCAGTTTCACTTATACGCTGACAAGCTCTATGTGTCCACAAAGCCCACTGCCAGTCTTCCACCCAGTACAATCACTGTCTCCATGAAATACAGTGCATCCGGAAAGTATTCACAGCGCTTCACTCTTTCCATATTTTGTTATGTTACAGCCTTATTCCAAAATGGATTGAATTCATTTTTTTCCTCACAATTCTACAACACCCCATAATGACAACGTGAAAAAAGTCTTTTTGAGATTTTTGCAAATTTATTAAAAATAAAAAAACTAAGAAACCACATGTACATAAGTATTCACAGCGTTTGCCATGAAGCTCAAAATTGAGCTCAGGTGCATCCTGTTTCTACTGATCATCCTTGAGATGTTTCCACAGATTAATTGGAGTCCAATTGTGGTAAATTCAGTTGATTGGACATGATTTGGAAAGGCACACACCTGTCTACATAAGGTCCCACAGTTGACAGTGCATGTCAGAGCACAAATCAAGCATGAAGTCAAAGGAATTGTCTGTAGACCTCCGAGACAGGATTGTCTCGAGGCACAAATCTGGGGAAGGGTACAGAAAAATTTCTGCTGTGAGCACAGTGGCCTTCATCATCCGTAAATGGAAGAAGTTCAGAAACACCAGGACTCTTCCTAGAGCTGACCGGCCATCTAAACTGAGCAATCTGGGGAGAAGGGCCTTAGTCAGGGAGGTGACTAAGAACCTGATGGCCACTCTGTCAGAGCTCCAGCGTTCCTCTGTGGAGAGAGGAGAACCTTTCAGAAGGACAACCATCTCTGCAGCAATCCACCAAACAGGCTTGTATGGTAGAGTGGCCAGACGGAAGCCACTCCTTAGTAAAAGGCACATGGCAGCCTGCCTGGAGTTTGCCAAAAGACACCGGAAGGACTCTCAGACCATGAGAAACAAAATTCTCTGGTCTGATGAGACAAAGATTGAACTCTTTGGTGTGAATGGCAGGTGTCATGTTTGGAGGAAACCAGGCACTGCTCATCACCAGGCCAATACCATCCCTACAGTGAAGCATGGTGGTGGCAGCATCATGCTGTGGGGATGTTTTTCAGTGGCAGGAACTGGGAGACTAGTCAGGATAGATAGAGGGAAAGATGAATGCAGCATTCATCTTTGTGGCATGTGGCATGCATTATTACCTGTTCAAAGTCCTTCTGGCATGTTACACCCCTGCTCTCCCACTGGCTTCCCATATCTCAGCCTATTGGTTTCAAAATCCTGTTAATCACATGTAAAGCCTCCCACAATCCCACAGACCTACACACCCTCCCATTCACTAAGGTCATTTAGATAGGTCAGGATTACTGGCCCAACCAAACATCAGACTCAACACAATGGGAGCAAGGGCCTTCTCATACCGTATGCTGCTCCCAAACTATGGAATTCCCTTTTTCCATACATCCGTGCTCTTGATTCTGTCTCACAATTTAAAAGTGCACTTAAAAACCTTTTTAAACTAGAATATCTAGTGCCTGTCACCTTGGGTGCTTTGAACTATTATTGATTATTATTGAAAATTATTATTTTATCATTGCTATTTTGTCTCTTCTGTTTCAGTTCTGTGTCTAGAAACTACTACTACTACTACTGCTACTGACAGTTTTCAGTGAAAATGTGTAGCTTAGGCTGAAAGGTTGAATGGACCCAAAATGACTGGATAGATAGGAAATACAGACAGGCACTGAGAAATAACAAAAAACGCTTGTTTGAAAAAATTGTGGGGCTTAAGCAATTTTTATTTATTTAATATATGTATTTACATTTATGCATTTAGCAGACACTTTTATCCAAAGCGACTTATATTTTCTGTCAACTATCAATTGTTCAGAGCCAGTCTCTCCTAGAGCAACTTAGGGTTAAGTGCCTTGCTCAAGGGCACAACGGTGGCAGCTGGGATTAATTCATTAATTAATTTGTTTATTTATTATTGTAGATTTTGTAAGACCTGAAGGTGCTACATTTGAACACTTTTTTTCTTCAGGAAAACTTTATGTTAAATGTTAAATTTGTTCATTTCAGAACTGGTTAATTGGGTCCAAGAATGTTTTGTCGGTTTGGATTCCAGAGACATGGTAATCTCCCACAAGTTCACAACGGACATCAGGACGAGCCAGGTAAACATGGACATATTGGTCACTTGACTCGCTGATGTGCACCTTTGAGAGATAAAAACATGAAAGAGAATTGTGGGTGAGATTAGAGGGCTGACAATGCCAGGGCTGTGCAAGTTCACATTAAACATGAACTAGCCCAAAGTTAAGTTCATATAAAAGAAAATTGTTCACAGTTCTTTATTTCAATGGAGAATTAGTCTCATTCACTTCATTTTCAGTTTTTTTTTTAAGTGAAAAAACAATGAGAGAGTATTTCTGGTTTATCTTCAAATAAACCCTTAACAATAACTCATAATGAGCTGACTATCAGTGCCACTCTCCAACTGGATATTATTTGTATACCTGTTTCAATAATAACAACTAAGGCAACAACCCTGCATTACCAAGATTTTATCAGGACTTAAAGTGATTCTGAGTCTGAACTAAACAATCTGAAAAATTAACTAAAAACTCATGCAAGTTCAAGTTCTTATTCAAGTTCAAGTTAAGAATGTGTAAAGTTCACTTTGCAGTTCACAGAAAATTGTACTGCCTGCATGCAGTAGGAGCTGACAGGTATAGGGTTTTTTACAGTAAATGAGCAGAAAAGAGGACAAACAGTTGAGCAAGACAGATGAACATGGAGGCTGTTGGTTGTCCCTTTACATAGATGAACACTGTGATAAGGAGGATGCGTGCAGTACCTGGAAATGAATTTGTTTGGTCCAATCAGCTTTAAGTAGGCTACCAGCAATCAATGGATAGCTATGATGTAGCCTACATATGATGATTAGTTTGCTTATCTTTTTGACAAATATACATGCACATGCAAATAAAGTTGATCTATAGAAATAGCTTCCAAGATCTAAACTATCACAATATGAGACTATTAAAAATCTATGGAGCACTTTGGAATCTGACAAATGTTCACATATTTACAATTCTCTAAAAATATTTGTACTATTTTAAGTTGCTAGATTACCAACTGTGGTTAATTTACAAGGTAGTATTCCATGGACAAAATAGAAAGTGTTTAGTTCTAATTTTTAATTTCATTCAATTATTCAATAAGCATATTCCACATACCTTGATGTAATAGTGGTTACCCCCTAGTAGTTGGATTTCACGGTATATAATGGGATAGAACACCTCAAAGGTTCTGCTGGCTGCTTTCTCTGCATCAGACTTCGACTGAAGAAAGAAAATCAATTTTACAAATTGATTTACTGTTGGGGTTTCCCTATACTATACATGCAAGCCAAGTTGTGAATTCGTATAGAGATATTCAGGGTTTGGCATTACATCAATGAAATTGATTATAGTGATTATAATCACTATGCCTGACTCCTCCTGACTTAGAGGGATAACATGCAGTGAATTCAGCATACAATTTATTTTCTATTGTAATAAAATAACACATCTTTTATAAACTTGAAGTATAAGCTACTTGACCCTTGCCACAAGAGTATGTAGACTGCAATTTGATTGATATTGAAGATAGTGAAGAATAATACTCAAGACCAAATGAAGTTTGGGAAGTTGTATAATAATGACATGTTATTATTAAAGTCTTTAAGATGTGATGTGTAAGATGATGTTTAAAGGCTGTACCTTCGTAGATCATCATCAGTATACTACCTGCATGAGGCCATTGTATCATTTAGTATAAGTAAGGAATTTCAACTTGCCTTTTTACATAATTCCTCGACTTTGGGGTGTGCTCCTTTTGGTTCACTTAACGCTCCTGGACTTTCCATAGCAAAACAAAGTGATTTAGCCTCTACCTTAACAGTACACCTTATAAGAAAAAAGTGTAACTATCGGTTGATGAAGCCTAAGGTCTAGCTCCGATGAAAACTGCTCCTGTGAGAATGACCTTCCCCTGTGCTATTGGCCTTTTTATACACACTTCAACCCATCATCTGACCTTGAGGAATACTTTCCAAAATATTTGCAAAATGAGTGCAGAGGAGGAGCGGAGGCACACTCACCTGGAGGAACACTGACATTTGTAGTCATCAGCATTTGAACATATTTCATATTTCAACATATGTCAGATGTTACAAAATCTTAAAGGAACACACCACCTTCTGAGGAAATATACTCATTTTCCACCTCCCCTTTGTGGAAATGTTTCTTGCCAAAACCCAAAGTAGTCTTTATTGCGTTCACCGACAGAATGGTTATAACAGTGGAAATCCTCAAACCATTATAACCACTCAATCATTCTGATCTTACACCTCATCTATCTATCTTAAATACTCCTTACTGAAGGTGGCGTGGCTGGCACAGAGCCAATCCTACGCGAGGCCTCAGTCTCTGTCCTTTTACGCTGATGCTCTAAACATGGTTTCAACAGTTTTCAGAGAGGAATTTACTGGCATGCACCAGTATCTTGCTGGTACTTACTTACACTTTCTTTTTTATAGCACAACACTCTGCTGCATGCTCTATTCTATGTCTGTATACACACACACATATATATTACTTGCTTTTACAGAAATCACAACACCTTGAGTTAAACTGTTGAGTTTTACCTTTCTTCAGTTTCTCCACTTTCTCCATCCAGCCATTCTGTCAGTCTGACGGGAGCGCTTTTAGCTCCAGCCTAGCATACATCATTGAATCGAATTAGACCTTTAGCATCTCACCCTTTAGCATATTGCTCAGAAATGACTAATCATTTTTTTATTAAGTATATTAAGACCAGCAGAAAATAAAACGTGGCGATTTTATAGGTTGATATGACATTGATAATAAATAAACAGATTGTAGTGGTGCACATTGATACTAAAGACCTTAGATTACTTAGGGCCATAGACTTAGATTATGTGTACCAGAGATCTTTGTGATATGTGTGACAGAATGCAGCATTGCAGTATTAGTGTCATTAGCAATATGCCCCTCTCTGCCTTTCACATGGGTCTCCTTGTAATTGACTTCAATTACCTGGTGGCCATTAAAGTAATTACAAGGCTTCCTTGGCATTTATTTAAGAAAGTGCACCCCAACAGAGATGCGTCTTTCAGCCTACTGAGAGGAGAGACTTCCGGGTTAGAGCCGTGGGAATCAGGTGTCTATGAGTGTAGGTGTAGGTGACCTAAGGTACGTAGATATTTGTTTTATTGCTTTGACCGATTTTTAGTAATGAAGATGAAGCATAGAATGACCATATTCATAATTTCTGTGTTTAACCACATTTTATCATCATGGTGCAAATCACTCTTCGTTTCTCTCACACACACCCATGCAGAGACTAGAGAGAACTAAAACTAAACCCAGCCCAAAGCAGTAGTTACTGAGTCACACTTCCCACAGTCACAAAAAACATTTCTAAAGGTAAAGGGGAAAATGTAGGCCTAAGACAACAACTTAACCAGTGCAGCACACTAGCACTGATCAGTTGTCAATGTCATTACTTTGAACTAATTTCATTGTGGTATATGGAAACCAGAACTATCTGGGAAAAGACGAATAACAACAAGTCATGTCAACAAACCTCACTTTTTAAATATTACTGTAAAATGTTCACTACACTACACCACATATCACATGGTCTTGAGGGAAGCTTATCAGAGGTTATCATAACACTGAGGAGGAGCATTTTCACAGTCACTGTCAACATATCTGTGAAATGATGAACTGAAGAGTAATGATTTCTTTTTGGATTTCACTGGAGAGGACTTGATACTGGGGCACAGTGCTGCACAAAAATGTGCAGTGAAATGAACTTATAATTTGAAGACCACATTTAACATCACTCCCAGGCTTTGTGATGAATAGGTCTGAATTCTAGGGTCATTTTTTCTGGCCTATGTCATAAATAAAGAGGTCTCGGTAACACTTTCTATGAACCCAGTCATCATAAAGCATTATAAATACATTTACATTTTAATGCATTCAAAGTCTTATAATTAGTCATCAGTGTTCATAATTGGTTACATATTCTCATGGCTGTACTTATAAAGCATTATAATGTTATAAGCCTTTAAAACTTGAAGTGTCACGAAGCCTTATAAAGCTTAAATGTTTAAATTTTCCTTTTATATAATGTCATTATATTTATATAATTATATTTGTGTGGTTGTTGAAGCAAGGATACTTGAGAAAGCAAGTTTACACATAAATTCAAAGAAACGTTTTTGTTTAACCTGTGAGCCCTTATTGTCCCTCATGCTGGGGTAGGCTTGAATAAGACAATCCCCATTCCATGCCAGCCCTTACCCTAACCCTAAGCCCAGCCCAAAGCCCCAGGCTCACCACACAGGGCCCAGACCTACATGCCACCTCTTACCCTGATCTTGCCCAGCACCAAGACCTAGGCTGCACCCCACAAGGCCGAAGGTTACCTGCAAGCAATTTCCATTTCATATGTGTGCACGTGTATGTGTAGGTAGAGGTCACTTCTTCACCATCACTCAATTGTAAAGGTCATCCCTGTAATCTCCCTCTCTTCTCATGACTATCTTCAACTGACTTCTTTCTCTCTCCTGCATGTTTGTTATTATTTTAATGGCCCGGAAGGCTAACTGATTCCTTGTAGCTGTTATAAAAAGGATATGTTGGGGTCATTGCAAAAGATATTCAGTCCATCATCACATTACTTATCACATTACTTGTTATTATAGGCATAATATCAATCAGTGTATCACTCCAGTCAATCATGTTTCTCTCCTTTTGTGTGGTGTCGCTGAACATGCTCTTCTGCTTAGTGAAAATGGTGTGCAGGGGATAGCAATCATTGTCGACTATAGATCATCCCTCTTCCTAGTGCTGCCCCCCCAACATACCACAGCAGAAAAGAACACTGGTCATGACAGACTCATAAAACATCAGCAGGAGCTTGCTGCAAACATTAAAGGACCTCAGCCTCCTAAGGAAGTAGAGCCTACTCTGCCCTTTCTTGTACAGTGCCTCAGTATTAGCAGGGAGGTGATAATCTAGCGGAAGTGTGTAGGAAGTCATGGCAAGGCTATGAGAGTCTTGATCTGCTTTCCAAAGTGGAAAATGGGAGTGCTTCCTCATGAACTCAAGCTGAATCTGTCACTGAGCAGGTGTCACAGTGATATAATGTGGTTGTAGCCTAATGCGGTTTTCACGTCCAAAGTACTGTATTCCTACAAAAGAACTGCCCCCTCTAATTAGCACCATTTGGCCATTACACCAGACTGGGACAGAGCTTCCATGTTGGTGCACTCTGTGGAACAAGCTACCCCTCTACATCTGTTATTGCCCTTTTTTGGGCCTGTGCATGACACACCTTAAAACACACCTTTTGCAAGGTCTTGGGTCTCTAAACCCCTCCTTCCAACTCAATCAAACCTTGGATATTTTAAAAGGCAACAAAATACAACCCCTTGATTGGTGTTATTACTATTGTGCATTTCAAAGGAATCAGATTTTTAGAGATAGAAATTGCATCCACTGGTATTAGTAGGCCTATACCAGAGACACACATTTCTTAAAGCATAAAACCCAAGTAAAAAGCAGAATTTTGTATTTGTACTTGTAGTATTTCCCTTATTACCTGTAAAGCTAACCATCACTTTACCATCAAAAACATTACTATTAAAACCATTAACATTAAAAAAATATATACAAATATATACAAATATAATATCTCTTAATTGAAGCTGAATTTGAATCCATGACTTCCTGCTTTGCATACACCCTCTTTATTCACTAGACTCCCACCAACCTACTTAGATTGAAGAGGTTTGCAATTAGTTTTTTTTTTTTTTGTAAGTTGTTGAACATTCGTTTCTCTTGATGTTGCAATCCATCACTTACACACTAAATATTGTATGCATTCACTGAATGAAGATGGGACACATAAAACACTTGATTTCTCCACTGCAAATATTATCAAGAGTATTCTTACCTAGCTTGTTCCACAGACAGAGATATGACCATTCACGGTGTATTTTGTGCATGCGCAAATACGTTGATATTGTGGGTGTAAATAGTCTTTTATTTTTGCCTACTTGTACTCAGGGGGCAAATAGACACTCCGTTCTTTTTTTTAGCCAGCCTATCATTAAAATATCTGAATCAGAATTAGTGGATGTTTTGTCTTTGTCCTTCAGGAAGCATTTCCATGGAAAATTAGGAGTTTTGTGCAATTTCACATGGGAGCAAATAATTAGAAAAATAGACCATTAAAAGTCAACATATTGCACCAGTACTTTTACTTTTAGTACTTTAAGTACATAAACTTACTTTAAAGCAAGTACTTGATATTGTAGTTCTACTTTTAGGCTACTTGAGTATATATTTTGCTGGTTATTTGTACTTTTACTTTCTTTACTTTCTTCCACCACAGGTTGTCACAATAAAAAGCCTACATGTAATATTTTGTGTCGATGGCTCTCAAACCTTGTCTAGGGGTGGTTTATTCTTTCATTAGATATGTGATTTAATGTCCATTTTCGTCACCTTTATGCCAGTTACTATAACAGACTGTAAAAAGGTCATATTGTCTTTTCTCAGGTCAAACAACATAGTGGTATAGGCTCAGCATATAGACAATGTTTGTAATTTTAAAAATACTGTACAAAAGCTCAAAAGCACGTATGGCATGTTAGGGATAACAGACACAAGGTGTCCCGATATGGGGGAATAATGGGCAAGGCCTGGGCAAAGAACAGCACAACGTCGAAGGCGGTTGCCTACGCCAAGTCTATTATTCCTCTACATCAGGACACCTTGAAGGCCATTATCAACAAAAAAGCTGGTATGTAGGCTTTGTGGGAAAGTACATCCACAAGGCTGCTTGTTGTTGCACTCTAAAGAGCATTGATATGGAATGGTGATTAAACTTTTATTTACCAGATATATGTCATAGAAAACAGAAAACAATATTTAGTTTCTCCAGGTGATAAGCATTTTTATGTCATCTTTCAATGTTTACTATTATTATATTTTTCAAATAAGGGATTCAAGAATGTTTTAAATCCTTAAAACCAATTAGAAAGATAATTCATGATACACTGAGATTCCCGCAGAAAGACATAGTGATTGCAGGATGAAACAAATAGGAAATGACTATGTAAACATCAAAGAAAATTTCTGACCCTCAGATGTTTAAAGTAATGCAATGAACCTGTTATCATGAGTGATGAAAAGGAAAGAAATTCAGATAGAGGAATTGCCTTCAACAGCTTTTACTGCCTGTTGCCTATTCATGTATGAGAAGCACATGTTGGCCTATTCATGTATGAGAAGCACATGTTGGCCTATTCATGTATGAGAAGCACATGTTGGCCTAAGTAGGATTTTAGAAAGAGACATTATCACCACATAATGACAAAATGACTCTCAATCTGATGTAATACATTCAATGTCATCCAGTGTTTTCCCCATCTCGATGCCCAGGAAAGTCAACTTGATGTGATCATTTCCAAGTCCTATTTCATTGACACCAACATGGACATACTGTCTGTCTCCAACATGAGCCTTAAAAAGACATGGAGGTGGGGTAAATCAGTGCATTTGTGAGATGTTTCAGTGAGAAAGGAAATGCTAAATAATATAGTTATAAACAGAAGTTCGTCAAGTTCACAACATATCTTTCTATCTGTCTCTCTCAGTCCCCCTCACCCACACACCTTAATGTAATGATTCATCCCGCTCACTACTTGACTGCGGAGCAAAACAGGGTAAAATATGGCAAAGCTTTTCCCAGCAGCTCTTTCGGCCAGAGGTTTCATCTAAACAAAATTAATAGTTTATAAGTTAAAAATTAAAAGTTTTTTTTTCTCATGTTTTGTATTGTGTGCATTGTTAGGTATAATAATTGTATATATACATCCACTGTGGAGTCCCTTGATATAGAATGAAAAGAAAATGTGGAGGCAAAGAAATATATAGCATTAACAATAGCTGCCAGAGAGCATATTAACCTACTTAACCAATCATATGTACACCACTTTATAATGTCAATATGAAAGGAAATTCTTGGCTGAAATGATGAGAAATTTCACTGACCTGATGAGTCAGTGACAAGGCTTCAGGAGTCGCTCCTTCAAGAGGGCCTAGTCCACCAACTTTTGCCATTATATGCAAAATAAGGGAGGGGAATTTTAGTCTAATGAAAGGTTATAGAAATCTGTCATTTACAGTCTAATTCCTCTGAGGTCTGAATTCACAGAAGTCTTACTTTCCCTATTTATACAATCTGGAACATCCCCATGACTAGGTTGTGTCATGATTTTGAGGTTCAAATTTCAGTCTCTAATTGAGATTCCAGAGTGTGAATCTATTTGCTTTCACTCAATAAGCAATAAAACTGCTCTCTCTCAAATTCTATCCAGCTTATTTAAGTAACACTTTCTCAGTAACAACTTATTGACATAGATTTTGAATGCTCTGCTTATAAAATGAATGACTACAGTAACTTCTCATATACACATCACAACTCACATCACATGTTTTGTGTATAAAACATAGTATGTGATCTATTAATTTCAGATTTCAGAGCCTCAACATGAAATATTCAGTTTTTACATAAAAAGATGTTTAAATGGTAGCATGTTGCTAAAACTGTGTACAATTATATTCAACATTACCTCTCAAAATGTGCAAGTAGCCCCTAGCATAAGCAGTAATGCACTCTTGCATAGATATTGACTTTTGATCTGTAGGGTACTAATCTGCTAATCTAATAAATCTATATTTTTAATTCTTAAAATCCCTCTTCTCAAAAGCATTGTCACTTAATAACATTGTGAAAACATGTTTATGTCTTTAGTAGTAATGTGCTATGTGTTTGGGAAATGCACAGGAAAACCAAACAAATGTTTGTAGGAGCAGTCGTAAAGTATCAAGAAACTCTGCATTCATTTTGATCTTTGATCATGAACGGTTCTCCAGATAATCTCACTTTCTGCACATTTAGAGGGAAGATATATGTTACATTGTATACTTTTCTAGGCATGGTTCCCTAGCCATCTCTTAAGTGCCTTTCTTGTTATGTCTAGGTCTACCTTAAAGGGATACCTCAGTGACTTCCTATCTGGCTCGGCCTTGATAATGTGTTTATGTTTTATGAATACTGGGTTCATATAAAGTGTTATCGAGTGTCATCCTTTGCTGCACCCTTTAGCAAAGGACCATGGCTGGATGACCATGAATGAAAAACATCCACTGAAAAAGCTAATCACAATGGAGTATGAAACAACATCCCAAGTGCCTCTCACAATGACCTGAAGGCAACCAAAGGGAATCCTTGTGGACCTAGGACCTTTCCAGCTTCAAGTTAATGCTGTCTATATAGTATTTTGGAAGTAAGACATTGAAACAAAAAGCTAAAGCTTTCAAAAGTTAAATGACATGGATTACAGTATGTTTAGGCAATTACAATAACATTGCATTTAATCTGAAGCTTTTTAGACCTACATTTTTTATTTACTTTCTGGTCAAATTGTTTGGCAAAATCGCTGGCATCTGCATGAGCCTAGCTTTCTTTTGAAATAGCGATTCGTATTAATTTGTCATAAAAGGATTTCCGTTATGCAAAGCAACCTTAACTGTAGTAAGCCTAATTCAGCTCTGCTCCAAGAGAGCACAAAATGTGCAGCATGATGAGCAAATGATAATTCAAATCAGTTATAGGCTAACTTCGCAAACAGCTTGGTCAGCCATCAATTGTGTTTTATCAATGGGTCAACACTGACTGATGGTCAACTACACCCAACAAGACAAGACAAACAAGACAAACTAAAGCACACAAGAGTCCAAAGCAAGCCATAACAGTTATTGCAGCGTGATCATAACTTTGCCACCACCACTTCTGTTTAGGGGAGTTTTATCAAGGGTTAATAAGTGTTTTGAAAGCAGTTCTTAACACAGTTTCTACACTCACTCCCTCATCTTTCCCTCATCAAGCTGTCTGTGTGCTCCACCACTAATAGCTGATGAAGGCCCTACTATAGTAAACGTGCCCCTGGCTAAAGCATGTAATTGTGAACATGTTTCACTTGCTTTGGTTCAAATTAAATTGACAACAAGTGCACTGAGAGGCAACAGATGACATCTCACAGAAAAGGGAATGGTATGTTCAGGTGGTGGTCACAGACAGTTACTCTCTCTGTATCCTTTCCTGACAGATTTTTTGGGAATGTCCTTCACACTAAACACCCTTATCACTATCATAGCAAGAAGCAGTGCCAGTGCAGGCAGCACAACTACCTGCATTCCATTCACAAGTTGCAGAAGTAGGCCAGTCCAGGAAGGAGGTACAGGAAGTGCACGGCCATGGTCACTTGGTTAGTGGCCCACTGCCATGCCCACTGCCCACTGCTCACTGCCATGGGCCACTAAACAAGTGGAAGAAACATACACCTTCATATTTTTGCAGCATGTTTAAAGTATATTAAGTGTAAATTATAATTTGTTCTATAATGAACTTTTCTTACATGGACTTGAAGTGCTCTTTCTTTGTATTGTTCTATATTTTTCGATGCAATTATAACACACTAGCTGTGCAGTTTAGTGTGCTTAAGCATACATTTTGGAGGGCTTCAGCAATGCAACTGAAGTGTTCCAAAAATTGAAATGTGGCACGAGGGTCCTATATCTTACTAGACTGCGGAACTGCTGCTTGTGACACTGACACGGTACTAAAAGCAACAGCACCCAGAGACAGACAGCACTCTGTGACCTTGAACACTGGATTTGTCCTATAAAAGAAGAAATGCACTGTCAACTTGTGTAGCCACAACACACTTGTAAAATCAAACTTGTACACTAGATGGTGCTATATCTTTGTTTTTAGTATCCCCTCTGGTGTGAATGTTGAATAACTAAAGGTGACCTCCTGGGAGGAAATTTTGAACAATCTTGTGTTTTAGTTAGAATGTTTGCATGTGGATGGGCATCATTTGTGTTTTTATGCATAAAATAACTGTATCTTCCATTAACATTAGCAAGTTGTTCCATTAGTTGATACATCTCTCTGTCCTCACTCTTTTGCATTGCTCTGTGTGTCTTTATTTTTGTTTGTGTGCATCTGTGCGTGTTTGTGCATATGTGTGTGTGTGTGTGTTCCATTGTTGTAGACCATGAAGAGAGTAATTATGTGTAATGACTGCACTGATGGAATGTGGTGTGTCACAGCTCCAGGCAGTGATTATGTCATCCAAAGTTGCTCTCCACCATGCAGGGGGTATCAAATCCCTTTAAGATTTGCATAAAACTGTACTGAGTCAGACTGCAGGCTGCATCAAATGGTCTTGTAGGTAAGGCACACCATACAATTTCTTCCGTTTGGTATATAGGAACAATTCCATCAGAATATTGGTATAATGTGGTATTATGTGTTTGAGTAAGTGTACCTTAATGTATTTGGGAGTGAACAGCTTTGAGTGAATAGTTTTATCTCTCTCTCTCTCACTCTCTTTCTGTATGTCTCTCTCTCTCTCTCTCTCTCTCTGTATGTGTGTGTGTGTGTGTGTGTGTGTGTGTGTATTTGTGTATTTGTGTATTTGGCATAGCCCAGGGGTTGAGTAAAGGACAGACAGCCCCCCTATGAAGAATCAGCTCTCCCATGGAGCGTAATGACAAGGCTGTGGCATTACTGATTCCATCCTCTCTCTCTCTCTCTCTCTCTCTCTCTCTCTCTGTGTGTGTGTGTGTGTGTGTGTGTGTGTGTGTGTGTGTGTGTGTTAATTCCTAGACCTAGATCTTTCTCTCTGATTACTTTTCTTGTCTCATTATGAACTCATCTGTGGCCCAAGCCAACTGCAACGGGTCATGCAGGAAAAGTACAATCAGTAGTTATCATGGCAGACAATAATTTGTCCTTGATTTTCGCTGAACATCATAATAATTCCAAAATATTGTCCCACAACATTATATGGCAGTGAAGCCATAGGTGGTTGTCAAAAGTTATTGCTTGACAGTGTAGTAGCAACAGGACATAATGTTAAAGTCAAGGACTGAGATTGATCATGGGGGTAACATTGGGAGGGTCCATTTTGACAGTGTCATTGTGTTAATTGTGGATGTTCATTAAAACAACACTAAGGAGCAATTTAGCACTGTTTGAGGTAATCCGTTTTATCAGATTATTTATTTTGGCATCACCTTGAAATTAATTTGGATAGCATTTGAAGGATTCGTCATATGAAGGGCAGATAAATCCGTGTTTTGTTCCCATCCGCCAATCCAGGATATGCATTCTGCAGTTTAGGAAACCAATACAAAATTAAAGGAATCCTTTACAGCATGTCATACTGACTGTATTAGCCACGAAACACTATTAGCATGTTCTAGCTGTTTCTGTGTGCTGGCAGCAGCCCTCTGTTTTCATTTCAAAAGTCTTTAGTTTTGCATTATGTGAAGGGGCACCAGGCAAGTGTGGGGTTATTTAACTACAGAGCTCCACCAAAAGTTTTTTTTTTTTTGGGTAACTTACACCAACATCTTAAATTCCCACCCATACATTTGTGGATTTGAATGCAGACCAGAGAATAGGAACATGATCATTGTTCAATAGGAAAATTATCATTTTTGAAAAGCTAATCTATGTTGACTGACACGGTATTCAAATGATTTAATAAAGCGATGCAGGCATATTTCAGGTATATTTGTGGTGAGGCCCTAGGCAGAATCATTTAACCATCAATTTGACTAAAAAGCTGGTGAATTAACCTAAAAACAGCAACAGATTTTGACTACTTCCCATTAAAATGGTAGCTGTAGCATTTTGGAGCCAATCTCTAGCTCTTGCTCTCCCTCACTTGTTCTTTCTGCTCTCTCTGTCTTACCTCTCCATCTAATGCATAATCCCTCTTTCACTCTGCTTTCCTGTGTTTTGTTCTGTTTCCTGTGTCCACTAGTCAAGATCAGCAGTAATCCCATCAGCGGATCTGGAGCAAATTTGGAATGTATCTCCCTGTTCTCACTGTGTGTTTCCCTTTACACACACACGCACACACACACACAACTATTTCCTGTCCCCCCATAACAACACGTCCTAAGTGAACCTTGAGTTTTGCTGCAGTTTTTGTTGTTAGAGGGACGTGTAAAGCCATGTGTAAAGCCACGTGTGAGACCTTTAATTAAAAATGACCAACATCAGTATAACTGCTACTGATGAAATATGTTTTTGCATGTACATCGTTGACTAATGATTCTTTTCATTGTCAATAAATATTTTGATTATGTTATCAATGAATCAATTAGTTGCTTGATGATGACAAATATCAATCAGGGTTTCCCAAAGCTCAAGATTACACCCTCAAATGCATGGTTTGTCCTCATGTTCTCACTGAAGTAATGTCACTAACTGATTAGTTTGTATAATTGTCAAGTAATTTAATAGTTGGCCCATCATCAAATAATCAATTATTCCTTGCAGCTCTAGTCACATGCTAACTTACACAGGACCACTGGACTGTGATGTGCATCACCCAAACATCTAGTCAGAGCAAAACTGTATCGAACAATCCAGTCATGACTGTATATCAAGACAATACAAATCAGTTCAAATATCCCTAGTTCTAAGGAATTCCAGAATTTCCTACAGGATAATAAAAGTAATATAATAATATAATATAAAGTAATATCTATCTATCTATCTATCTATCTATCTATCTATCTATCTATCTATCTATCTATCTATCTATCTATCTATCTATCTATCTATCTATCTATCTATCTATCTATCTATCTATCTATCTATCTATCTATCTATCTATCTATCTAAGGAAGCACAGTCAAGGGGGCTGCCAGATATGAAAAGTTCTTAGGCATTCATCAAAGTTCTGCATCAATTAAAGCAAAATTATTTAAATATGACCTATGGTGTCAGACCCCCCTGACTCAGACAAGTCCAGATAGGTCCATTATTGGGGATGGTAGAATGCTCTACTGTGCTTGTGAATGTGGCTTGCATAACTCACACCCACTCCTCACATGGGCACAAGACAGTCATTGTTAGCACCAAGCACAGACACACATACACACACACAGCATAATCACAGCATGACATTGTGACCAGTGTGTGCACTGGGCAGGCGTGAGAGGTGAGTGGGGAGAGGGACTGAATGCCGTTTGTGGGTTGTGTGTGCGTGTGTGTGTGTGTGTGTGTGTGTGTGTGCGTGTGTGCCCAAGGAGAGCTGACCTCAGTATCTTTCCACAGCAGTGCTTGTGTCCGTCGCTCATGTCCTCTATCAGTTAATGATGAGTAAACCAAAACCAAACCAAAAAGCCAAATTGGCACAAACTCAGCCATAGGAGAACTGATAGCATATCTGAAATTACAGATAACACCTAAGAGATCATATGGAATACACAAACACACACACACACACACACACGCAGACACACACACAATCACACGTATGAAGAGGATAGAGAGCAGACAGATACACTGTATTAACACTGATAATGCCAGCACACAGGGTATTGTCTGTATTGACATAAATAGTAAGCAGTTTGGAAAGACACTGTTTGGACAAAGACACTGTTTGGACAAAGACACTGTGTGAGAACTGCACTGTTAAGTGTCCTTATAATATAGTGATAATGCTATGTTTGTATTGCATAATTTTAACACCTGTAGTTTGAATTGTTTAACAACTGTCATCATGTGAATGTATTTACTGTGTTTTGTTGACACAGAGCTCTTTGCTATTGTTTTCTTGAGCCATTGCAAGTTTGTACTTGGAAAATAGCGGTTACTTGTGATCAATGTATCTCTTTTTTCTTTTTTGTCTTTTCTTTCCCTTTTTTCTCCCTTTGTCTCTATCTTTCTCTCTCTCGCTTTCTCTTTTCCAGCTCCTGAGCTTTTTCACCTTTAAACTCTTTAAAGGCATACCAGGAAAGACTGCAATTTTTATCACATGGGCTCCCCCACATCGATTTTTTGAAAGAATTGCAACAACATTGTACATTCTCACCAATCCATGTGTATTTACTTGCAAACCAAAGAATTGGAGCCAGTGATGATCATTTTCATGTGTTACATTGATTGACAAGCTGGTAATAAATGTGATGTCATGCGATTCACTGTCAGTTTTGTTTCCTCTGACTCTGTGTTTCAGGTCCTGCAAGTGTAGTAACCACGGAATCTACACTAGAAGCGTACTTCATTCACTCTGTAATGAGCCATTTAATAATCAAAGTGACTACAAAGTTGATAAACGAACCTAAAAACATTGCCTGGCGTGCCTTTAAATCTGACTTCATTCCATGAAGGTATATGTTTATATGTGCATGTGTGTTAGTCTGTGTGTGAGTGTGTATACGTTTTATTTGTGTGTGTGTGTGTTTGTGCTTCTCTCTCTCTCTCTCTCTCTCTGTGTGTGTGTGTGTGTGTGTGTGTATGTGTGTATCTGTGTGTGTTGCACCATGCACATTTCTAAGCCCCATGCTTGTCTCAGGGATTATGAAAGTTCTATTGAACAGTTGCTCAGGAAACCAATATTATTTTGAGAGCTCTAAACTTTGACTCTGCACTGAAAACTTTTATCTAATTTTATATTGTTTTATGTGTTGCTACAAACTACCCGCAGGGATGTCTACACAATGCCCATCTTCATAAAAACTTTGGTCTAAAGAGTATTGGTGCTGTCTGAAGGATGGGGTGTCATGTGGGCTTGGTGTCCTGTCGGTGCCAGCAAGATCAGAGGATCAGCTGTATGTGTTTATGTGGTCTTGGCAGGGGTCTGCTGAGGTAATTCACCCCAGGAAGTCTCCCCTGTCTCAGTGTTGACCCCAAGTCCCAAGCCCTGAGTCCTGTAATCCTGTCTGCCAGTCTACTGTCCTTCAGTGCTCTTCTTAATCTCGTTCATGATGCTAATCACTGCTAGGCGCTAAATGTGGGCATGTTTCAATGTGTGTGGGTGTGTCTGTGTGTGTGTGTCAGTGAATATGAGTGATGTGTCTAATAGGTCAAATAGATGTGTGTTGGGTGTCCCTCCACGTGTGTATCTGTCTGTCACAAGTGTATTTGACTTCAGGGAGGAGAGCCATGGGCATTAATGTTGTCCACATGCATCCATGTTTATTAAGTGATGTGTGTATCTGAGCATGTTACATGTGTAATGCTTGTTCTGTGTGTTTGTGTGTAGGTATGTGTGTGTGTGTGTGTGTGTGTGAAGACAGGGTTCTGCATCTCACACACATTGGTGCAGGAAAGACTCTGTGAAGAGAAGCAGCAGCTCACAATTCTGACCTTGAGTTAAGCAGAGCAGAAAGAGGGAGAGAGAGAGATGAAGAATGACAGAAACAGACAGAAAGAGGGTGGGGAGCACAGAGCAAGACGTTCCTTCACTGCTGCAGATTGCACTGTGCGTCACATGCAAACCAATGGGAGACTGAAAATGAGTGAGCAGAGAGAGGCAACTGGCAGTGTTCCCAGTTACACAACAGAAGCCTTGTGGAGTGGCAGTACTGGAGTCGTGCATGCTGTGATGATGTGTAAGGCAGTGTGTATGCAGATAGTTTGACCATAGGCACAACCCTGTAAGTCGATACACTTGTTGCCCTCTCCTCTCCTCATTTCTACGCTCTTCTTCTCTCATCTCATCTCCTCTCTTGTCTTCCTCTTATATGAATATGATGCATGACTGATGTGTACCTGTCTGAGTATATGTGGGTGTGTACCTGTATGTATGTGTGTGAACGTGCACTTGTGTGTGTGTGTGTGTAAGTGTGTGACAGTGTATCTGTTTGTGTATGTGGTGATATGTCTGTCTATACATTGATGATGCTAGGCTGTGTGTTAGAGATGTACAGGTTTTTAAATGTAGTAGAAACACGGTTAGTACCTCTGTGACCTTTGCCTGTTGGAGCCACATGTATGCAATCAGTATGTATGTATGTATGTATGTATGTATGTATGTATGTATGTATGTATGTGTGTGTGTGTGTGTGTGTGTGTGTGTGTGCGTGTGCGTGTGTGTGTGCGCGTGCGCGTGTGTGTGTGTGTGTGTCACTGACTGGACTAAATGAGTAGCAGCACATAAGCACCAGATGAATTGGGGTGGGAGGGAGCTGTACTCTGTATGTGGGACAACAGGGAAGGTTCTGCAGGGCGTGAGAAGGACAGAACTGTAACCTAGGAGAAATAGGATCTCATGCTGCACATACCTCTCTCTTTCTTTCACTCTCTCTCTCCCTGTGTGTGTGTGTGTTTGTGTGTGTGTGTGTGTGTGTGTGTGTGTGTATGTGTGTGTGTAGTTGATGTTTTCATGCCCCAGTGAATACCACTCTAGCTAAAAGTATATGGCCTTATTAAATTGGTGTGTGAGTGCAGTACACTATAATTTACTGGATGGATGCTTGGCATTGAACTAGACAGGAGGAGTGTGAAGGTTAGAAAGCCTGCAAAATTACCTCATCAAAAGTTGCACGTCACACACACACAGAGAGACACACACACACACACACACATGCATACATAAACACAAGCATACTGTACACACTGTAGCATGGGGCAGTCATTTCCACATGTGTGTGAGCCATACAGGGGCATGCAGGTGCTCTGCTGGATATATACACATTTAAGTTGACAGTATACAAAATGTGGCATTCAAAGTGTGTGTGCTTGTGTGTGTGTGTGTTCATCGTATGGAAAGGAAACAGACCTCATTATGTCATAGGAGGCATTGCAATCCTTGTAACATTTATAAAAGCATGTTGGACTGACACAAACTCAGCCATAGGAGAACAGATACAGATAACTCCGATGGAAGCACACAAAAACAGACACACACACACACACACACACACAGACAGCCATTGTGATTCACAAGGACAGGTGCCTCAGTCGTGGATGTTGACATGGGACAGCGATGCTGAGTGACTTCTGCATACATCTTTCCTACTGATTGGGGATCGAATCGGCTGCCGCACAATATGTATGTATGTGTGTGTGTGTGTGTGTGTGTGTGTGTGTGTGTGTGTCTGTCTGTGTGTGTGAGAGATGAGTGTGATGGCGTGTATTAGTGTATTACTGACAAAGTATCAGGACTTTAGTCACAAGCTTAGTGGCATCAAGTACATGACATGGGGGTGGTTTCTGGTAGTATATAGTTTAAACTCTGCGCTGCACGACAGTGATTATATATAAATACCCTTCTGCTCGCTTGTCCTTACTATCAGCTTCCCTGTCTCCCTATGTCCTCTCTCTCTTTCTCTCTCTCCCCCTCTCTCTCTCTCTGTTTCTCTTTATCATTCTCTTTTTCACCCCCCACACAAATTTTCTGGGTGCTGTAATTGGGTTATATTTCTCCCATGTGGCTGATGTAGCTGTTTGGAGGCTTGTGTGTGTGTGTGTGTATGTGTGGCTGACGAAGGTGGTCTGTTATGAAAGCCTGGTTTTATGGTTTCATCAGCCAATGGAGGAGGTAGCTGCCATGCAACAGAAGAGAGAAGGAGGTCAAGAGATAGAGAGAGAGAAAGAGAGAGAGAGAAATAGAGAGAGAGAGAAGGCGAAAAATAAGGAGGGGTTCTTTAAAAAGAGGGAGGGACTAAGATTAAAAAGAGTGAAAGAACTGAGTTCAGAATGCAGCCACAGAGAGAAAAAAGAAAGAAAGAAGAAAAGAAATAAAGAAGAATCTGGAAGATAAATACAAGACGTAGAAATAGAATTAATGGGTTATTAGAGTGTAACTCAGGGTAGATGGGACAGAACTCCAGAGAATTACCAGAGAAGAGCAGGGCAGCGTTCAGCTCCTCTGCGTGTCCATCTTCTCCAGGGACAGACCTGTAGAGATACAGCTCCTGGCAGCACACAGCACTCTGTTTGTGTTTGAGCTGCACACAGACCAGTGTTGAGCTTCAAGAACCCATCAGACAAGATGAAGCAGTGATGACAACCACTTTACTAAGGCTATTATGTCATGTTTGTCAACTCTCTCTCTCTCTGTGTGTGTGTGGGTGTGTGTGTGCATGTGTGAGTGTGTTTGTGTCTGTGTGTGTGTGCGCGCGCATGTGTGTACATGTGTGTGTTTTGAGGAGGCTGCTGCATCCTTCCCTTAGCAAACAGACATGTCTGATGTAATAGCATGTAGGACATTGTGTGGTGGATTAATGACAGATGACAGGTGTGTTTGGATGTGATTTTGCAAGCGCATGCATGGCCATGTGTGTGTGTGTGTGTGTGTGTGTGTGTGTGTGTGTGTGTGTGTGTGTGTGTGTGTATGCGTGAGAGAGAGAGAGAGAGAGAGAGAGAGAGATAGAGGGAGGGAGGGAGAGAGAGAGAGAGCAGAGGTTCTGGCAGAAGACTGTACATAACATACATTACATATCATAGTATCAATGTCAGTATGAATAAGATTAGGAAACATGATATGACATTAAATTGTGGGTTATTCAAATTTTAATGCACTTGCCTTGGCCAGCTCTTAGAGGTGTGTGTGTGTGTGTGTGTGTGTGTGTGTGTGTGTGTGTCAATGTTTCTTTGTCAAACAAAAAAGAGTGACATCCCATTGTATTTGTCTCCTTCACTCCCACCCTGCTCTCGTGCCATTCTTTCACAACACACAGTGTGATATTGTCCTCCATTTCTTATGTGTGTGTGTGTGTGTGTGTGTGTGAGTGTGTGTCTGTGCATGCACTGGGAGTGGGTAGTCTAGCTCATGTGACTAGAGGCCGTGGAGAATGATGGTCATTCACTGTAATCAGTCCCTGGCCTTGGTCTCACATGCACACACTCATTTTTATCTGGCACGTGTGTGTGTGTGTGTGTGTGTGTGTGTGTGTGTGTGTGTGTGTGTGTGTGTGTGTGTGTGTGTGTGTGTGTGAGTCGTAAGATGTAAACTGCTCAAGAGAATGTCCATAATCAGCCAATAGAATAACCCTAAATAACACATTCACACACAGGTGCACATACATGCAGGCAACTCAGTCATGTCAATAAAACTTCATCTTTTTTTACCTTTATCTATTATTATTTGTTATTATTCCAATTTAAACCTTTGAAAACCTTTTATTTCAATGCTGTCCTCACCTGGTTGCCAGGGTAACCTGGTGAGTCCTGGTGACTTTTTGCGACCTTTGACTCTGCACTGTAGGGCGGGGGGTTAATGGATCCTCAACAGGTGTTCGGAATCTAGGAATGCTTTTGGAATGGTATGGGGGTATGGAGAGTAATCATGTCATATGACCTCCTGAAGGTCAGGTGACCTGTGCTTGAGGCATTCTAGTGACAGATGGACTTCGCGAGAAGTGTGTGAATATGTTTGTGTGTGTACGCTTGCACATCTCTTTCTTTGTGTACGTGAGTGCGTGTGTGATTGAAAATTTCAGGTCCTTTGAAGGCATTGTTTGTCCCTGTAGCTGTCACAAGAGATATTTCTTTATGTGTGTGCTTGCATGTGTGTGTCTTTGCATGTGTGTGTGTATGCCAGATTGTAAGAACGCATGACTGGATGTTTGACACACACCCTACCCTAAAGGAGTATGTGACCAGAACTCTATTTCCCATGATCCATCATAACAAACTTTGTCTGGGGATAATGCACAGAGAGAACATGGTTGCTATGGTGTACCACCTCTTCCACGTGGCTGGCACTGAAGAAAAGCATCATGGGCTAACACAACTGTCCCATAATGCACATACTCCCAAGATCATGACAAACCCCAGACAGAAATGAAGATCGTGTTTCTCTCACAATCAGTTCCCTCACACTCCACCCTTATTCATTTCACCACATTTAATATGATTGGAATGTTTTTGAGTGTTGGAATGAATGTTTCTTGGATTGTTTGTTGTCTTTAACTGCCTCGTGCAGCTCTACTTGTGTTGAGCAGTGGTGTTCTACATTGGTTTGGCCTTGTTTGCACCACACTTTGTCCCCAAGCCTCCAAACTAGAGGACAGAAAAGAAGGGAAGTGTCTTGAATTACTTCTACCCTTCAAATAGACAGTTCCCTTAACCGCTCTTCTCTGACGCAAGTAAAGGCTTGGACTTGGGCAGTGTGTGTGTGTGTGTGTGTGTTTGCGTGTGTGTGAGAGAGAGATTGTGTACATGTGTATTTGTGTGTGTGTGTCTATGTGCCTGAGGTCATGAATTGTTCTAAGAGCCAAGTATGATTTCACACGCCAACAGGACGCATAAAACCTTGAGTGTGAGGCCACTTTCACAGCTCAAGGCAGTGACACTCTCTCTCTTTCATTCTCTCTTTCTCTCTCACCATCTCTTCATATCAGTTAAGTTTAGGATTCAGGGCTTAGTTTTCAGAGGGACAGAGGCTATAGCCACTTTTACATGTGAAATATCCACTCAAGCATTTTGTGAAATCATGCAAAACAAATGTGCAATTGGAACACTCTCTATCCTTTAATTAAGCCCAAGTTGTCTGTGCATAAAACAATACCAGTCTTCCTCACAGAGGTCTTCTCAAACCAGCCGGAATTGAATGTGGTGGAGAATCATGCCTTGTGCTGGTCCAACCATAACAATCCCCATCTCTCCTCCCTGTGCACTGCCTGCTGTTCTTGGAGTTAATTGTGGCCTTTCTGAGCCAGTCCCCACTTGTCCTTGGCCCCAACACAACCCCTGTGGCCCCTCTAGTTAGCTGGCTACTTTTCCTCTACTGTCAGCTCTGTCCCATCTATAGTCATGTCTGTGGGAATAAAACTGTGTGTCTGTTTCAGTCATGGTGACTGTACAGAGACTATTTAGAGAAATATTTGTCTTATAATCATGTTACAATCATGTTATAAAAACTATTTTGCGCTCTCCCTGGATGTTCTCAGGTGTTTGTGTGTGTGTGTGTTTGTGTGTGATGTTTGTGTGTTTCTCTCTCCAATTTCTATTAAATGGAAGCTGTACACTATTCCCTAACTGGGCAAGCTGTATATTGGATGTAGAGGTTGCCTTAGTTAACATAACTCTCTCTCTCTATCTCTCTCTTTTTCTCTTATTATTGTACATCTCAGTGTCTGCTGAGAAAAAAAATTAATTGAACTCTCAAATTGGCCTTGGCTCCTTGACCTTGTCATTTGTTAGGGAACGTTAGAGAATTCTGAGGAATCTGAGAGTGGTTTGAGGGGTCGGCAGGGGTGATGGTGTGTGTGTGTGTGTGTGTGTGTGTGTGTGTGTGTTGGGCCTTTAAGTCATACTGTTGAGTGTGATAGGGAGATTTTCATGGCATGATGTCAGCTAGCTGTTCATTTTTGGGGTTAGAACATCAGATGTCCCAGTGTGTTTCTCATTTTTTCAATTATAGACCCAATGAGATCATGATGCTTACAGAGGGGCCAGTGTGTGTGTGTATGTTTGCTATGTAACAAAGAGCAAGTACTGTAAATCTCTCTCTCTCACTCACTCACTCTCACTCTCACTCTCACTCTCACTCTCACTCTCACTCTCACTCTCACTCTCACTCTCACTCTCACTCTCACTCTCACTCTCACTCTCACTCTCACTCTGTCTCTCTCTCTGCCTCCCGCTCTCTCTCTCTCTCTCACCCTCACTCTCACTCTCTCTCTCACCTCTCACTCTCACTTTCACTCTCACTCTGTCTCTCTCTCTCCCTCTCTCTCTCTCTCTCTCTCTCTCTCACTGCTTCCTGCTTTTGTGTAACAGGTTTTATCTCCACCTCCACCTCTCCCTCTCTCTCTCCCTTAGTCTTTCACTGATCACTCATTTGAGCCCCAAGAGGACTGCTCCAAGGTCTTCCCTCCCACCCACTCCTCTGCAAGGCTCAGTGACTTTGGAGAGCTGACAGGTGGGTCTGAAAAGCCAGAGAGTGTTTGAGACTGTAAGATAGTGACAGCATCACTCAAGGGAGAGGCTGTTTCTGTCAATATGCTTTGATGGGTATTGTAATGTTGATATGAAGCTATCACATCATATTACTGACAGTCCAACAGGGGTGTGTGTGTGCCAACAGGTGTGTGTGTGTGTGTGTGTTAAGATGGATTCTACAGTATGCCTCACCCATCAGGATCTCCCTGTAAAGAGATAATGCAGCTCCTACAAAAGACATTCTGTTCTCCTGTCAAAGAGAAGCCCCCCAGTTACACCTCTGCACTGTTTCTTCCCCTTCTCTCTCTCCCTCTCTCTCTATCTCTCTTTCTCGCTCTCTCTCTCTCTCCCTCTCTTCTAATCCACCTCTCTGTCTTCCCCTGCTCTCCTGTAATCTATTAAAGCCATATCTCTCTTTCTTCTTTCTCTCTCTCTATCTCTATCTGTCTGTTTTAATCTCTCCTCTCCCTGAGAAGTTGCCTCTTTCTGTGGGTTTAAGGCACAGTAATCCCCTTCTTATGATTAATTGTGTGATGAGCTTGCTGTAGGAGGACCCAGAGGGGTGTGGTGGATGTGATCTAGCCCAAAGTCCACAGTTATATTAGCGTAGGAAGTCCTCTCAGTTCTGTATAGGTCTTCATTAGTGCCACATGTTTGCCACTGTGTCTAATAATTTTTAGATCATTATTTTTTTATATCATTATTTTACACCAGTTTGTGATGTAGATTGTCCCCAGAGTCTTGAAATTTCAAGCTCTATAACAATGCAGACGATTATCTTTGTGGCACCATTCATGAAATAATTCATTCTGGCTCTACATTTTCCTTCTATAAGAAAACAGTACAAAAGTAACAGTGATTAATGTTCACTTTATTGTCTTGAAAGGTGTAGACTACTGGTTGATATCTAAAAAGAATACACTCCAGATATACACAGTGTACACTCCAAATATACACAGTGTACACTCCAAATTATAATGATAGGTTAAGGTTATTCATCTGGGACTTGTAAAGACAATCAGAGAACCAAGTCTGCAGACTATTGCTATCTCAAGACTATAAAGGCAGTCTATTTGTTGATCCTTTGGTATGTAGTGGCAGGCCATTGGAGGATCTTTGGTCTGAAGAGAAAGGTGATTGGCTAGGGCTGAATATGTGGAGGTGGGCCATTGTGTATGGAAGGGGATTGGGCAGACTACCTTGTTCTTTTCTTCTTTTGTCTAGAGGAACCGTATTTCCAATAGCCTCTTTGTGTGGAGTTGAGATCACATGTCACAATGTTTGAACAGCTGCTATGAGGGGAGAGTTTAAGTGTGTGTGTATGTGTGTGTGTGAACTGAACTTCATTCAGTGATTCCTATAGTACCTCTCAAGAACAACCTGTGGATGTTCCTTTGCCTCGCACTCTCCCGCTCCCTCTCTCTCTCTTTCGTTCTCTCCTCTGAGAGAGTGTTTGTGTGTGTGAGAGAGAAAGAGATAGATAGATAGAGAGAGAGAGAGAGAGAGGGAGAGAGAGCAGGAGTTAAAGTGAGAACAAATACAGGCCCAAAGAAAACGTACGTGTATACTTGAGCCAATACTGCAGGCCTAGAGAGCAAGAGAAAACTGTTAACAACAGAATGTAAACACAAGTCATTATTAGTAATAACCTAAGATCTGGCAAGGAGGAGAAGTGGTTAGTTTGCATCCTTTCTGATTAGTGGTTATTTTAGTAGTCTTTACTTCCGTATGCGGTAATGTAAAGCATTAAGCAGTGATGTTCAAGTATTGAGTCACATTAGTCACAGTAAAATATATGTACATATGGAGAGAAAAGAGAAGTCAAGCAGAGAGAGAGAGAAATAGAAACAAAAAATTAACTGAAGGAAACACACAGAGATAAAGAAGAAAAAGAAGGATGAATATGAGAGAGAGAGAGAGATGAACTGTGTGGAGAGTGAATGAGACAGTGAGAGCTGAGAAGAAACTTCCGGCTAACTGAGACAAGGAGGAAAGCTGTGAGAGGAAGGGAGGAAGGGAGTCAAGCTTTTTTATTGACTGAAGAGGGAAAACAGCCATTGATATTCTGGACAAGCGTAACAAAAAAGGATCCGGCACCATACAGACTCAAATGGGCAGCAAAGACCACAGCACACACACACCCACACACACACACTCTCAGATTTGGCAAGTCAGTCTTTTCATTCAGTCAAACGTAGAATAATAGCAATGTCACTCTCCATGTTTGTCATTGCAGTTTTTAGATTGCTGCCTCTGCTCCACCTTTCATTTCACATTTCCTTATATTAGTGTCATTTTCAGTCCTGACATATCTTACATTAACTCAGAGAGGGTAATCAAGGATCACTGATAAAACCTTTGGACAGAAGGTTTGACGAACAGAACATTTCATTAACAATTCATGAACATATGCAAATGGATTCTGTATGTAAACATATGACCTGTGAGACATTCACAAGAAGCGTTTTACTCAGCACATTCCCAGAATGCAGTGCTCTTCTCCAGGTGATGTCATCACTGCTGTATCATCCAAGACACAGTGGGAGGCACCGGTTGCTATGGCAGCCCACACTGCTCGCTGCCCAGCAGTCTGACCAGTAGCAGAGGAGCTAGAGGGAGGGGCAGCACTGATTGGCTGGCTGAAGGGGACACAGCATGTAAACACTGGACTTAATCTCATAATACAGACACACTCACATGCACACACACACACACACACACACACACACACACACACACACACACACACACACACATGCACACACATACACACACTAACATACTACAAACTTGACCCACTTAGATAAAGTGGCACTGCATACAACATACTCAAAAGCACTTGGCAATAGTGCATGATAATCCTTAAGATAAACACAAATAAATCTGTCAGTACTGCCACCAGTGTGGTCAGTGCTCTGTGATATGGATGTTTTGCTGGTAGTACACATTAGCATGGGACTGCAAGAGAGAGTCTCCCATAATATCCAATTACCAGAGGGAAGGACCTTGAGAGAGAGAGAGAACTGGGGAGATAATGTCAGCTATAAAGGCATGAATCTCTCTGTATAGAACTTGCTCAGGGAGAAGGAGAGAGATACGACTACAGAGGGCATGTCTTTGTGCGTGCGTGTGTGTGTGTGTGTGTGTCAGGGCTATATTTTTGTGACTAATGGTGAATGGTGATAAACACACATAAATTGCTGTCTACTTATGTCCTTGGCAAAATGTAGGGCCATCTAAACCTAAAATACACAAGCGGGAGAGGGAGACAGACAAGAGGGAGACAGAGAGAGAGATAGAGAGAGAGAACTCAGAGGACACACTGACTCACTGTCCCACACTCTCTCTCCCCACTGCAACAGACATATAGATCAAGGTGATTCTGTGTGTGTGTATTGTTAGTGACATGGGTGTGTGTGTGTGTCTTCAGTAGTCTTGCTCACTTCCTGAAAGCTGTGACCTTTGGCCTGGTGACAGCAGACATTGACCCTAGCAGAGATTTGGAAAATAGGGAGTTAAGCTCCTTGCCTTTCTTACCTGTCGTCAGTCTATGTGTTCAAACTGCTAATGTAATTAACTCCAGAGAGCACTCAACAACCAGAGTTAAGTGAAAAAGACCCAACCATACATTTGAGAAAATCAACATGATAAAAGCAAATAGTGAATAAAAATAATAATAGTAACAGTACATAACAGTAAACTGTTAATGATAACAGTAAACAACAATAGGTTAGCTCCTTGCAGCTCCTCTACCTCGAATGCAATCTTCACTGTTGGCTTCTGCGCAGACAAAAGCCTATTTTAAACCTGTTGTGGTGTGGCTTGGATGGCAAACCACAACTCTTTCCCTTTCACGCCAGCTGCAGCTATTACAGTCATAGAGAAGATGTGGCAGCAGGAGCGGTAATTGCAGAGAGTCCGACCGAACAGAGTTCCACTTGTGGAATTGGAAGAAGAGGATGAAAAAAAAAACAAAAAAACCGAGACATGGCTGGTTTACAGTAAAAACCTCCACAGGCATAAAACGCATTGCGTTATGTACCTTAGCACAGCAGCCTCCGTTGTGTGATTTAGCACTGGAGTGTACTATGTTACATTGATTTACATAGGAGTGTACTGCAATATGGTAACTGCTGCAGGTACAATGTAAACTTTGGTCTTGTAACCAAAGTTTGATCCACGGTTCAAGGGTTGCCGGTTTGACCATGGCTGAAGTGCCCTTGAGCAAGGCACCTAACCCCTCACTGCTCATTGGGTGCTACAGCAGGCAGCCAACTGCTCTGGGTTAGTGTTGTGGTTTTGCCTTTATATGAATACACACATGCCCAGTAGTCTCATGGCTGTAAACCTTCCAGGCCCCACCCTGCCATCCTAACCCCACATCACCCTATCCTCTTCTCTATCTCCAGCTGAGATTATGGGATGTTATTGGTGGGAGGTGGAGGACAGCTCCGAAGGAAATTAAATGTTCTTGCTTAAGGCCAGTGTGGATTTGCTGTTACCTAAAATATACATGTGCAATCTGATGCTAGAACATCACCCTAACACATACACACACACATACTCATATGCCACACACACACACAAACACAGAAGCACTTTCATTTAGTCATGGGGTTAAATGTTACCATTTGGGTCAATGTCATGCATGCATCAGATTAATGTTTTCTTTATGCATGTTTGCTCATGCGTGTGACTTTAGAGTGTGTGTGTGGGCGCATGTGGGAGAACAACGATGCCTGCTGATGAGTGTCACAAGTCCCACCACAAGTGTGTGTGTGTGTGTGTGTGTGTATTATATGGTAATAACGATGGCATCTGTGATCAGTCTGAATGCAAGTGATTGTTTCTGGTCCATTACACTGTTATAACTGGAGGAGACAAATGAGCCATGTCCTTATAAGGGTGAGGGGCAACAGAGGCTTCCGCCATGTCAGTCTCTGTTGCTTTGCTCTGTCACAAGGCTGAGTTGCAAAAATGTTGTTGTAGAGTAATATGTGCGTACGCACACGCACACACACACACACACACACACACACACACACACACACACACACTCACACATACTGTATGCATACAACAATTCACATGCTGTAAACAGACACATATACACACACATACACACACACACACACACACACACACACACATACACATGCACAACCTAACCTAACTTAGAAACTGTTAGCCCACTTGAGTCTAATGATCTGAAAAACAGCAGGCTCACTAAAAGGGGTCACCTTGAACCAACCCTTTAATCCTTTCTTCTTTCTCTCTTTCTCCCTCTGTCTCTCTCTCCATCTCTCTCTGTCTACTTCAATCGCTCCTCCCCCCAGCTTTCTTTCCCACTCTAATGCGTAGGCATTAAAAGGGCATATTGGACATGACCCCACCCTTTTGTCTGAGGCTTGTGAAGCTCATTCTCTCTGTAGACACTCTTTACTGAGCATGTGTAAGAGCATGCACATGAGTCTCTTCTGTGTGTGTGTGTGTGTGTGTGTGTGTGTGTGTGTTTGTGATGAGTTTTACTGTAGCTATTTGACCAAGTTATATATTCACTGTACTGTGAGACTGCATATTGTTCTGTAAGAGACATCTCACAAGGTCTGTGTTTGTGTGTGTGTGTCATCATCATCATCATCATCATCATCTTTATTTGCCAGACTCAGGGTCCAAAAAGAACATGCAGACTATACATATACAACGTAAACACAAACACACAAACAACCAAAACAAAAGCAAACAAACAACTTGGTGTATGTGTGTGTTTAGAGATGTGTGTGTATGTGTGTTCAGAAGACCTGTGTGCATGTGTATGTCAGGGTGAAGTCATCATTCATCGTTACTGAGCACCTCTCATTAGGTTTGTTTTTTGCAAAGGGCAGACCATCCATTGTAAATCAGGTTTAATGGGCAGCAGTGTGCTCAGCTGCTCGCCTTCTGCAGCAGAGCTGGACAGTGCACTCCTCTACACATGCACACACACACAGACAGACAGACAGAAAGACACACACACACACAAACACACACACACACACATAGACACACACACACACACACACACACACACACAAACAGACAGACAGACACACACACACACACACACGTCCCCACTGCACCAGGAATGGAAAGTGCACTCCTGTACCCTCTCTACCACAGTTCACTGATCTCTCTGTTCCTGCAGCTGTTTCCCTTGTTTTGCCTCGTTTTGCTTTTGTGCAAAGATAGACCAAGATCTGACCAGGACCAACCACTGTGCATATGTATGTGTGTGTGCGTGCATGAGTGTGTTTCAATACATGTGTGCTTGTGCGTGTGTGTGCATGTATGTGTGTGTGTGTGTGTGTGTGTGTGTATGCATGGGTGTGTGTGTGTGTGTGTGTTTGTGCTTCCTTATTCCTGTGGCTCGTTTCTGAACACACACAGAAACCTTTCTGATCTAAAGCACATCAATACACACTACATCATCAACAAGATACTGTATTGGCACTGGGCACATTCCATTCATGCATTTAGCAGACGCTCTTATCCAAAGCGACCTACATTTGTCATCTATCAATTAGTAGGCTACTAGCATGCTAACCAAGTTCCCTAACTGCTTCACTACCATCACCCATATTGCTTTGGTTTCACTCAATCCACACTGAAAAGGATTTATTCTTAAATAGCTCTGGAACGTAAGCAGTCTTTCACATGTAGTTGTCTTTTTTTTTTTTTTTAAATCACCTTTATCACCTCTCAGGATATTTACCACTTGGTTTGTTTATGGTGGATTGATCATAATAATAAGGATCAAGGAAATTTTTCTATTTTGTAATTACTCATTGTATTACAGTATCCTTACAAATATCTACATATATTTACATTATAAGTGCAATATATATGTATATATATTTATATCATTCCTCAGGCCAAAGATATTTGTAAAATACATAATCAGTCAGTTGTGCCAGTCCATGGTGACAGGGGAGAGGCTTCACTCCACTTGCCTGTGGCACAGACAGTCCTGGCTGAGACAGTGCTGTGGTCCATAGGGAGATAAGCCAACCTGTCCTGTCTGCCACCTCCTGATGGGTGTGGTAGCTAGCATCTGCTCTTCAGACAGTGTTTGCTGCTGTAACTGCTCTGCTGAGCACTTAGGGTGAAAGATGCTGGTGTCAGACGACAACTGGGGAGAGAGAGAGGAGGGTGTGTCAAGTTGGGTGGGGCGTTAGGGGGAATTCAACTGGGGGGAGGCAGGACTGGTCTGACAGCCATCACATGTTTAATTAATTGCCCCTCCTCTCACTCCAGTCACCACGGCGGCTGTGCTCAGAGGGGGAGGCAATGTATTATGTATTGAGGCTGAGAGAGCTCGACCCAGCCTCTTCACATCATCTGACTGGCTGAAAGGACAGGCAAAGGAACCCCAATTGGTCTTCTGATTCGAGACTGAAACCCTAATTGGTGTTTTGGTTGGAGACTCTCCCTGTCTGCTGTCACCATAGGCTTGCCCTCAACTGCAGTCTCAACACAATTTTTATTGTTCTCACTGGGATTACAGATTAGAAAATAATTCAGCATTGAGTGTTCTAATCTCTTGGTTTGCAGTGGGGTGTAATGTACTAATGAAAGTGATTATTTGAGTTTCTGTTTATGTCCTTGTCCTTGTGGCTACCAGTAGCACTATGTAGCCTCAGTGACGCTGAAAAGCAATTGAGGTTAAATAGGGTAGCATTTCTGATAAGGATCATTCAAATGCCCTCCACACTCCACTGTCCAATCGGCATTTCATGCCTGTTTGTGTGGGAGTTTCTCATGGAATATTCTAGAGGGGAAAAAAGCTCTATAAGTTTCTCTTGCACTCAATGGGGCGGTTGTAATGGGCCTGTGTGGGCAGTCCAGCTCCCCAAACCTCTCACATTGCAATGTCCCTCTGGGTTCACTGTACAACAAAAGAGTATTGGCTTGGCTGTCCTCAGTGACCTGTTTGTAATAGTAACTCTGACCACACCTAAGATGAGTGAAGATGACAAGAAAAGTTTTTTTTATTTAAACCTTATTTATTTAGTAATTTTCCTAACCCCATTAACACAGGCTTTATGTGTATTTGTGTGTGTGTGTGTGTGTGTGTGTGTGTGTGTGTGTGTGTGTGTGTGTGATAGAAAGTAAGAGAGACAGAGAGATTGGCAGAGGCAGAGTGAATGCACACCACACCACCATCATTCTCTGAGTGCAAACCATGTCGCTGTCTTGCTGTGACATCGCCTTCAGCATTGACCCTATCAGTGATGCACCTCAAAAAACAAAGGCTTACTCTTTCCATTCTTCTCTCTCTCTCATTCTCTCTCTCTCTCTCTCTCTCTTTCTCCAGTTTCATCATCAAATAATGTTCTATGCTAAGTCAAACACACTTTAGTGACTGCACTGTGGAATAGTTTGGCCCAATTCCAATTCCAAGGCCTGTTCCGTCCTACCGTACTCATTAAGCACCAACATATCCATTAGGCATACAAGTCAATAACAGTATGAAGGGTAAAGCACTTCTAATAGAATTCAGAGTACACAGATGTAGTTAAGCTTTTCTGTTTCTCTTTCTCCTGCTTTCTCTCACACTGACTTGCGTTTTAGTGCTCTGATGGCATCATGGCCCATTGCACTCCACTCTGGGTCAGTGGTATGAAGGCTGGAGTCTGAACTATGTTTGAAGTCAAGTCAGTCAGCCACACAACTCAGCCTGTGATATGGTAAACAGCCCTTTTCTGAAATGGTGCATTAAACAGGCCACCCTTTCAGAGCGTGATCTCTCTCTCCATCACTACAGTAGCCCTGAGACCTTGACCAGGTTCTATAAGGCTGCTGGCACAGGACCGGATCTGGCTTTGACATGGCTCATATGAGGCACAAATACGGCACATATTTGGCACCAGCTGGGTCATCAGCTGCTCCTTCATTTCTCCAGGGCCGGGGTCATGAAGTGGGACAAGGGGGCCATATCCCCTTAAGTAAATGTTATACTGTTTTTGGTGTGACTGTCACATAACTAAGTTTCTATTCATTACTATTTCTGCTGATTCCAAAAGTGCCCCATTGCAAATGATAAATGCCCTCTCTGTGACTGTATTCTACGGCCAGCGCTGAGTCTGTCAGAGTGCAGTTTACAGTCAACAGTGTGCCAGTTCTGTTGCCCTCCTGTCTGACCCACGCCCCTCAAAGAGACAGCAAATCTAATTCTGCTCCCTCTCATTATGCAATTAAACCCTTTGCCCAGTTGGAACTCCGGTGGACGCTAACTTTACGGTGAGCTTACTGCCCCTCTGTTGCTGAGTGCTGGACGCTTTTACTGTAGAGCGAAGGCAAAGGAATGGTGAGGGAATATAAAGATTAACATTTCACCAAACCAAGACAGAAAGGTGGGATGAGTCTGTTCACTCCTGTACCATCATCTGTAATCCACACCTTATGGGTCATCAGTGTTCTTGGGTACAAGACCAACCAGAGAGAAACATCTGAAAATGGGAAATGAGAAGGAATGAGGAATGAGAAATAATCAGCAAACAAAGTGAAATAGTATTACAATAGTATTGTCTCATGGTGCTTTACAGCAAGGAGCACCCAAGAGCAACAGGGGCAAGGAAAAAACCTTGGAAGAAACCTTGAGCAGATCCACGGCTCAAGGGGACAACCCAACTGTCAGCGGTCATGCAGGAAAAGTACAATCATTAATTACCATGGTAGACTACAATTTGTCCATGGTTTCAGCCGAGCATCATAATAATTCCAAAATATTGTCCCACAGCATTATATGGTAGTCAAGACAAAGGTGGTTGTCAAATGTTATGGCAGGACAGAGTAGAAGGAGTCATGCATAATGTTGAAGTCAGGGAGTGAGATCTATCATGGGAGTAGCATGAGGAGGGTCCAGTTTGACAGTGTCATTGTGAGGAGGGGTCAGTCGTGGGACCTCTGGGAATTGTCTAGGAAGGGCCTCTAGGAAGGAGAGGAAGGAGAGTTGGTCACAGCCCACTCCCAGGAGTCATCCAGTAGATTAGATTAGATTAGATTAGATTAGATTCAACTTTATTGTCTCATTATTGTCATTACTCACATACAGGTAACAAAATGCTGTTTGGCATCTAATCAGAAGTGCAAAGAGCAGCAAGTGCAGTATATATAGTATATGCAATATGTACAAAAAAAGAGCAAAATATTTTCAGATAGGAGTAGTAATAATAAATAGGCAGAATAATAATTAGGCAGAAGAGCAATATACATGTAAGGTGAAGAGATAATGAGGGTAATATACAGATGTGCTATATAGATTCAATATTGTGTTAAGTATATACAGATGTACAGAAGTATATACAGATGTGCAATATACAGCACACCATGCAGCCAGGTGCTTCACCTCTTCCCTGTAGTCAGACTCATCGTTGTCACTAATGAGTCCAATCACCGTGGTGTCATCTGCAAACTTGATGATGGAGTTGGATCCATACGCAGGCCTGCAGTCTTGGGTGAAAAGGGAGTAGAGGAATGGGGATAACACACAGCCTTGTGGTGCACCGGTGCTCAGTGACAGGGTGGTGGACCAGTTCTGGCCTGACCTAACAAACTGGAGTCTGTTGGTCAGGAAGTCCATGATCCAGTTGCAGATGGGGTTGCTGAAGCCAAGGTCGCCGAGTTTGGCAATTAACTTGGAGGGGATGACTGTGTTGAATGCTGAGCTGAAGTCAACAAACAGCATTCTTGCATATGTATTCTTGTTGTCCAAGTGTGAGAGCACACAATGAAGTGCTGTGGATATTGCGTCTTCTGTGCTTCTGTTGCTTCTGTAGGCAAATTGGTGAGGGTCCAGTGTGGGCAGCAAGCATTTTTTGAGGTGTGTCATTCAAAGCACTTCATCACTATGGGCGTGAGTGCTACAGGGCAGTAGTCATTCAAGCACGTAGGTGATGAATGTTTTGGCACTGGCACTATGGTGGTGGTCTTGAAGCATGCTGGTACTGCTGCCTGGGCCAGGGACCTGTTGAAGATGTCTGTGAAGACCCCTGCAAGCTGCCCAGCACAGGCTCTCAGCACGCGTCTAGGAATGCCGTCAGGTCCAGCGGCGTTGCGTTACGGGCGTTGATGTGGCCCAGTGTGTTGTGGACATCTGTGACAGTGAGTGTGAGAGTGTGGTGGTCATCAGGGGAGAGGGTGATGGCAGTCTTATCCTTGTTGTCCTTGTCAAAGCGAGCATAAAAGTCATTTAGCTCGTTGAGGAAGGACAGATCCATGGCTGTCTGTGTGGAGTTGCTGGGCTTGTAGTCAGATATGGCCTGAATGCCCTGCCACATGCGTCGGGGGTCAGAGGTTGTGAAGTGTTCCTCCACCTTCAGCTTGTAGCTGTGCTTGGCCTTCTTGATGCCCCTCTTCAGGTCAGGCCTGGATGTACTGTAGGCCGCTGTGTCCCCTGATCTGAAGGCAGTAGGAAATAGAGATGACATTAAACAGAGATGATTGTGGGGTAAGAGGACAGAGGAAGCAAATGAGAGAGAGGCCAGTCTCACACTTCACTGATCATATGTGTGGTATATGCATATATATGTAAATAAATAAAATATAATTTTTTAAATAATAAATTAAAGAGAGAGAAGAGAGGGAGAGAGAGTTGTATGGCATGATACATAAGAGGTTTGTGGCAGCACTAGGCTATGGCAGCTAGCTAATATATGGTATAAATAATTGCTTTCATGTGAGTGAAATCGATGCATGGCAAATAATTGCGTTCATGTGAGTCTTCTCTATGGCTATATCCCAATGTCTTCCGTGAATCTTAAGCCCTGAATCAACTTAATGATTGGCTGATTCATGCCACTGAAGTCTTTGGCCTAAGGTGAGGGAGGGCATTGAGATTCAGCTGATATGCTAATATATGCTGCTACAGAATATTCCAGGTTATGTTGTTAACCTGTTCAGGAATCAGCTCACTGTAGACAGTGGTACAGCATAAGAAATTACAGTGTATGAGGTGTGTCTGTCTCTAGCCAGTTGCTAAAGTTAGCATCAAAATGATGTGCAGTGCATGGTGATTAGAGACTACTACATTAAGACATCTGTTCCCTCCATGTGTCTGTCCAACATTTGTTTGACTTTAAGGTCAGTGATTTGAAGCTCATTCCCAAACCACCTCTCTGCTCCCTGACCTTAACTCGTGCCACAAAACCATGACCCAGCCCTTGCCATCACCTTTGACCTTTGACACCGTCTGAACCTAGCGTCTATCTATACCCTACCTAAAAGATGAAAGCTGAATAACCAATGACTTGACTGTAGGAAGGAGCCATGGCATGTAAGGGTTGCCACTAGCCCAGAGGGTTAAGGGGTTAGGGGTTAAGGGTTTAAGTGCTTCTGGATTCATAACAAACTGTGAGACAAAATGGTAGACCTCTCTCAACTCTCTCAATGAACACTAAATTCATCTGTAGGTCAGTGTTAGAAGCCTGTGTGTGTGAAGTACTGAAGTTACAGTTTACACTCTATATATGGACTGGTTATGCATTTGGCTGTGTTGACAAGGCAAAATACATGTTGCAATGCTCTAGGTGTCTTTTTCAGCATGTGCAAACATGTACACATGAGCACGAATAAACATATCACATACATGAGCACACTGTCAGACAAACACACACACACACACACACACACTTGCAAGCTGCTGCTCCATTTGCGCCAAGCCCATGTGCACTAGTTTACTGTTTCTGTGTTACTGTGTGTGTGTTACTGTGTGTGTGTGTGTGTGTTCAGGAGAGAGTTGAGGGTTATAAATAGCCTCCCTCAGTAGGAGTGTCAGCTCAGGGCCAGCAGGTCATTCAGCCTCATATGGCAGTATTGTGATGCCTGTGATGTTGAAAGGTTCCTTTTGCCTCTGCCCTGTGAGTTGGGATACATGTTTTTGTGTGTACACGTGTGTGTACGGATATAAATGTGTACACACAACACAACAGTCATTTAAATTGTAGCATATCATAACATATCCACACATGCAGCTCCATAACATCATCAAAACATCACACATTTTCATGACATTTCCATATGTGTATTTTCTCTCAGCAGACAGTGTGCAGCAGTTCTCCATTGTGAACCAGTGATCCAGCGTCATCCTTAAGGGGCGGGGCCCACTCCCCCTCAACCAACCCCCTACCCCCCAACTCTGCCAATCCTCCTGCCCAATGTGTCCAATCACATAATAGAGAATCCATCCGGTAACCATGGCAACTTGCACCGGTTCAGGTTGCATCTCGTTGTGGTGAGGAAGGAAGGAAGAAAGAAAGAGAGAACAGAAAGAAAGAGAGGTGGAAAGAAGAAGGGAGCGTGGGAGAGAGAAAGAGAGCTATAAAACGACATACATTTCAGGATAATTCCACCCTGCAGCTGTGGCAAATTCTTCCCTCAGTAAGTGCTACTCTTCCTTCTCTCTTTCTCTTCTCTTTCTCTCTCTCTCACACACACTCTCTCTTTCTCTCTTTACCTCTCTGTCTCGGTCTCTGTGTCTATTTCAGTTTACAGTTTGATAGATGGGGCCGCAGCAAGCTGTCAATCAGGGAATGCCTGAACATGGGGTTCTTTTGTGGAAGGGGATGACATCATCACTGGCTGCCTTTGTGGTGTGTGTGTGAGGTGTGGTGCAGTGCATGTGTCTGTGCGATTTTGTAAGCATATCTGTGCCTGTGTATGTGTGCCTGTGTGGGTGTGCGTGTGAGCGGGACCGAGAGTGTGTTAGGCAAGCTTTTCTCTTTGTTCTGAAGCATCAATGAGGCTTCTCTGAGGAAAATGAATTGACAGTTGGCTGCCTAAAGACTTTCAGGAGAGAACGCCTGTGATAAAATGGGTGGATCATTTCTTTCTTTCTTTCTCTCTGCCTCTTTTCTCTCTTCTCTCTCTCTTGCTCTATCTTTCTTTCCCTCTCCATCTCTCTCTCTCTCTCCATCTCTCTCGCTCTCTCTATCCCTTTCTCTCTCTCCCCTCTGATGTTTCATAATCACTAGGCTCATTTCTCAGTGAGTGGTATGCCTGAGTGCTCTCATTAGCTTCCTGTAATAGCACAGTCTCTCCTGGCCAGGCTGTTTCCTCTAGAGTGAGTGTAAGGTGAGCGTGACTCGATTGTGTGTGTGTGTGAGTGTGTGTGTATTGGGAGGAGAGAGCAGTTTCAAGAGAGTTTGATTACTAGCGTCATAGCTGTTCCCATAGGGTTTCCGATTCAACATTCCAAACGGACTCTTCTTGTTAGTTCATATGCATGTTTGATGTGATACAAACATAGTGGAAGTAGTTTGGAAATTAAACAGAACATTGAGGCATTGTTTTTTTTTTTCTACCAATGAATAGGTCTATATTAGTCCCTACACAGGGTAGCTTAGCACAACTGCTCTGTTGACAATTTGGACCCCAGTCTGTTCAAACTACTGTAATGTGATGGCTGGTGATGTGTTGAAAGACCCTTGTGTTTGTGTGATGGTGACTTAGGCTGTGTATATTTACAGAGAGAGTGATGAGTGTTTTATTTGTTAGTGTAAGGACTAAAAGCAGGAGAGTAGGAGAGCCAGCCCAAAAGAATCTGACCCTTTCTCCAGATCTTGGAGAAGTAAGATAATGATTGTCACTGGCTGTGTTTGCTGGAAGTGTTAGAATGGAGTGTGTGTTTTTGCCAGTTTGTATATTATTGTAGCTGCTTATTGCAGATGGTTCTGGGAAAAAAGATATTTGTAGCATATTGCCAGATTAGGACAATCAACATATTTTTGAAAATTACAGCATGGTTACAGCACAGATCTTACCAAAACTTGAAGATCCTCATTATGTCCTTTGTGGTTTAGGTGACATAATACCCATTCATATTAACTGGGAGTTGAAGCCCCTAGGCTTACTCAACTTGGATGCCTGTGCTGCACATTCTGGTACTTCAGGAAATCAGGTCTTTTGCATCCAGGGGAAAATTGGCAGTTTCTCAAATAACACGGCCCTCTATGCTACTGAAAAGCCTGCTAAGTTAGGCTACTGTGTGCAATTACAATCTATAATTACATATTACATTTTAGATTCTTTCTGTAAACCGTTTAATCCCAGACATGAAAATATGTACCATTAGTAACCCATAAGAAATAATCTTTTTTTTTTTTTTTACATTTTCATGGGAAGCGAAAACATTTTTTTGTGGTCGGTCACAACAGTGACAAGTGGGATACTGCAATTGCAGGTTTTTACATGAGCAACGTAATCAATGTAGGCATCAGTATTTAAACATATTTCTGCCAGAGATGTTTTCAAAACTTGTCCCAGCTCAGTTCTACATATTTACACCAAAATACGTAAACATACTTCCCCCCATCCCCACCTGGGTAAAACTAATATATTATAATTGTACTACTACAAAAAATCTGAACTAAACACCTTAAAGATTATGTGTGTGTGTGTGTAGCAAAAAACCTTGGTGATCTTTTAGAAACTTTTGTCTGAGAGTCTTGATGCTGATTCTCTCAGTGCTACTAAAATGTAAACATTTGTGACAAATTACATCAAACCCTTGATACTGCACATATTTAATTTAAACCTTTCAACTGACTGATTTATTCTAATAAATACCTGCATTCGCCTGGTATATTTTGGGAGTACTTTGTCTGAACCCTGAAACATTAAATTCCCCCCTCTAGATTTTTCATAATACTGAACACATGTTCCCTCATCTCACTACAGTTTCTTTATCTGACTCAGATTTATTAAGTGCTGAACATTAAATACATATACAAATACGAATACATATACAAATAAATACATCTGTCTGCTTGTGTGGTAACGGTGCACAGGTGCACAGGAGGAAATTAAAAAAAACTTTTGATCACAGTTCAAAAAACGCAATGAAAAAGAAATGAGAACAGAAAGTTCTGGCAACACATTTAATGCATTAGGAATTCAGTTTATCTTAGAAGTACATAGTAGGCACTCTGATGCTTCTCACAATGCTTTGTTAGTGTGTAATAATTATTTCAAGCAGGCCTGAGTCACTGTGTTTGAGGCACTTCTGTCATTAACTCAGCAGCTGGGAGAAGATAAGTCGGTGAGGCCATGCCTGTGTTTCTGTGATGTATGGGATCTACACAAATTTGCTTTCCAGGAATGACCACCCATGGTTGTGTGGAATCACATCTAAACTGAGAGATGATGTCAGTTTGGATAAGTTGTGCATGTGTTTTTTTCTTTTGTGTGTGTGTCTGTCTGTGTGTGTGCTTGTTATTTGTTTGATAGTCCCTATCATAAATAAGTGGGTGTTACAGAAGTTATGTTTGTGTGTGTGAGTGTGTGTGTGTGTGTGTGTGTATGTGTGTGTGTGTGTGTGTGTGTCTGTGTGTAATGTCCCAGGAATTATCTGAGAAAGGGGGGTACTGACAGCCAATAAGCTTTAATCTGATGTGGGAAAAGCTTATGCTGTTCCTGGAGAGGATTCTCCTGTGTGCCGATGTGCCTGTGTGTGTGTGTGTGTTTGTGTGTGCTCGTATGTATGTGTGTGTGTGTGTGTGTTAAGATGTTTTTGACTCCACACAGAAAAGTAAGTCTGTAAATATGTCTGTCACAGGTTGTGTGTCATTGTTTATGTGCATGTTTTGGGTAGTGTGTGTGTGTGCGTGTGTGTGTTTGGGTGTGTGTTGTGTAATGAGTAGAGGGTGGAGGTATGTGTAGCAGCCATAGAGACCCTCCCTGACCACTTGTGTGTGTTGAGATAAAAGGGGTATTTTGGTAACTGTCTATCTTCTGCTTATCTACCGAAGTCACATTCTCAAGTGCTTGCATGCATGTATCTCCCAACACCCTTGTGTTTGTGTGTGAGCCTGCAAGCGACGAGTCACACTCTCAAGTGGCTAATTTCACCAAGGGGGTACAATCTGTTGACTCCCAGCTCTGGACGATCAAGAGGCTTGGCTGCTGGCTTGGTAGCCACACACTCATACAGGTCTGGTACAGCTGCACGTGCATATGAAGGGGTTCACCTGAGCTTCAGGTTCACAACAAAGGTCCAGCTTCACAGGAACGGAAGAAAGAAGTAAAGAAAGAATCGATACATAATTTTATTTATCAAGGGAAATTAAGAATCTGTTGTCTGTTATCTGCTGTAACTGAATTGTACACCAACCTGTTTTTCAACTGTATTAGGTTATTACAGATAGACTAACACTATGGACTTTAGTGTTAAAGAAAGTTGTAAGTGTATAAACAGATATAAGAAGATAAAGAAAAGACAAAAAACAAAAGAAGTGATATTTCTTCCTTCCCCTGTGTCTGCTGTGCTTGCCTCTCTTCCCAAGCTTGCGTCAGAACTGAGCTGAATGATAGAGGCCATTGTGGCTGTGAGAGAACTGGATCACACTGTTCTAATTGGTGCCTTGGTCACTCAATGCCAGTTTTGCGAGCAGTGGTCTGAGGACAGTGAGCTGATAATTTAACTCCTGGTGAGCACCCTTAGCCTAGAAATCTAGACACATAGTACATAGCTAGATAGTTAGATAAATAGTTTTGCTCAGCAGGTACGTCTAGCTACGCACCATTGGAGCCTTAGTCCCAGTCAGAATGCTCTATCTTTGTACAGAGTTGTTGGGCGGGCTTAACACGATAATGACAGTGCTGTGATGGTGCCAAGACATAGCGGTTGTTTGACTTTTAGTTACACTTTCTTTTAACTTTTGAAGTTACTTAAGTCATTAGCTTCAAACAAGGATGTATTTGCTGTTTTGCCGACGTTGCTCTGATTGGTTGTCCAGTTTGAAAGACAACCTCTGATTCCACCCCTAGGATTGAGCTCAGTCTATCGGTTGTGGTCAGACTTTACATTTTGATGTTATAGCCTGGTTTGTCAGGCTACAACACCTTTCTTCTCAGTAGCAAATATCTATTTGACAACACATATTTAAGTGTCACACCCAAACCCTTACACAATCTCTCTTGGGGCCTAAAACATACGGTATTTTATAGCCTGAGGAAAAGAAATCTAATGCCATTAGGATCTTTAGGACTTTTAAAAGGATGAATGATTTAAAAAAAAAAAATGATTGTCTTACATACTACTGAACTACACAGGCTATTATTCAACAATTTATACTACTTATGCTACTTCTACTGCTTAAAGTCTGAAGCTACACCTAAGAGATAATACTGGGGACAGACTGCCTTTTGTTGGTGGTGGGTGTGGCATTAGCCTGTGAGGTTTGGATAGATTATGTGCATTTGACAAATGATTGTTTTGAATGAATCAGACGCCTTATCAGGATCAGTTTCACATCCACTGAAACTTGGGTTGTATTACCCGTAGAATCAATTATATAGATCGTCAGTGTTCATTTTGAAATGAAGAAGTGACGTTTCAAATTGTCATCTGCTGCGCACTCAGTACAAGATACGTTATGCACCTTCAGCCAACACTACAGAGCAATAGCCTAAAATAAAAACGGATTCATTTGAATGTAAGGATGAGGTTTGTACTACCTCCTTTCATTGTGTCACACTGGGATTAACCAATCGTGTTGAAGGATCTGAGACGCGCGACTACACTGTAAATTGAAGGAGGGGGAATGTAGTAATTCATCGTGCGATGTTCCAGTTCTTGTCGAAAAGTAGAAATAACCCATTGTCATTTTTCTTATTTTTTCAGGTCAATAAACTCCCCAAGCCTGTACTTTGTTTGAGTTTATTGTTTCCTTGAATTTTAGCAGCGATACTCCCGCAATTCCCCCCTCCAGCTTTGAAAAACATACGCCTTGCCCTACTCTTGCGAGACTCGCTTTAGCGCCTTCCAACTGCTGCCACCACGGATACAGTTCGCTTCACGCAAATCTGAGCAATGCCCAAATCTTTTTTCTGACTGTTTACGCATGCATCGCACAATATATCTGAAGAACCTGGATATCTGATATCAGCAGTGGAATATAGGCAATGATGTTTGTCCTTGTAGGATGGTCTATTACCTCGGGGTGGACGAGCTGAAGACGGTTTTGTGAACTGTGTTCATATTTTTCGAGGATAACCCTGCAATAGGTAAGGTAGCCAGCATTCAAATGCGACACTTTCTGGAATGTCTCTGTTCAGCGCCATTGTAATAAGTTCTTGTCGTGAGACACATTCGGTCACTGGATACACTGTTCACGTTGACAAGATATTTGTTTAAGATCCTTGTTTAAGATCGAGTCGAGCTGACTGCACGGAATTGAAGCGCCCTTACTTAGGTAATCCTACACGTACAACATTCAAACCTTGCCTAACACTCCTCGGCTGTCTGTCGGCACGGCAGTTTATTGATTTATTTGAGTTGCTACAATTTGTCGAAGGGAATGTCAAGGTCTTAGCAATGTGAGCATGAGAGAGCTGCACCACCAGAATGTCTTTTGCATGGATAGCTTTGGTCTGTAGATCGCAACGTTTCGGTGTCCAGCTCTTGTGTAACCGAAGGACAGGTTGGAAAAAACAAGCGCGATCGTGCTTTTTTGGTTTAGTTTGTTTTAAAATAGGCCTACGGTTCCGTGGAAATTAATACGACACCAACAAGGAGTGCTGACTTATTTCCAACATTTCAGTTCCTCCATTTATGATTATATTTTGGTGTTGTCTGTGTTTATATCATACTAATTGGCCTAATTGTTAACAATTGGAAGGCAACAGCTTGAGGAATGCTGTCCACTTATCACTTACTATAACAACCCCCCTTATCCCTTATTATAACAACTGTCAGTCGTGGGTCCAATTTTAAGAGCAGGGTATTATCATTAACGCATTGAAGGTGACAGTTCTTGGATGATCTCGGTTCGACCTGGCATCTTCTATTCTATTTCGATTCACGGAGTCCTTCGCCTGAGGCTGAAAGGCAGTGAACATATGGTGTGTTCCTTTTTGACACACGCCATCACGGTTGCATAAGAATACCATGTTGTCAGGTGTGCCTGTATTGTCGGGAATTATATGAAGTGTGAGTGATGAGCGAGAACACCTCCAATGCTCACAGTACTACCAATTTTCCTCACGAGCAAGCCAAGACACGGAGCTTATTACTTGTCCTATTCAGATTTGCGTAACATTCCTCCACCGGCACGCCTTTGGAAATTTGGGGAACCCGCATTGCCACGTCAAGTTCGATCGCAGCGTTCCCTGGAGCCTGCTCGGAATGACGTCCCTGCTTTCATATAAACTGACCCGTGTAAAGAGGCCTCAGTTCCGAGTGAGTTTGACCCACACCTGACCTTACTGTGTGCACTCATTCAGCATTGTCTGGACCGGTGTAATGTAGTCTACTGGTCAAATAAAATAAAAACGGACCAATAACCACAAGCCCTTAAGCGACCCTTTATGGACCAGGGGCCATTATCTTGGCACTGATTGCACTTATGCAGTGTGTGTGTGTGCGCGCACGCACTTATCCATTTTAGCAGTCTTCCTGTGTACAGCATTGCCATGCCCCAGATGTCTAATATGGACTGACTCAGAGACATTGCCCTGAAGTGAATCACTCTGGAAGCTATTCCCCTCTGTTCCATGTACTGCCTCCTTTGGTATGGGTCTAGGACTGGATTGGTTTTTTGAGGGACTTGAGACATGTATGTTGATTACCTTGACTGACAAATAGTGCAGTGTCTATTGCCATAGAGATAAACATGCTTAAT